>OZ024711.1:7022162-7376208 GCA_964016945.1 Microplitis deprimator | reverse complement strand
GTAAGTCAATCTGCAAATGAAAAGGTAAACAGGCGTTTCTTGTGGGTTTTTAAAGATATAATATAATTAAATATTCATAAATTGTGAATATTTATTTATGATATATTTTTATAAAAATTTATAGCAATTCTTTAAATAAACTAGTTAATTCCTTTGATCAATTTTGATTTTTAGTTTAAATTTTACTTGCATATATAAGTGATAATCACAGTCATCAAAATTATTAGTGGATTAAAAAAAACTATAAAAATAAAAAGAAAAAACTAGTAATGGCAAAAACATCCCAGCAAGCGCTTTGTCGAAATATTGTGATAAATTCCCACAAATATTTTATTTATAAAAATTTATTATCGATTGGCATCAGAAATGGGGAATTCCTGACAATTTGTGTTTGTGACACTAGGAACTATATAATGACATCAGTCAATAGGATGCAGGTAAAGACTAACAACGTACATAATTACTTTTGGGCATAATAGTCTCGTCACAAGGATTACCATAATTGCAGCTTACTAATATTTGTAAACGATATTACCATACGTTTGTCTTTATTAATTCTCATATTCTTATTCTCAAAAATTTCTAAAAGTTGATCAAATTTCATTAAATTAAATTTTTTATGTGTAATATACCTCAAAAAAAAAATTCCATTTTACATTATTGGTGTATACGAAGGCAAAAACTTTTTTTTTGTGGGGCAGAGGCCCCCCTCCAAAAAATAATAAATTTTTTTTTAAATTTTTTAATTGTTTTCATCATTAATAATGTATAACTTTCTCTTGACAATTAATTTTGGTTTTGAAATACTCAAAAAAAATTTTTTTAGGTGTAATAGATTGTTCCCCCCCGATAAGCTTAATTACTTATTGTTATTTAATAAAAAAAAAGCAATTTTATCATTTTTATTTGTCATTATTTCGAACCTAAAAAACGTTTTTTTTTTATTTTGTAGATTACACATTATTTTGCATTATTTAAAAAATTTTATCAATAAAAAAATTAAATATTATTTTTCAATATTTTGAGTAGCCAAATTTGCCCAAGATATAGAAAATCAACCGAAAAATAAATTAATATATTAAATTTTTTTTAATTCAACGATAAAAATATAAAAGAATCATTTTTTCAGAATTTTTTAGATGGTCCATGGTCCCTCAGGTGTCATGCGGTAGGGTTAAAAATGCGCAAATATATCAGATTTATAGTAACTAGGTTACGTCCGCGCGCAAGCGCGCGCGTATCGTTTGTCATGTGTTTATTGCACGACTCATGATGCGAAGCATCAGAGTGTGCTTTACGATCAAAAATTTTTAATGTATATTTTCGTGTTGTTTGCATATATTTTTTCCGCTTTCGATCAATCCCGTTACGAATAGTTTGGCGTCACATTTTCCATGACTATTATAATATAGGGATTAGAGGGAAAAAAAAATTGTTTTTTTTTATAAAATTTTTGGGGTACTCCGTTTTGTTCCCCTCCATCCCTATATATGTGTGTTTATTTAAATTGTAAAATTATTAAGTATTTTTATACCGTCTAAGTGCAGTCATTTTTATGTATAAATTTTCTTGCCTTCTGTGATGGTAATCATGAATACTATCAACTTTTTTTTTTAGTAAAAAAAGTTACCTCTAAATTGAGAAAAAGTTGACTGCAAATTTTTCTTTCAAACTTTTGCTGTCAAATTCGGGCAGCAAATTTCAGGCAATGTCAAAGTTAAATTACTGTCAATTTCAAGCTAAAGTGGCTATTAGGCCAATAAAACGAAGTAAACAGAATTTTGATATGATTTGATGAGATATTTTTGTGCTGAGAAATGATTTTATTTGATATTTATAACGAAATTAATCGGTTGATGCAAAAAATATTTTTTATAAAGGAAGAAAAATTATCTTAGCAATAAGAATACTATAGTATGACTCAAGTACTTTTAAATAGAATAAAGGAATTGAAGGTAAATTGACATTGCTTGTTCGTAATTAAAAATTTAAAAGTAGTAATATTGATAATGTAAATTGCTTAAAAAGTAAAACTTAACATTAATAAATAATTCATTATTTTTCAGTAAATTTATGAACTATAGCGCTAGTACTTAAATATAAAAAAGTAGGTGAATATAAATAAAAAATAATTATCGTAAAAAAAAAAAATACAAATGATTAAAATTAAAAATATATCGTTTTTATTGCATGAAATATAAATATTATGTTTTGTAAAAAATATATACATAATATACAAATATCACAATATGTGAGTGGAATTATTATACAATTAAATTACAAATTATTAAAAATGCTTAAAAGTACTAATTATATTTATAAATATTCAAAATTATCGGCTAGGTTTTTTAAATCTATATTAGTAAGATACTTAAAAATCTCCCTTGTAAAAGTACTAGGGAGTTCCATTTGATATTTGTAACAAATTAATCGGTTGATGCAAAAAATATTTTTTTTAAAGGAAGAAAAATTATCTTAGCAATAAGAATACTATAGTATGACTCAAGTACTTTTAAATAGAATAAAGGAATTGAAGGTAAATTTACATTGCTTGTTCGTAATTAAAAATTTAAAAGTAGTAATATTGATAATGTAAATTGCTTAAAAAGTAAAACTTAACATTAATAAATAATTCATTATTTTTCAGTAAATTTATGAACTATAGCGCTAGTATTTGAATATAAAAAAGTAGGTGAATATAAATAAAAAAAGATTATCTTAAAAAAAAAAAATACAAATGATTAAAATTAAAAATATCTCGTTTTTATTGCATAAAATATGAAGATTATGTTTTGTAAAAAATATATACATAATATACAAATATCACAATATGTAAGTGGAATTATTATACAATTAAATTACAAATTATTAAAAATGCTTAAAAGTACTAATTATATTAATAAATATTCAAAATTATCGGCTAGGTTTTTTAAATCTATATTAGTAAGATATTTAAAAATCTCCCTTGTAAAAGTACTAGGGAGTTCCATTTTATCGAAAATACTATAGACTCTACTTTTAACTTTTAATAATAATTTTTTTCGCCCTAGTCCTTTTCTTAAACGATAATTCAACATTCCACCGTATAATGGGAAAATTGACTCAGTATTTAAATTAAAAATAATCTTACTCTTAGTGTGCGTCAATCGAACAGCTAAACTGTGTTGGTCCGTACACAAAACATCGTAAAACGTAAAATTACTCGCAGTAATATACGTTTTTTTCATTTTCTGTACTTCTAGACAACACTGATTACGCAGTTCATCAAAGATTTTATCATTTATCTCAGCTAAATTCTTTTTTGATACGTGGAAATTAACCGCACTGAGTTTAACAACGTGATTAAGTATCATTGATTCAATCTCTGATGAACATTTAAGACGTGATATGTCTAATGCCGAATGACCAGATCCATTTATTGCATTGACGTCAGCACCAGCATCAAGTAGATGCTGTACAACATTGAAATTGTCATCGACAAACAAAGCTCCGGAATGAAGAGCTGTCATCTTGTTGTTGATCACTGTATTGACGTCGATCATGATGTTGTCTAATATAAATTTCACAATATCCAAGTTTTCGCGAACGACGGCACAATGTAACGCAGTTTTGGTGACACATCCTTTGACTGGTACTAAGTTTACATCCGCACCATGTTCAAGAAGTAACTTGATGATATTCAAATTTCCTTTTTCGGCAGCATGAACTAGTGGTGATATATCTCTGTAGTTGTCGACATTCGGATCAGCACCATGTTTCAATAGCAGCTCAACCATTTCTTCATGATCTTCCCGAATCGCAACAGATAAAAGCGGGTGGTCTGCAATGATCCGCGAATTGCAGAAAATCTCTGAAGTCATGTTTTCTTCGTTCAAAATTGAAGGATTCATTGCACTGGTTTTTAAATTATTAACGATTGTCAATTTCTACCAAATGAAAATGAAGAAACTTTGAAACTGAAGAGTTAGTTTAACAGTTCACTTTACAATAATGCACTTTGAAATGATGAACTTTGAAATAATGCACTTTGTAAAAGAGGAAACAATAAACTTTGAGTTGACGATCAATTTTGATTTAGACTTTGTCGTAAGAATAGTGCGACTGATGGTCTCAAGATCGAAAACTACTTTAATGGTTGATGTCTATTGCACCTCCGAAGTTACCTTAAAATCCCCACCACTTTAATTTTCTTACTATTATCCCCTCCCTTTACTATTCCCTTATTTAGTAGTTTCAGTCCTTAATTTTGGGATAATTAGTTTTTCTTCACCTACTTTTAAATGTATATTAACATAATTACAATGGAGGAGATATTTAAATATTCTTTAAATTTTCTAAGTTCTTGCTAATGAAAGAAAAAAAAAACATTAAAAAGAAAAACCAATATTAATATAAATTTTAAATTAGCCATAACAGAAAACAAATTATGTATACTTCATATATACATAAATTTTAATAATTTTTTCTTTAATAAGTCTGTTTATAAGTCAATTAATTTTCAATAATTTTAGCTTTCAAGGTGCCGCTCTGGTATACAGATAATGTATGATTCACAATATATTATATTAACATATTTTTTTTTTACATGAAAAATGTATTTTATAAAATATAATAATTTTTATCTGGTATGAAAAAGTGTCAAAGTATAATATTTTTAGATCTAGTATAGATAATCTGATCATTTTTAGAGTATTTTTTTTTTTGCAAGTACTGATGAGTGTATGAGGGGATGTTATATCAGACTTCCGTGTATAATTGATAATATATATGGCAAAATATATACCTCTTACATATTCGAAAAATGTAGGGAAACATATATAATGATTTATATATTTTCGTTATAATAAATACGTAGAAAATAAAATTCATGGAAAATTATACAGTCGCTATATTCGTGAAAAACTATATCAGCATCATACATTTTTTAACATGGATAACATTACATTTATAATATTTATATGTATACCCATAGATCTTTCGATATATGAAGGAAAACCGTATATTGAATAAACTTCAATACATGGAAAATTAAATATTTTAAAATAAAGTGAAATTAACCAGATATATTTTCTGATAATCTAAATATATACTTTACATGGGGAAAGAGAGGGGGAAAAGCGGGTAGGGTAGGCAAAACAAGGTACCCCCAAAATTTTATAAAAAAAAAAAAATTTTTTATTTTTCGTCCAATTACTACAAATTTCATATATTTGCGCATTTTTAGCCCTACCCGTAACACCTAGGGCAAAATGGACCAGCCGAAAATTCTGAAAAAATGATTCATTTATATTTTTATTGTCAAATTAAAGAAAATTTAATATATTAATTCATTTTTCGTTTGATTTTCTATATCTTGGGCAAATTTGGCTACTCAAAATATTGAAAAATAATATTTAATTTTTTAATTGATAAAATTTTTTGAATAATGCAAAATAATGTGTAATCTACAAAATAAAAAAAAAACGTTTTTTAGGTTCGAAATAATGACAAATAAAAATCATAAAATTGCTTTTTTTTATTAAATAACAATAAGTCATTAAGCTTATCGGGGGGAAACAATCTATTACACCTAAAAAAATTTTTTTTGAGTATTTCAAAACCAAAATTAATTGTCAAGAGAAAGTTATACATTCTTAATAATGAAAACAATTAAAAAATTAAAAAAAAAATTTATTATTTTTTGGAGGGGGGCCTCTGCCCCACAAGAAAAAAGTTTTTGCCTTCGTATTCACCAATAATGTAAAATGGAATTTTTTTTTGAGGTATATTACACATAAAAAATTTAATTTAATGAAATTTGATCAACTTTTAGAAATTTTTGAGAATAAGAATATGAGAATTAATAAAGACAAACGTATGGTAATATCGTTTACAAATATTAGTAAGCTGCAATTAAGGTAATCCTTGTGACGAGACTATTATGCCCAAAAGTAATTATGTACATTGTTAATCTTTACCTGCATCCTATTGACTGATGTCATTATATAGTTCCTAGTGTCACAAACACAAATTGTCAGGAATTCCCCATTTCTGATGCCAATCGATAATAAATTTTTATAAATAAAATATTTGTGGGAATTTATCACAATATTTCGACAAAGCGCTTGCTGGGATGTTTTTGCCATTACTAGTTTTTTCTTTTTATTTTTATAGTTTTTTTTAATCCACTAATAATTTTGATGACTGTGATTATCACTTATGCACATGAAATTTAAACGAAAAATAAAAATTTATTAACGAAATTTACTAGTTTATGAAAGTGATTGTATGGAAATAATTTATGAATTTAACTTAATTAATAATTATTGCATGTCTATTTCAGCCTGTATTAAATTATGGGTAAGTCAATCTGCAAATGAAAAGGTAAACAGGCGTTTCTTGTGGGTTTTTAAAGATATAATATAATTAAATATTCATAAATTGTGAATATTTATTTATGATATATTTTTATAAAAATTTATAGCAATTCTTTAAATAAACTAGTTAATTCCTTTGATCAATTTTGATTTTTAGTTTAAATTTTACTTGCATATATAAGTGATAATCACAGTCATCAAAATTATTAGTGGATTAAAAAAAACTATAAAAATAAAAAGAAAAAACTAGTAATGGCAAAAACATCCCAGCAAGCGCTTTGTCGAAATATTGTGATAAATTCCCACAAATATTTTATTTATAAAAATTTATTATCGATTGGCATCAGAAATGGGGAATTCCTGACAATTTGTGTTTGTGACACTAGGAACTATATAATGACATCAGTCAATAGGATGCAGGTAAAGACTAACAACGTACATAATTACTTTTGGGCATAATAGTCTCGTCACAAGGATTACCATAATTGCAGCTTACTAATATTTGTAAACGATATTACCATACGTTTGTCTTTATTAATTCTCATATTCTTATTCTCAAAAATTTCTAAAAGTTGATCAAATTTCATTAAATTAAATTTTTTATGTGTAATATACCTCAAAAAAAAAAATTCCATTTTACATTATTGGTGTATACGAAGGCAAAAACTTTTTTTTTGTGGGGCAGAGGCCCCCCTCCAAAAAATAATAAATTTTTTTTTAAATTTTTTAATTGTTTTCATCATTAATAATGTATAACTTTCTCTTGACAATTAATTTTGGTTTTGAAATACTCAAAAAAAATTTTTTTAGGTGTAATAGATTGTTCCCCCCCGATAAGCTTAATTACTTATTGTTATTTAATAAAAAAAAGCAATTTTATCATTTTTATTTGTCATTATTTCGAACCTAAAAAACGTTTTTTTTTATTTTGTAGATTACACATTATTTTGCATTATTTAAAAAATTTTATCAATAAAAAAATTAAATATTATTTTTCAATATTTTGAGTAGCCAAATTTGCCCAAGATATAGAAAATCAACCGAAAAATAAATTAATATATTAAATTTTTTTTAATTCAACGATAAAAATATAAAAGAATCATTTTTTCAGAATTTTTTAGATGGTCCATGGTCCCTCAGGTGTCATGCGTAGGGTTAAAAATGCGCAAATATATCAGATTTATAGTAACTAGGTTACGTCCGCGCGCAAGCGCGCGCGTATCGTTTGTCATGTGTTTATTGCACGACTCATGATGCGAAGCATCAGAGTGTGCTTTACGATCAAAAATTTTTAATGTATATTTTCGTGTTGTTTGCATATATTTTTTCCGCTTTCGATCAATCCCGTTACGAATAGTTTGGCGTCACATTTTCCATGACTATTATAATATAGGGATTAGAGGGAAAAAAAAATTGTTTTTTTTTATAAAATTTTTGGGGTACTCCGTTTTGTTCCCCTCCATCCCTATATATGTGTGTTTATTTAAATTGTAAAATTATTAAGTATTTTTATACCGTCTAAGTGCAGTCATTTTTATGTATAAATTTTCTTGCCTTCTGTGATGGTAATCATGAATACTATCAACTTTTTTTTTTAGTAAAAAAAGTTACCTCTAAATTGAGAAAAAGTTGACTGCAAATTTTTCTTTCAAACTTTTGCTGTCAAATTCGGGCAGCAAATTTCAGGCAATGTCAAAGTTAAATTACTGTCAATTTCAAGCTAAAGTGGCTATTAGGCCAATAAAACGAAGTAAACAGAATTTTGATATGATTTGATGAGATATTTTTGTGCTGAGAAATGATTTTATTTGATATTTATAACGAAATTAATCGGTTGATGCAAAAAATATTTTTTATAAAGGAAGAAAAATTATCTTAGCAATAAGAATACTATAGTATGACTCAAGTACTTTTAAATAGAATAAAGGAATTGAAGGTAAATTGACATTGCTTGTTCGTAATTAAAAATTTAAAAGTAGTAATATTGATAATGTAAATTGCTTAAAAAGTAAAACTTAACATTAATAAATAATTCATTATTTTTCAGTAAATTTATGAACTATAGCGCTAGTACTTAAATATAAAAAAGTAGGTGAATATAAATAAAAAATAATTATCGTAAAAAAAAAAAATACAAATGATTAAAATTAAAAATATATCGTTTTTATTGCATGAAATATAAATATTATGTTTTGTAAAAAATATATACATAATATACAAATATCACAATATGTGAGTGGAATTATTATACAATTAAATTACAAATTATTAAAAATGCTTAAAAGTACTAATTATATTTATAAATATTCAAAATTATCGGCTAGGTTTTTTAAATCTATATTAGTAAGATACTTAAAAATCTCCCTTGTAAAAGTACTAGGGAGTTCCATTTGATATTTGTAACAAATTAATCGGTTGATGCAAAAAATATTTTTTTTAAAGGAAGAAAAATTATCTTAGCAATAAGAATACTATAGTATGACTCAAGTACTTTTAAATAGAATAAAGGAATTGAAGGTAAATTTACATTGCTTGTTCGTAATTAAAAATTTAAAAGTAGTAATATTGATAATGTAAATTGCTTAAAAAGTAAAACTTAACATTAATAAATAATTCATTATTTTTCAGTAAATTTATGAACTATAGCGCTAGTATTTGAATATAAAAAAGTAGGTGAATATAAATAAAAAAAGATTATCTTAAAAAAAAAAAATACAAATGATTAAAATTAAAAATATCTCGTTTTTATTGCATAAAATATGAAGATTATGTTTTGTAAAAAATATATACATAATATACAAATATCACAATATGTAAGTGGAATTATTATACAATTAAATTACAAATTATTAAAAATGCTTAAAAGTACTAATTATATTAATAAATATTCAAAATTATCGGCTAGGTTTTTTAAATCTATATTAGTAAGATATTTAAAAATCTCCCTTGTAAAAGTACTAGGGAGTTCCATTTTATAGAAAATACTATAGACTCTACTTTTAACTTTTAATAATAATTTTTTTCGCCCTAGTCCTTTTCTTAAACGATAATTCAACATTCCACCGTATAATGGGAAAATTGACTCAGTATTTAAATTAAAAATAATCTTACTCTTAGTGTGCGTCAATCGAACAGCTAAACTGTGTTCGTCCGTACACAAAACATCGTAAAACGTAAAATTACTCGCAGTAATATACGTTTTTTTCATTTTCTGTACTTCTAGACAACACTGATTACGCAGTTCATCAAAGATTTTATCATTTATCTCAGCTAAATTCTTTTTTGATACGTGGAAATTAACCGCACTGAGTTTAACAACGTGATTAAGTATCATTGATTCAATCTCTGATGAACATTTAAGACGTGATATGTCTAATGCCGAATGACCAGATCCATTTATTGCATTGACGTCAGCACCAGCATCAAGTAGATGCTGTACAACATTGAAATTGTCATCGACAAACAAAGCTCCGGAATGAAGAGCTGTCATCTTGTTGTTGATCACTGTATTGACGTCGATCATGATGTTGTCTAATATAAATTTCACAATATCCAAGTTTTCGCGAACGACGGCACAATGTAACGCAGTTTTGGTGACACATCCTTTGACTGGTACTAAGTTTACATCCGCACCATGTTCAAGAAGTAACTTGATGATATTCAAATTTCCTTTTTCGGCAGCATGAACTAGTGGTGATATATCTCTGTAGTTGTCGACATTCGGATCAGCACCATGTTTCAATAGCAGCTCAACCATTTCTTCATGATCTTCCCGAATCGCAACAGATAAAAGCGGGTGGTCTGCAATGATCCGCGAATTGCAGAAAATCTCTGAAGTCATGTTTTCTTCGTTCAAAATTGAAGGATTCATTGCACTGGTTTTTAAATTATTAACGATTGTCAATTTCTACCAAATGAAAATGAAGAAACTTTGAAACTGAAGAGTTAGTTTAACAGTTCACTTTACAATAATGCACTTTGAAATGATGAACTTTGAAATAATGCACTTTGTAAAAGAGGAAACAATAAACTTTGAGTTGACGATCAATTTTGATTTAGACTTTGTCGTAAGAATAGTGCGACTGATGGTCTCAAGATCGAAAACTACTTTAATGGTTGATGTCTATTGCACCTCCGAAGTTACCTTAAAATCCCCACCACTTTAATTTTCTTACTATTATCCCCTCCCTTTACTATTCCCTTATTTAGTAGTTTCAGTCCTTAATTTTGGGATAATTAGTTTTTCTTCACCTACTTTTAAATGTATATTAACATAATTACAATGGAGGAGATATTTAAATATTCTTTAAATTTTCTAAGTTCTTGCTAATGAAAGAAAAAAAAAACATTAAAAAGAAAAACCAATATTAATATAAATTTTAAATTAGCCATAACAGAAAACAAATTATGTATACTTCATATATACATAAATTTTAATAATTTTTTCTTTAATAAGTCTGTTTATAAGTCAATTAATTTTCAATAATTTTAGCTTTCAAGGTGCCGCTCTGGTATACAGATAATGTATGATTCACAATATATTATATTAACATATTTTTTTTTTACATGAAAAATGTATTTTATAAAATATAATAATTTTTATCTGGTATGAAAAAGTGTCAAAGTATAATATTTTTAGATCTAGTATAGATAATCTGATCATTTTTAGAGTATTTTTTTTTTTGCAAGTACTGATGAGTGTATGAGGGGATGTTATATCAGACTTCCGTGTATAATTGATAATATATATGGCAAAATATATACCTCTTACATATTCGAAAAATGTAGGGAAACATATATAATGATTTATATATTTTCGTTATAATAAATACGTAGAAAATAAAATTCATGGAAAATTATACAGTCGCTATATTCGTGAAAAACTATATCAGCATCATACATTTTTTAACATGGATAACATTACATTTATAATATTTATATGTATACCCATAGATCTTTCGATATATGAAGGAAAACCGTATATTGAATAAACTTCAATACATGGAAAATTAAATATTTTAAAATAAAGTGAAATTAACCAGATATATTTTCTGATAATCTAAATATATACTTTACATGGGGAAAGAGAGGGGGAAAAGCGGGTAGGGTAGGCAAAACAAGGTACCCCCAAAATTTTATAAAAAAAAAAAAATTTTTTATTTTTCGTCCAATTACTACAAATTTCATATATTTGCGCATTTTTAGCCCTACCCGTAACACCTAGGGCAAAATGGACCAGCCGAAAATTCTGAAAAAATGATTCATTTATATTTTTATTGTCAAATTAAAGAAAATTTAATATATTAATTCATTTTTCGTTTGATTTTCTATATCTTGGGCAAATTTGGCTACTCAAAATATTGAAAAATAATATTTAATTTTTTAATTGATAAAATTTTTTGAATAATGCAAAATAATGTGTAATCTACAAAATAAAAAAAAAACGTTTTTTAGGTTCGAAATAATGACAAATAAAAATCATAAAATTGCTTTTTTTTATTAAATAATAATAAGTCATTAAGCTTATCGGGGGGAAACAATCTATTACACCTAAAAAAATTTTTTTTGAGTATTTCAAAACCAAAATTAATTGTCAAGAGAAAGTTATACATTCTTAATAATGAAAACAATTAAAAAATTAAAAAAAAAATTTATTATTTTTTGGAGGGGGGCCTCTGCCCCACAAGAAAAAAGTTTTTGCCTTCGTATTCACCAATAATGTAAAATGGAATTTTTTTTTGAGGTATATTACACATAAAAAATTTAATTTAATGAAATTTGATCAACTTTTAGAAATTTTTGAGAATAAGAATATGAGAATTAATAAAGACAAACGTATGGTAATATCGTTTACAAATATTAGTAAGCTGCAATTAAGGTAATCCTTGTGACGAGACTATTATGCCCAAAAGTAATTATGTACATTGTTAATCTTTACCTGCATCCTATTGACTGATGTCATTATATAGTTCCTAGTGTCACAAACACAAATTGTCAGGAATTCCCCATTTCTGATGCCAATCGATAATAAATTTTTATAAATAAAATATTTGTGGGAATTTATCACAATATTTCGACAAAGCGCTTGCTGGGATGTTTTTGCCATTACTAGTTTTTTCTTTTTATTTTTATAGTTTTTTTTAATCCACTAATAATTTTGATGACTGTGATTATCACTTATGCACATGAAATTTAAACGAAAAATAAAAATTTATTAACGAAATTTACTAGTTTATGAAAGTGATTGTATGGAAATAATTTATGAATTTAACTTAATTAATAATTATTGCATGTCTATTTCAGCCTGTATTAAATTATGGGTAAGTCAATCTGCAAATGAAAAGGTAAACAGGCGTTTCTTGTGGGTTTTTAAAGATATAATATAATTAAATATTCATAAATTGTGAATATTTATTTATGATATATTTTTATAAAAATTTATAGCAATTCTTTAAATAAACTGGTTAATTCCTTTGATCAATTTTGATTTTTAGTTTAAATTTTACTTGCATATATAAGTGATAATCGCAGTCATCAAAATTATTAGTGGATTAAAAAAAACTAGAAAAATAAAAAGAAAAAACTAGTAATGGCAAAAACATCCCAGCAAGCGCTTTGTCGAAATATTGTGATAAATTCCCACAAATATTTTATTTATAAAAATTTATTATCGATTGGCATCAGAAATGGGGAATTCCTGACAATTTGTGTTTGTGACACTAGGAACTATATAATGACATCAGTCAATAGGATGCAGGTAAAGACTAACAACGTACATAATTACTTTTGGGCATAATAGTCTCGTCACAAGGATTACCATAATTGCAGCTTACTAATATTCGTAAACAATATTACCATACGTTTGTATTTATTAATTCTCATATTCTTATTCTCGTTCGAAAAGTATGAAAAAACTACATACATATTAATTCATATATAGGCTTGGGGAGGGCCAAAGGGGATACCTGAGGAAATACTAAGTTTTTGAGGACTATAATACGCTAAATTTTTTTGGTTTTAATGATATTCAAGGTAAATAGACAGAATTTTTAGCTGCCGTTTAGAAACAAAATTTTTATTTTTGGCGGGCAAAATGGGGTACCCTAAAAAAAAAGCTGAAAAAAAAAAGTTTCTAAAAGTTGATCAAATTTCATTAAATTAAATTTTTTATGTGTAATATACCTCAAAAAAAAAAATGAAATTTCTCATTATTGGTGAATACGAAGGCAAAAAATTTTTTTTTGTGGGGCAGAGGCACCCCTCCAAAAAATAAATTTTTTTTTTCTTTTTTTATATCTTTTTCTTGACAATTATTTTCGGTTTTAAAATACTAAAAAAAATTTTTTTTGGGTGTAATAAATCGTTCCCCCTCGATTAACTTTATTACTAATTGTTATTTAATAAAAAAAAAAATATAATTATGCATTTCTTATTTGACATTATTTTGAACACAATAAACGTGTTTTTTGATTTTTTAGATTACAGATTATTTTGCATTATTTAAAAAATTTTATGCATTAAAAAAAAAAATATTATTTTCGAATAGTTTTAGTGGTCAAATTTGCCTCAGCTATAGAAAATCAGCCGAAAATGGATTAATATATTTAATTTTTTCTAATTTGATGATAAAAATATGAAAGAATTATTTTTTTAGAATTTTCGGCTGGTCCATTTTGCACTAGGTGTTACGGGTAGGGCTAAAAATGTGGAAATATATTAAATTTTTTTTAATTTAACGATGAAAATTTGAAAAAATCATTTTTCCATAATTTTCGGCTGGTTCATTTTGCCTCAGGTGTTATGCGTAGGGGTAAAAATACGCAGATATATCAGATTTATAGTAATTAGACGGATATATTTTTTTTTTTTGTAAAATTTTGGGGGTTCCCCGTTTTGCCTACCCTACCCCCGTTGGCCCCCCCCCCCCCCCCCCTATATATGAGTGTTGATTTGTCTTGACAAATTATTACGTATTTTTTTACCGTCAAAGTGTAGACAATTTTATGTATAAATCTGCTTACTTCCTGAAATGGTAAGAATGAACATTACCGACTTTTTTAACATCCCGCTAAGAAAATCGATGATTTTAAAAAAATTCAGGAAGTTATTGTTTTCACCCCGATTTTCGAAAATCGAATTTTATTAGATGTCGACGTTTTGAGTTCTCAGGAATCTATTTTGACTATTTTCAGAATGATGCCCGAGTGTCTGTGTATGTGTGTGTGTGTGTGTGTGTGTGTGTGTGTGTGTGTGTGTGTGTGTGTGTGTGTGTGTGTGTGTGTGTGTGTGTGCGTGTGTGTGCGTGTGCGTGTGTGTGTGTGTGTGTGGACGTGAATGCTCTATAACTTTTTTACTAATCAACCGATTTGGATGGGTAAGGCGGCATTCGAAAGAGCTTGTTGGCCATCAACTTTGCCGGAAATTTTATATCATTTGATCTAGAAGACTCGAAAATAATTGAGAATTATGAAAAAAAAAAAAATTTTATATTTTAGTTTTTTTTTTTAATTTCTCAAAAACAACTCCATCGATCAACTTCAAAATCTAATCAGCTCTAGGACACAATGAGATGCGCCGATCGCCACCTCGAACATCACAATCGGCTTATTAGTTCGAGAGATATCGTCGGAGAAAGAAATGTTAAAAATAAGTTTTTCACGAATATCTTTGAAACGACTAAATCAAACTTTTTCAAAATTTAATCAGCTCTGGAATTCAATAATACGCGTCGATCGTCACACTGAACGTCAAAATCGGTTAATTAGTTCAAAAGATATCGGCGTTGAAAAGTTAAAAAAATATTATTTTTTGTCATTTTTTCCGGATAAATCATTATGTGATGTACTAAAATGTGTCTGAAATCATACCAACTTGTCCTCTTTACAGTCTCTTTCGATCATCATATAATGTCATCTAACTTGTTCTTTAGTTTAAATCATATATTATCAAAGAAAAATTGAAAAAATACAGTTTTTAGTATTTTTCTAAGATATTTCAGATATTATTGTTCTGACCTGAGTCAAAACTCATTTCAATCTTGATTGTGATCACTGACATTAATTTCTGCCTCAAAAAATCTATTTTATTGAACATAATCGAAAATAAAAATTTAAAAACCGCTTCTTCATTAATGATTTTCAATTTTTAAATTTTAAAACTTTAGCATACAACGTAACTTGTTAGAGCTCGACTATACACAGATTTTTTTTTTAATATTTTAAATATGTCTATCATATTCTGCTGCCATTATATTTTGACTGACGATTTTTAATTTTTCTCCTATTTTTAATAAGTTATTTTTTGAATATCTAAATTTACCGCCCAACTAATAAGAATACTTAATAAATTATTGATGATTATAAAAAATTTCAAGTATATTTTCTAGTCTAATTAATATAATTATTGACACAAATAAATTTTAATAAAATTATTAAATTTCAATTTTGAAATTTCGCGCCAAGATAGCGCTACTGCGCGTTGCTGTATTCAACGTTCAAATTTTTGCTAAAGTGGGGGGCGGTCGAATGAATCGCAAATTCGATTGCTTTGTATCAACTGGCGGTCCAATAGCGACAGTGAGTATCATCGACAACGGCATTAGTAGTCCAGATTCTCTTTACGTTTAAATTGAAACACAGTATTGCAGTTAATTCGCGAAATTATCCATAAAATTTATTGTTCATAATCATTGTTCAATTAAAATGTGCAGTGTTTGTCATATTTTAATTGTGCAAAGTGTCTGTGGTGTCGTTAAGTGTTGAGTGTTCAGTGCTAGTGTAAAGTGTTGCGAATTGCTGATGCTGATAACTTCCAAGTTCCTGAGCAAAATCATCTGGCATCGTCTGGTGGGAAATAGCAGTTAAGTGACGTTTTTTTAGCTGCAATACACTCGGAGCAATTTAAATTAAATCTCCAAGTGTATTAGGACACCCTTCTGCATATTGTTTCCCCACCAAGGTTTGTTCAAACACTTGCGTGTTTTTTTTTTTAATTTTTTAAATATTTTTATATCATATTCTGCCGCCATTTTATTTTGACGTACGATTTTTAGTTTTTTCCAATTTCTAATAAGTTTTTTTTTCAAATATTTAAATTTACCGCGCAAGTAATAAAAATAATTAACAAGGGTGCATTCCGAAATTCGCTACGCTACAGCTGCTCGCAGGGCGTTTCAGAATGCACTCTTATATAAATGATATAAAATTGAATTTTTATTTCTTGTAGCACATAATTTTTTATTCATGTCAGTTTTAAATTTAAATAATTATTTGAGAGAAGTTAAAGCCGTGTAAAAAAATAATCGAGTAAAATCAGAAAACTTTAAATAAAATTAATTGATCATTTTTCTCTGACGAAATAAAAAAAAAGTATATCGAGTTTCTTGTAAATTAAACAAAACACATAATGACATCTATTGAGAAAATAAAGAACACCTCGAAGATGGTTATTGAGAGGTAATGGGTAACGGTCACCTGGACAGGCTAACTAGTTTACACCTAGACACACACCCATTTGGTTGTTTATAAACTGTCATATTAGTGAGGTTAAAAAATAATTGTAGACAACGAGTCACGTGAATCAGCTGATAAATTTTTCTATCATTATTTATTAGTTCAAAAAAGTAAATATACAAAAACAATTAGTGGTGAAAACAATAACAGTAAAAAGTAGTTAAACAAAAATGTCAGTGACAGAAGAAAAAGTGCAAGAACTCGATAAGAGTTTTTTAGAATTCATGACTAAATCTGACAATGTTGATCTTGCGACTAAAGAAATTTATGAAGATCTTCTAGATGAAGTATTAATGGGGTTTGTATTTGATGTTCACCGTACTATAAAAACTGGTAGTTCAGATGTTGAAGAAGGTATTCCAGATGATGAATCTTATGTCATTGTTGGTATGTTTTTATTTAATGCAAAAGCTTTTTTTCTTCTGTACTTATTTTGAATTAAATTAAATTTTTTTTATTTTAAATAATTTAGATTCACCGGGTCTAGATGTTTTTGGCCAGCATCCAATTAAAAAAACCCAAGAGTGTAATTGTCCGAATTGTGATAGAGGAGTTGCTGCTTGTAGATTTGCAACTCATCTTGAAAAATGTATGGGTATGGGACGAAATAGCTCAAGAATAGCGTCAAGACGAATAGCCAATAGTTCAAAAGACATGAGTAACTTTAGTGGTATTGTTAGTGATGATGACGATGACGCCGATTGGAGTGTCGCTAATGACAAAAGAAAACGTAGAAAAGATCGTAACGGTTTGAAAAAATCAAAGCAACAGCGAAATTCACAAAAAAATGGCGATGCACAATCTGGTGAGCTTCAAATGAGTAACGAAAATTCTCCGTCCAATTACGACAATATGTCTTTAGAAGATAAGCGAACATTATTAGGACAAATATGTGGTGTTATTTCGGAGCATACTAAAAAACTTTGTACACGTTCTGTTCGTTGTCCTCAGCATACTGACGACCAGCGTAAAGAAATGCGCGCAAACTTGGAAGTCAGTGAAAGTGGACGTCTTAATCAGGATAATTTTCAAATAGACGTTGATATGTTCGATGAAAATGATGGACAACAATTACGTGAAACACTTTCGAGATGGGAGTGCGAGGGTTCTAATCAGTCAAGTCCGGCAGACTCAGCCTCGACAACTTCAAATTCTTCGTTCACGAGAAAACGCGAAGGGAAATCGAAAGGAAAAGGCAAAGGTGGAAAACGAGATCGTGTATCCCCCATTTCTCAGGGAGATTAATTAATTTATTTATTTAATCATATCATAGTTATTAAGGTATTATTTTAAATAATATGACTTTGAATAGGTTACTCTGATCAAATATAAATTAAATGTATATAATTATTTATTACTCGGCGATAAATTAATTGTCAGTTTTTTTCATTTCGTATGAGAATAATTTAAGTTTATTTATCAATACTGAGTATTGGAATTAATCAACTGTTATATTAATAATTTTTTTTAGAATAATTGATATTGTTATGATTTATAATTATTATATTACTAATTTATGTATTTCGGTAAAATGGGTTTGAATCATGAAATTTTTAGTTTGATTAACTAAAAAAATATTTTTTTCTAATTGTACAGTAATTTAATTTTGTAAACTACTTACATTCATGCGACAGGATAATATTAATTTGAAATCAATCATCGATTAAATTTTTTTTTAATGTACTCGATACGATCATAAAGTTGTATTGAAAATTTATTTTTATATCTCACTGCTAATTAAAGAGTTGATAATTTAAAGAATTATTTATATTTATTTATAAAAACTAAAAAACTCCACCAAATAGTTTTAATTTAAAAACTAAACACTAATTTTCATAAAGATTTGATTTTTAAGAATTTGTAATAGGAGAAAAGTTTTCTTTTTTTTATTCCAACGAAATTATAAAGACTATTTTTTTTTATTGTCAATTCTTAGCTAGTGATCTATTGATCTCAACATTTTAGAGTACTTGGGTTACGGCAACGATATTTTTAATCATTTATTTCTTTTAGTAAATTACATAGAATTTAATTTTGTGATTCTATCAATTCTTCAAATGATCGAAAGTAAATGAAAAATTTCAAATACTTTAAGGGTTTCATAGAAACTATTACAAAAAATTTTAAGACTTTTTATTTGTGATATTGAAGTTAGCCGACGTCTAATAATTTTTGGATTTTTTTCAAAATGATATACAGTAGGACCTCGTTATAAGACTACGGGATATGACTCTCCTTCAATTTGTTAAAACTCGCTCGAAACGTTCCCCCACCAACAACTCAATAAAAGTTTTGCGCCGAAACCTCGCTGTAAGACTAACGACCAGTACGACTAAAATCGAGATTTAATGTACATACATAAAGATTTTAGATTAAATAATTTATTTTCATAAAGAATATTTAGAATTTCGTGGTATCACATAATTAATTAACAGAAAAGAATAACAAAGTTCTGTTTATTTATGATTATATGAAAAATAGATTCACTGTATAATAGAGTAGAGTTTAACCGAATACATAAATAAAACGCAAAACGGCAATAGTCTTATAGCGAGATTTTGCCGCAAACGCAGTTAAGCACAATAGTGGGGGTACCTCAATTCTAAGAAATTTTTCCCCTACAGCCCTGAGTCTTATAACGAGGTCCTACTGTATTATAAAAAATTGCACCTACAGTTTTAGTAATTTTCTACATGTGCAGATTTTTAGTTTTTTTCTTTTTTTTGGTAATTGATTTGTTGAAAAAAAATCAAAAAATTTTTAATTGTTCGTTAACTTCAGGATCATTTTTTTTTTTTACAAATACTTAAGGGCCAGTTTATCAAACCGAATTTATTTTTAATCCGGGTTTTAATTATTATTACCGGTATATCTATATATTATTAATGTAAAACTGGCGATTCGGTTTGTCATACTCAGTATTCGTGTAAATAATTTAAAAATATCTTATTTAAAAAAAAAAAAAAAAAAAAAAAAATTCAATTTGTTGTAGTTTCCAGTCGAATAAAAATAATTATTTGCTCTCTACGTCTATGAAGTATGTCCAGTGATCAAAAGAACTAAATATATTGTAATTTTGATTTTAAAAAATACTTTAAGTTTTTATTAATTAAAATATTTAAATATCAATTTATATGATCCTGAAGTTAACACATGATTAGTAATTTTCGGATTTTTTTTTCTAACAAATAAATTATAAAAAAACAAAAAATAAAAATATGCACATATAGAAAATTTAAAAAACTATAGGTGCAATTTTTTCATATATTTTTTTATAATTTATCGTTTTTAAAAAAATCCAAAAATTATTAGATGTCGGCTAACTTCGATCAATTTATTACTATCAGTCAGTAAGTTCTAATTATCTACAATGGATTGAATAAAATTAAATATGACCAGTGGGGAATGTAAATAATTGTCATATTTTTAATTAGAAAATTTCTTCCTTTAATCCTAAAAGTAGAAAAAAGTGAAAATTTAAAACGTACATGAAAAGTTTTTAAAACAAATTAAAAAAAGAAAAACGTTATTTATTTTTCATTTTTAAATATTTTTAAATTTCGCGCGCTTACTTGTAGTGGAATAAATATGATATATTTTGTCTGAGCTATAAGTTCTGTATCAAATACATATACTGGTATTTACATCCAGTTAAAAATCATAACAAGTTATAAATCAATTTTGTCGTGTATTTTGATAAATAAAATAATTCAAAAATGTTGAATGTACAATTTGAAAGTGGAAATTGTTCCCTGAAAATAATGAAACGTCAAGAAGACATTTCAATTAACGAAATATGGAATAATATTGAAAGTAAAGTAAGTATATTTTTTCTAACCTCAATATCTAGTTGTATTTCATACGTATGTTAATATTGAATTTAATAAATTAATTATTTTCAGGGTTTATTGCGCAAAGATTTTTATATTTTAAATAATGGACGAGTTGTTTATGATGAGGATGTAATTATCTCAGGCAATGTTAAAATAATTCCACGCCTTGTTGGTGGTAAGGGTGGATTCGGTTCAATGTTAAGAGCAATTGGTGCTCAAATTGAAAAAACAACAAACCGGGAAGCATGCAGAGATTTAAGTGGCCGTAGACTGCGAGATATAAATGAAGAAAAACGTTTAAAAACATGGATTGAAAAGCAAGCGCTGAGAGAAGAAGAAGCTGCTGAACGTAAGAAGAAAAAATTAGAACGACTTTGTGCAGAACCTAAACATGAATTTAAAGATCAACATTATGAGCACGAGAGATCAGTACTCACTGAAAAAATAGATGATGCTATTGAACAAGGTTTCAAAGTTGCTGTTACTGATAGTTTAGAATTACGTGAAAAAGAAGTCAAAGTTGCTAAAGGCGTTAAGAGGAAGACTATTCTTGATGATGATGATATTGATTCTGATGAATTAGATAGTTCTGATGAAGAGGCTCAGGCCAGTCCGAAGAAAAAGTTGGCTAGTGAGAGTAATGAATCTTCAGCTGATGATAAGCAGACTAGTTCTTCAGACAATGATGATTTTGAAAAATCTAAACAGAATTCAGATGAATCTAATGAATCAAATATTATTGATAATAATAATGATAAAAAAGCAGCAGAAGAGAGCAGCGATTCATCATCAGTCGATAAATCTATAACTCTTCAGGTATCGGTCAAGAAAACAAAGTTGGAATTATAAATTCTACCCTCGAGTCACCGGAAGAATTAAAAGAGAACGAAATATCTGCAATTTAAATTTAATTCATCGTATTATAATTATTATATACTTTTTTATTTATTGATATTTAAGTTAATAAATTTTTATGAACAGAAATTTATAATAATTTTGAATTAAAAAACATTTTTCGATAAATTTGAAGTTGACGAAATTTAAAAAATAAAATATTTAAGAGCACAATTAATTTTTGGTGTAAAAAAATTTTTTTATTCATTACGTCAACTATTTGTTGAGTAATAAAATGAAATAAAATATTTTCTAATAACAAATTGGTTCAGTTGTGATTTAAATTAACGAGGTTGTTATCTTGACATTTTAGTAGCAACAGAGCCAATTATTATTTGACTTGATTTTTATATTACTCTTTCATAGTTGTATTGTTCTTAGGTAATGGAGATAAGCTGACCTTGATTTTAAAACATCGATATTGAGCTACAGATTGATTGTAGTGTTCACTTGGCTATAAGCATATTTTTAACAATTATTTATTATTTATAAAAATAATAACAAAGTTTATTATATATTTTACTTATAAATAAAATGGATTATAGTCAAATTTATTTTATTATTTATTATATTATTTATTTCATATTGTTTTGTAAATCCGGTAAGTTAATTTTATTAATTTAATAATAACTGATAAATTATCAAGTTTGAGGAATTAATTTCCTCGCATTGATTTTTTATTAGAAAAAATACTTTATTAATTTAATGTATAATATTGTGTTTTAATTTATTTTATTGGAAAAAAAAAAAACAAATAATTGAAAGCTGATATCACAAAGCACCCTAGTTGGATGCTTTTAGAACATAATAAATGTGGAATATCAAATACCGATCGAATAATTGGCGGTAAAAATGCTTCAATGGGAATGTATCCTTGGATTGCAAGAATTGGATACAGTAGTGCTTTAACTGGGTCCGATATATCATATCGGTGTGGTGGTACTTTAATTAACAAACTTTATGTAGTAACTGCAGCACATTGTGTCTCTAATTTGCCTGGCAGGTATATCGTTTTGAAAATAGTTTTTTTTTTTTTCGGGGTAATTTAACGTGCCTGAAGATCGGAACGTTTTTCGCGAAATGAAAATAAAATTTGGTGACAATAGAGCTCTACCTCTTGGCTTCGCGTTCGAGATGTGCAAAAAATGAAATAAAAAGTAAAATATCTATTGGATCTAGATTTCTAAAATGTTTCGCACAAGCACTAGTATGCCAGCTGAGAATTGCAACCACCCCCAATTACCTCTAAATGCACCTTTAGGCAGTCAAAGTACATAATTTTTCTTTATTTTCGTTGCACGAAAAACGTTTCGATCTTCAGGTACATGCACTGTAAAAAATTAGCGAAGTGAACGCGGATTAAATCTGGAGTGAATGCGGATCGGATGACTATTTATTTATTTAATCCCCTCGGAGTGAAATTTATTCCGAAGAGGAGTTTATTTTAATATTAAAACTCTGGATCGGAAGAATGCGGATTTAAATAAAATCCAGACCACTTCGAAATCACTCCGCTGAAAAGTAAATTCCAAATTTACTTCGTATGCAGAGTGATTTTTTTAAAAAACTCCGAAATTGAGAGAGTGAATTTGGATTTAAATAAAATCTGTAATCACTCCGAATTCACTGACGATTTTTTGCAGTGTGTAATTTAAATACTGAGATAAATTATTAATACCATGTATATATTAATTTATTATTTTTATAAAATTAGTTTCAAAGTAACGGGAATAAGATTAGGTGAGCATAATTCTGAGACTAATCCTGATTGTGAAAATGGTTACTGTGCGGAGCCTGTTCAAGACTTTAAACCTATACAAATGTTAGTTCACAAGCGATACAATACACCGCATTTTAAAAATGATATTGCTTTAATCAGATTAGATCGACCTGTAGTTTATAATGGTCAGTATTATTATTATTTTTTTTTTTATTTTATTATTATAATATTATATTAATCTTCATTAGTACATTAGTCTCTCGAGTTTATAATAAATAAATATATTATGTTTCAATATAGTAAACGTAAAAAAAAAAAGTACTTAATGTAGGTACTAATTCAAATTCAAAATTAGATAAATTTTGATAAAAATTAAATTTCCTTCAATGTTTTTATCAATTCTATTCATTTTTCATGCCTCGATTTAATTTTTTTTTTGTTTATAAAATCAGATTCGTTAATTTTTTTGGAGAAAATTATGAAGAATAAAAAAACGTTCACTTGTGTATTGATGAATGTTGATGTATAGTACACTAATCTGAATAAATATATGTAGGGTAGAAGTAGCATTTATGGTCACTGCTCCATTTTTTGACATTTAATACTTTATATTAATTAATGAAAAAATATGAAATAAAATTTCCATTTTTATAGTGGGATAAAAGCATTGCAACTTTTACAAATTATTTCATTGAAATTTTTCAAGTATCCAAAACTGGCCCTAAAGTGGCCAAAATGGTACCTCTGCCCTACATATATATGTTATATATTGTTTTCATTTGATACAGGATTTGTAATGCCTATATGCATGCCCGCTGGAGATTTATTAAAAAAAAATCTGACAGGAGGAATAGCTGAAACTGCAGGATGGGGTATTTTTGATATAGGTAAATATTTAAAACAAATGCATTGGCTTTAATTGGCAAAAAAATTTTTATTGTATACATTTATTTTTATATAATATTTGAAAAACGTTTTTTTTTTTTTAATATATGTTATATTCAAACAAAATTATTAAATTTCATTTTGTTGAAATAATTGCCTGAAACATACAACTTTCATGATATTAATATCTATCAGTTCAAATATACAGTTTGCATAAATATAAAATTTACTTTGTTTAGTAATAAATATCTTTTTCCATACAATGAAATTATTCATTTTGAATTTTATAAGCTCGAATTCGTTTCATTTTTAATGATTAAATTTACTGTCATAAAAATATTTAATTTAATTTAAAATAAATTTAACAAAAAATCTATATTTTAGGACACGTTAATTAAATTTTATCTCAACTTTTATTATCTTCTTTAAAAAAACTTTCACATTTATTAATTTTATTCTGAATTTATTTTTACCTAATTTGTTTTTTTTATTTTTGTAGAAAATAAATTATAGGTATAGTTTAATCAAGTTAATTCAAAATTATAATTTTTACTTAATAATCCTAAATCATATGATATATTAATTTCCGTTAATAATAATGATTAATTTATATTAAATAATTAACAGATCATCCAAAATCGAGTATAATTCTCCAAACAATTAAATTGCCTATTCTGGAGACTTATATGTGTGTGAAGTCATTTAAAAATCAAGCTCAGATCGATGACATGCAGATGTGCGTCGGTGGTACAGTTGGTAAAGATTCCTGTACTGGTGACAGCGGTGGTCCATTGATGAAAGTTGAAGCTTTAAATGATATTCCTAAATATTATTTAATTGGTATTGTATCGTTCGGAGCTAAACATTGTGGTCAAACAGCAATGCCTGCTGTTTACACTAGAATTACTCGCTATTTATTTTGGATTTTAGAAAATATATCACCATAACTTAAATGTACACTTAGATAAAAATTTATTTAGCTTGATTATTATTAATATAATATATTTTTAAAAATACTATTTGTTATCAAAAACTTTATATAATAATATTTTAAGAATAATTATATTTAACTTAATTAATTAATTAAAAAAAATTTTAATTGTTTACTAAATATAATTACACTAAAAATTATTCATTATTTTTATCAGTAATATTTTTAATTACTCAGAAAAAAAGGATTTCTTGGTGCAAGAAATATTTTGCATTATGAATTGAAGGCACAAATTTTCTTAGGACAAGAAAAAATCTTTTGGCTCAAGAATTTTTGTCTCGCCTAAAAAAAATTTTGATTTCAATTTATAGTGCAAAAAATTTCTCTGGACGAATAAAAATTTTTCGCGCCAAGAAATTCTTTTTTTTTGTGTAAAATTTATCATTATTTTGACTTTTGAATACCAAATTAATTTTTTATTTTGAAATTTTAAGTAATTAATATATTTTTTTTTAGATAAATTGTATATTAAATATATGATATGATATTATTATTCGAAATAATAAAAATTATTGTATTGAATATATATTTGAAAGTACTGGTCGGCAGTGGTTACAAGTATGAGCGATAAGGAAGTAATCAAATTCTAGATGCTCTGGGCATATCGCCTACGATCGATACATCAATTAATTTATAAAAGAGGCACCTGGCTTTTATACGCTGCTAGTAGCCCCATCTGATTCACCCCTGTGTGGCCTTAGCTACTTTAATATATCAACGATCCGGCTTGTAGCTTTTAATTATCGGAACTATGCATATAAAAAACTCCTATATCCCCCACTTGCCAACAATTAAGTGTTGTTAGGCGAAGCCTCTGTTTTTATTGCTTCGTTGAACGAGCGTTAGTTATTTTGTGGCTTCAACTCGCTCTACACAATTATGTCACTTGTCATGTTTTATTAATTTTATTGACAGGTATGCCAAAACTACTTTGCCAAATTTCTTTTAAATAATTCAAATTTATTACTTGCTATACACTCTATAGTAGAAAAGCATTTTTTAAATGGATACATAAATTAAGTTAACTGCTATTTGATATCCAGCAGACGGTTTTACTCATTTATGTCTTATAAAGGATTTATTTAAGCTCATTGAATAAAATTTTTTAAACGGAGTAATTGTAACACATTGGTTATTGAATTTTTTTTACATACAGGAAAGATATTAGGAATAAGTCGGCTTATATTTTATTTTTATTAATAATTTAAACTACAATCTGCTAAGTAACAATAAGTAATTTTTATGATACATATATTACAGGAGTTAGAGGTACCCAAGTGAATTCGGTTATACTGGAAAAATTTCTAAAACATACCTGGTATTTGAGTATGTTTTTTTAGTATAATTCTAAAATTATACTCATCCATACTGACAGATTTATATAGAAAGACATTATCGTCATCTTTTTGATTTCAGTATAATGTGAATATAAATCGTACTTGAAATAGATATTTTTTCAGTATCATTTAAGTATGAAAAATTCAAAAATATACCCAAAACATGAGACAATTAGAGTATAATCTGGGTATGAATTGGGTATAATTCTTAAAACATACCGAAATGTTATTCAATTTCTACTATACCGGAAATGAACCCAAAAGAAATTTAAATTTTCAGTATCAACAAATTTGGTTTTTCAAATTTGATGGTTTAAATCTTTTTGATCTTCTGCTAATTTTCTCGTTGTTCAGTAAGAGTGTTAGGGTTATTTACTAATATTGTATCATAGTTGGTGCTGAATTGTATCATCTCAGATTATACGGTTTGTATTCCGAGATCTCTGTGTATGCTCTTGTTTGACACAAACTATGTTGCGTTGACTATAGTTCTAACTGTTTTGAATTGGAATCATTGGAGGATTTCAATATTGGAATTGCTGGCAGTTCCCCATGGCTGTATGCCGTAAGTCCAGATCGGTTTTATGATTACCTTATATATATTTACTTTGTTGTGAAGAGATAGTTGAGATTTCTTGCCAATGAGCCAGTATATCGGCTGTTCAATTTCAAAACACAGTAACTGACGAAACAACATTTTTGAAATGTGAATTGAATCATGTTCAAAAGACTTCACTGAAACTAAAAATACTAAAAAATCGATTTTAGAAAATTCGTTCCCTACTGTGTTTTGAAATTGGGCAGCCGATATATTTCTCATTTTGAGTTCCAGTTTTTTTCTTTTGGTTTTAATATGCTTAGCCCATGTCAATCTCCTGTCGAGATGTATTTCTAGATATTTTACCTTATTTTTGAATTATTTAAAAAATATTTATTTGATAAACTTCAAAATAAGTAAAATTTTGCAAAAGACTAAACAGCTTAGTTATGTTTTATTTTTTTCTTCTACTTAGGCAAATTTAAAATCATTTTCTTAAATATTTGAATATTTTATAAATCATTATACTGTTCATTATTTTCAGAATATTAATTCTTTTTATATGTATACTTGAAAAAAAATTTTCAAGACTGTAGTATTAATGCCTCCTTTACAGTGTTTGATAAAATAATAAATTTTTAATATTAGTTATTTATTCTCAAAGATTAAACCATAAAAAATGAAATAAAGTAAAGTTATGTTATAAATTTAACAACAATGTTATCTTAAGATTTCATGAATCAGGAGTTATATTACTTTTTGCGTGCGTTAACTAAAGAATTTTTCAGTACAACATTACATTACATTAGTGTACAATATATGATGAGGGCTCTTTCACAAAAGGTAGAGAGTTAGGGTCATAAGGGCTCCTTGATATAAACTCGAGTCCGGCTGGATGAGATCTTATTATGACGCTCATCCGTAATAACCGTCTTTAGGTGTTGGCTTGCCTGTTTTAAGAATATACCACGGAGAATGAATCGTGGTTCTGGCACATTACTGAACTATTATTGTAACGAGGTCCTTTTTAGTCACGTTCAACGTTTTACGGACTTTTAACACTCTGAGTGCAGTAGAGAACAGATCAAGTGCGGTCATCAGACACGTGCTTCCTCTTTGGTCTTAATACACAATGATCATCATTCTCTACATTATCTTTTAACTCATTTATAAATAAAAACATCTTTTACTATTTCCAATAAATTGTAAGCTAATTTTATCAAACAAGCCAATCTCAGATCAATCAGGGTTTCATGTTTTGCTTTAGTTTTTGTCTGCTAAATTTATTTTTGGCTTCGTCTTAGATCTACATTGAGAAAAATAATTTACGAATTCAAATAAATACATTTTCTTGATCGATTATTATTTGAATTAAGTAAAATTTTGCTAAATCAAGTGTATATTCATTTTGTTCGAGTAAATCTTCTAAATCAGGGAAGATTATTCACTTGATTAAATAAAATAATTTGTTTATTCATATAGATATATATGTAGGAGAGGGAGGAGGAAGGGGCAAAACAGGATACATGAGGAAGTACTAAAGTTTTCGGGAACTCAAATACGTTAAATCTTTTTTTTATGATATTAAAAGTGAATAGAGAAAATTATTAGCTGCCGTTCAAAAAAAATTTTCATTTTTTGTGGGCGAAATGGAGTATTCCCGAAAAAAGGTAAAAAAAAAAATTTCTGGAAAGTAAATAAACTTGATGAAACTTAACTTTCTTATAAGTAATTTATATAAAAATAAATTACATTCCAGATAATTATTAGATGTAAAGGAAGAAAAAAAATCGTTAATAGTTTTTATCATAAAACAAGGCATTGACATTTTTCGACTGACACTTTCGATTTTTGGAAATATTTTGAAATTCCCATTGAATGTACAAGTGCAGCAAAAATAGTTCCGTTTATTTCTCTGTGTGAGAAAAAGTTCCAGTCCCGTTACCCCTTAAATGCAAATTATTATTAAAAATGTAGTGTATATCCCAAAATAAAACACGATTTCAGAGCTCGTGTGATGGCAGCACTCAACCTCGGCTCGCGCAGTCAATGTCACCCACGACAAATCGTATTTCTTCATCCCCTGCCACACAATATACTAATGTAAATAATTATATTTTTAATTTATTAATGTAAATATATAAACAATTAAATTGAAATATTATCATTTGTAATGAAGTAATAAGTATTACATCAACAAGCAATTAGTAATTGTAAGTAAACATTTGTAAATATGTAATTTATTGACAAAAAATTAATAAAACAGAATTTAAAATATATAACCGTATTATTTTTAATGCTGTAACATTATTTTGTAGTACATAGAATATATGCATTACATTCACAAATGGTATGAAGGTGCAGTACATATAAATTTAAAGTTAACAGCGAAGCAGTTAGTGTTGGCGTATATTAACTCGCGCAAGCGCGTTAAGTTATTAGAGAATCAATTACTCGTTCCTATTGTTTATGATGACCCCGAGGCATTTCTTGGCACTTCTCTCATCTCCTCACATCGATATCTACTGTCGTTCCAAGACGAACGTTTTAACGATCTCCTCTCCTCCTGACTTGTTTTTATTTTTTACCATTAACATTTTGTTAAATCATATTTTCATGATGATGTATTATGGTTAGTTTCGTACCTTAACTCTGATGCTCTTCACATTTCATTCTTCTCAATTTTATTTTTTTTTTTATTTAATCCTAAGTACATCCGCATTTCACGTTTTTTTTTTTTAAGTTTACGACCGTTTAAAAATTTTTCCATTAAAATAAATTTAAATTATTTATTTATTTATTTATAAATAAATTTATGTTATAAAATATTTAAAAACTTTCAATAAAATGAAAAATACATTTTTAATAGGAATAATTTTATTTAAATAAATTGAATGATAGACGATAAATATAAATAAGAGGATAATAATAAAAATAATCGTAAGAATAGTATATAAATTGAAAGAGAATAAACAAATAAAAAATGCTAAGAACATACCTAAGGCATATAAAAAAAAAGTCGATAGAAGAGAGATAGGTGTTAAAACACGGCAATTAACAACAAGAATGACTGCAGAGAGGGACGAGAACGACGGGGACCACCTTCTCAGGCACTCGCTCGCGGTTAGGTGGCAAGATTTACTGCCGAACCTACACGTATTTATGAACTACGCCTTTTACCTCCCTTGCCAAGCACGCACTCACTGTCTCTCCTTGTACATATTGCCTTTACTCAACTCGGAATAACAGAGAAAGATTATTATTTTATACTTATGTTTATGTATGATCCTCAAAGTGTAAGAGAAGAAGCATCGGTAATCAAAATTCGGTATCAAGAACAACTTTCATTACAATTGTTTCATGTTAAAAACAAGATATGCTAAATATATTATATGTATGTATATATATATATCCTTAAATATATTTATGAGGTTTATTTTTTGCGTTAATTTATTTGATGAAATATTTTTTAAAGTGAGTAATAAAATTGTTTATTTTATGATTTCGAGATTAAATAAATTATTGTACTTATTTATTTATTTTTTTAAATAATTAAAAATCTTTTTTTGTATTCAGTGATGTTATGAAGCTTGTGATGTGAGGATTATGTTGATACAAATTAAGAAGAGTATATTAAAAGCATGAAAAATTTCTATTGCAAGCGGTAATTTGATTGGACAGGATAATGAGATAGTCGTTACAGTAATACGTATGAGGGGAGTCCACGTGTCGTACTATACGGTAATGCTCTCACGCGTCATCATCCCCTTCAGTGCCTTTTATACTGGCTCCATTACACATTGTTACTGTAACCACGCGAAAAAACAAAATATCTAAATGTCTAATGCGAAACAACGCCACGTGCGATCTCACGTTTCTATAAAAAGTGTCATGGATCTGTATTTTAAATTTACTCTTATGGGTTTTAGTCTTCATGTTGTATCTTTAATGTAAGCTGTTGTTAACGTTTAAAATACAATGTCTATAGTAAATTTAAGGTATTTAACAAATAAATTAGTTATCATTTTTTATGTTATTGGTAAAAAAAATTATCAAATTTAATGAATTTAACTTTCAAGCTTTTCTATTTTTTTTTTATTTTTGAAATTATTAAAATTGCGAGTTACAGAAAAAATTTTTTTTTTTTTTTGAGAGGCCCATTATGCACAGAAAAAAGGAATTTCTTGGAGCAAAAAATACTCACCCCAAGAAAACTTTTATTTGCTCTAAAAAATATTTATCGCATTATAAATTGAAAACGAAAATTTTTTGGGACGAGAAAAAATTTCTATACAGAAGAAAAGGATCTCTTGGCGCAAAAAATTTTTTCTTGTTCTAAGAAAATTTTTACTTGATCCAAGAAATTTTTTGTACTATAAAGTGAAAACAAAAATTTTCTTGGGGTGAGAAAAAATTTTCTTAGAACAAGAATAAAATTTTTTAGACGAGAAAAAAATTCTTGAGCCAAGAAAAATTTTTGTCTTCAATTCATAATACAAAATATTTCTTGCGCCAAGAAATTCTTTTTTTCTGTTTATTTTTTTATTTAGCTGTTTATTTAGCACTATAGTGCTAAGAAGATTTATGTTTTAATTTCATAATGTCAAATTTTTCTTGCGCCAAAAAATCATTTTTGTCTGAGCACCAAATTTCGTAATTGTTATTAAAAGTAATAAGAAAATAATCACTAATAAAAAATTTTTTCTTCAGTGGGACCGTTTACTCTCCACTCTTGTGTTCATTATTTATTAGTTGTTTTAAAAGAAATATATTTATCAGAATATATGTAAGAGTTTAAATTAATCATTGAAAATTTTGTAGTTATTTTTTTTATGAATCTTCTTTGCTGCATTTTCTCTTAAAAATATATTATTGATGTTTTCCTCAAGTGAAAAATTCATAAAATTTTTGAGATAACAGAGATGATTATAATTGTTTATTATAAAATTGTAATCATAATTAGTTTTATATTTATAAAATTTTGTAATAAAAAAAACAAGTTGATTAAGATTTTCATTTGGTTTATTTTTATCTTTTTATTCATTCCTTTCACACATTTGTCTCATCACCTGGACATTTTCATTTCAGTAGTAGGCCTGTGTCCTCTTTATTTATCGCACAAGTTGTTTTATTTTTCGTTTGCCCATCGTCTGCACTGATGGAGAGGCCTTTAGAGATTTCACAGCCTCATTTGTGGCCCAAGATATTTCGATGGGCCACATCACAGACAGTAGTATTCTGTATACATATATATATATTGTATATAACTACACATATATATTTACAGCGAGAATGAGGGAGCTCGATCAGTATATAGAGAGAAGGAAGACAAAAAGTGAGAGAAAGAAAGAAAAAGTGCATGGTGGTGGCCTGGCGAGTGGTAAGGGCTCACGTTACCTTTGGTGTGGCCAGGTGTCCGGTTACCCCGACCTCATCTTCCTCTCGGTGCCTCCGCGAGTTTGCCACCATCGCGCAATGTCCACGCGGTATAGTACTCTTATTCTTTCTTTCTTCGTATCGTCCTTTGGTTCTTTTTCCTGAAGAGCCTTTAGTCCTTCGATGGATCGTCTAGAATTGACTGCTAATTTTTTTTTTTTTTACATTTTTTCTATTCTTCAAAGTATCCATTGACTCGTTTTACTCACCTTTGTGCTTTTTACCACCCACGAATTTTAAAAGAATTTTTTTTGTACTTCAATTTTCTTACACTCAAGTTAATATGCATTTTTTTTGTCTATCGATTAAATCATATTTTTTGTTGAAGAATAAAATTATTTACTCAAATAAAATAAATTAAATTATATAATGATATATATATGTATTCATGTATACATATATATTTATATATGAGTGTGTATGTTGGTTATAAATAAGAGAGAAAGAGTTGGCATATATTCGCAATACTATACAGGTAATTCAATCCTTATGTCGAGTGGGTATGCGTCTGATCGTCACATCCACGCGCCAGCCACATCGACGCACATACAATACAATTATAATATGTATATACATGTATGTATATTATAATGCAGCTAAATAGAAATAAGGAAAGGACATTGAACAAAATGCAGAGCACCGAGTTGTAAAAGTTTGACTTGTATATTTTTTCTATCTCTCTTTTGTACGCCCTCTGCTCTTCCGCGTGTTCTGCAACTTCAGGGTGGCGTCATGCTCGAGACGCTTCCGGTGTTGTATTACGTCGAGTATTTCTCCCTCCGAAATTTGCTCTTTACTTGTCCTGTCTTCTAGTAGTAGTGGACGTAGTGGTTATACTGACGACGACGACAACGTGATATAGAAAGGAGCCAGTGGACGAAAAAAAAAAATATAAAATTTTTACATCGTATGTATATGCGATGGTAATCCAGGGAAGATGATCATCAGAAAAAAGAGTTTGCATTATTATTATTATTTTTAAAATATTTAAATGACAGTGACATTTTAAAAATCATCTCATATATTTGCATAAAAAAAATGTTTTTAATTTACTCTGTTTAATTTTTTATTCTGCATTCTCTATTATTTTAATTACCATGCGCATCATTAAATTAAGTTGGAGATGCTTATCGTGCGAAGATTTAAAAATTTGTTTTCATGTAAACAAAAGACCATTTGATCGTTTTGTTTAGTAATGTAAGAAAAATGAGTAGAGCCGACTAACGAGCCAGCTCTCACTCTGTAAATTATTAACGATAAATTTGCAGCAGCACGCGGGGTCTTTATCGTGTCTGGAGAATCGGGAGGTTCGGCGATGTGGGCGGGCGATGAACACCAAGGCCACATAAACTCAACGTGGTGCCCAATGTCCAACGCATGTACTACCTAAACTAAACCTGCTGCTATATGCCCCATCATTTGTTCCGCTTGTTTATTTTTATTTGCTGTTATGTTTACCATAAAAAAATCATTTCTTCCCATTTCCGTCTTCTTATCATTCTAATGATAACTCTTAACAATTTCTTTTTTTTTCCACAAATTTCGTATTATCAAAATACATACACATTTATTATTATTTAAATATCCGTGAGAACAATTTTTTTATTGTCAAGTTAATTAAATAAAAAATAAATAATAAAAACGCTCGTCGATTTAAATTTTTAGGAAAACGCGCGTTTACAAATTTCATATTAATGTCAATTTAGTTTTATACTCGTATAAATGTGTGGGTAGTAGTAATAAAATATAAGGATGCATCCTGACCGTTTATGAACTAAATTTGATTTTTGAAACATGGTTAACGTTGAGATTAAACACGCGTGTCTCACGCACCTAGTATAAGTTAGTAATAAAAATAATGAGGAGAAAAAAAAAGAATAATAATAATAATAATAAAAATTAAAAATAAAAAGAGAAGATCGAGCGTGTTTTCCCGGTTTGCGAGTGTGGGAGTCACGAGATGGCCACCTGTCCAAGTGTGGTATGCACCGATAGCATCGAAGCAGAGCCAAACGGAACGAACGCCCAACACTAAGCAAAGACAAGGGCGGTAACTCACCCCGACAAATTATAGACCGGTCTGACACGACGACTCGAGTCTCTCGACCCCTCACACTAGATACTTTTGTCTCTTTCTTTCTCTTACTCAAGTCTTCGAGGTCGTAACTTTCAGACTGCCTTCTCACTCACACTCGCGATTTTATCTTTCTGTTTTGCTTTGACTTTTACACATGGGAATGTACGTAATATCCATCGAAATGAATTTTATACCAAGTCTTTGGTTTTCTTCATTTTTTTTTGCCAATATTTATTTATGAACGAGTAATTTCAATGATTTTTTATTAGTATTTTTTTAGAAAAGGAATTTGTTTCATTATCAGATTATATAGTGAGAGCTGTACAAATGTTTGCTGATATCAGTGATAAACATCTTAAATATAAAATTTGCTGATTCTGATAATTTTATTTTTTTTTATTAAAATATACAAATAAATATTATCGACTTGATTTAAATAAGAATGGATATCATTTATATATGTATATATATATATTTTTAAAAATTTTAAACAATAAATTGTTTTAAATGAGGAAACACATATTTTTAGAAATTAATGACGAGCGTTTTTTTTTATTATCAAATTATACCATAAAGTAATATTGCCAACATACTTAAATATTATAAAATCTATAAAAATATTTAAATTGATAAGATATTTTCAAATCATAACTTTGAAAATTTGAAACTTAAAAAAAAGAAGTTAATGTAATTACTACGTATGTAATTACAATTATAAATAATATTAAATTATTATGGATTCATTTTTTAAATAAAATAAATGTCAACAATTTGGATGATAGTCCTCTTAAAAATTTTAAATTTTTGTATTGATTATTTAAAAATTATTTTAAATGTTTTCATGTTGACGTCTTACAAAAATCACCGATTTAAGTCAGTATCTTATAAATGATTTACGATTTCAATAATTTTATTAAAATTATATGAGAATATGAGAAATAATTTACCATGGAAATAATTTTCATTAATGTACAGAATAAAAGACTGCTTCTAATAGAAAAACTCAAATTAGATACAATTTTTAGAGAAATTAATTTACGAAAAATAAATTCAATTTATTCAAAAATCATATGGTTGAGAATAAAGTGTAAGCTTAATCCATTAGACTGCACGTAGAGAATTTTTGAGTAAAAATTACCCATAAAATTTGGCACTGTAAGGACATCTAGCCAGTAACTAAATTTTTACTATGTTGTAAGTAGAAATTGCACTTCATTTACATGGAGAAAAATGTTGGCTCGAAACCTACCAATTTTTATTATGCTTTCGACCAAACTTGAAACAGGAAGTGAAGCATCCAAAAAGGTATTATGCTCTTATAAAAAATTACTGTGCCGTATCACAATTCTCATAATGTATGAAAGTAATTGTTATTTATAAGTTTCTCGCACGTAGTAAGTATTGTGATACAGCATAATTATTTTTCGTATGAGCATAATAACTTTTTGGATGCTTCACTTCCTGTTTCAAGTTTGGTCGACAGCATAATAAAAATTGGTAGGTTTCGATGAGCCAACATTTTTCTCCGCGTACATGCTATACCGAGTAGTATATTTTACAATGTGCATGCATGGGAAAAATTCAGATATTTACCACAGGTCCTCACAGCATCATGCTTTTTGGGTAATTTTTACTAAAAATTTCTCTGCGTGTGTTATTTAATAATCTCATTCTTTTAAATTTGAAATAGTAAAAATAGTGACTATCCATTAGTGAAAAACCACTAATTTCGATATCGGTTTACTTTTCACTAGCAATAAGTGAATACACTGCAAAATAGTAATTTTCACGAATTCGTTTTCAGAAAGCAGATAAATATTTATTCATACCTATCTAATTATAGATTTTTTTTTTGGATGAAATAAATATATTAGCTCACAAAACTTTTTTTCATCATCATAATGAATAAATTTCCGTAATTTCTATTTTTGATAAAATTTTTAACTTGCCAAATGTGAAATAACGATCAAATCTTGTGTTTTTTCATATCATACATTCATTAATTGACTAATTAACAATTTTTTCTTGTATCAAGTGTAATATATAGATAATAATAATAAATATATTATGTATGCACTTATATTGCAGTTAAGTACTGAGAACTCTTGGCAACAGTTCTTCAAACACCACCACCCCTTTCTGATTTTATCATCATAAGTTCACGTCATCTTTTAATAACGTACGATATTTGATCCGTGATTAGAATTACAATAGAATAAACATACTCTGTTGTTTAATTAATTTAATCATATCTTTTTAGATGAAATCGCGATTTCACAGTAAATTGTTGAAAAAAAAATCGCGTGCTACTGTAAATTTAAATAATTGTAAAGTATACATATGTTTTGTGTTTGAGATTTAAAAAAAAAAAAAAATAGATTCTATATTGATGTATTCGAGTATAAAAATAAAACAATATTGGAAGCTGCATATAGAAAAAATATATAAACGTGACTATCGAGTGGTCGAATATCGAAAAAAATGTGTCGAATACGATCATACTATCTTCGTGTGCAACAGAATCGATGATGTCGGTAATCTGATACAACAGCAACGTTAGCATTCATGTCCCGCAGACGGCTTCCATATAGACATCCCAAAGGGAAAATAGAGAACGCAACTTCGATCATACACAATACTCATATACAGCTATTTTATCATAATATATGTATATGGAGAGGAGAGTGGAAAAAAATTACACGACACTTTCTAGCAAAAAAACATTTTTTTTTAATCTTTATTTAGTCTCTGGAAAAGATATGAGGTAAGTTGACCGCCAAAAATAAGACAACTATTTCAAAATTTGAACCGAAAAAAAAATGTTTTTTCGTGTTCAATTTCCAAGTTATTTTATTACAAATTGTCAAAAAGTTGAGTTAAGAGTAAAATGTAAAATGAAGTTAAACACAAATTTTTTTCTAATTTTTGCTCAAATTTTTTTCTATTTTTTATACGAACATTAATATTACACTGTTTTCAAATTTAGTAAACACGGGATATTTTTTTGTTACTCAAAATTATAAAATGACCACTCTACTCAGGGTGACTGAATTACCTCATACTTTTCTAGAGACTATATATAAACATTTGCAGAATTTTTTTTTTTTTTTTATTCTTAAAAAATGGTGTCTCATTTTGCCTCACTCTCTCCCTTGTATACGTATGATACAGTGAGGTATTTAAAAATACATTCTTCATTTAATGCAACTTCTTCGCTATTAATACTCTGATTAACCATAATTGAATAGAGAAAGTTATTATCACTTTAGTCAAAATTTTGGCAAATTATGATGAAATTGTTAATAAATTTTTTGATTTTCAGGTATATTTTTTTCTGAAAAATGCCATTAATTCAAAAGTTTATAATATGTATGTGCTTATATATTATGTATACATGTGTATGTGATATAACGTGTCATGTCAGATGGATGCTGGCTACAATTTTTATCGGATCTTAATGAAAACTTGTTACACTGGTTCTGCGGGAAATTATTTTGATCAAGTCCGAAGATGAGCAAAATCGATCGAACAGTTTAGAAGATGTGGGTGTTTGAAATTTCATTTGATTTTCGTAAAAATATCATTTTTTGCTTTATCCTATAAATAACTTTTTAACCAAAAGCGATAATTCAATTTCGTAAAATTCATCTTAGTTAGTGAAATTAGCTTCAATTTTCCCTATATAACTTGGGTTTTATAACAATGTCTTCCAACAAATTGATGATCTCGAATATTTTAAAAACATTTTAATAATTTATTTTCGCAGCTTCATCTTCTCATGACTTCTGAATAATAAGACATATAACTGAAATTCGTAAATTTTATAGAGTAGCTTACGAAAAAGCATTAATTTATAAATTTATTTTTAATTTATTTTACTCATTTTCTGTGGCGTTTCAAAGGTACCAGAATCAGTAATTATCGTGAGATTCAATAAATTATGAAATTAGCTTTAATTAATTATTTGAGGACTCCAATTTATATTGATTCAAATAATAAATATACCTTTCGATTTCGGGTACGAATGACACTTTTTATTTTCTTTTAAGATGATATAATCAATACCACAGGTAAATTTATTTATGAACTATTTTTTAAACTTTTAATCTTGTAAAGAAAAACTAATGCAGATAAATTGTTCATTCATTAAACTCTTAAATGCAATATTTGAGTTTGTTATAAAATAAGCATGTTAATAAATGTTATAAATTAGGTAATATTTTTTTAGAGAATGTACATATATATGTACACAAAATTCATTCAAAATGAATTTGATATATACTATTATATAAAAAATATAACAAAATAATGATGATGAAATTGATCCATTTTGAGACTAAAGTATATTATTAACATTGCAAAACTAATATAAATCATAACAGACCATTATAAATGAATGCAGTTTACCGATTTCGCATTTTAATTAATATTGTATAGAAAATCACGTTACTGGACTTTGTTACATTGAAAACCAAAAATTCCATGATCAAATTTTTGAATCATTATTTATAATTATACGTTCGTATCTATAACACAATGAATTCCAGTTGATTTAACTGAAATTTGTAATAAAATAGCTGTTTTAAATTATTATTATCAATAAATTTGGATTCTATATAAAAATAATCAAATTGTTAGTTTATCTATACATAAATCTATCATATTACAATTTTGATTCTATAGAATTAATAAGCATCAAAGTGCTTCAATATTGAATACAACACATGAGTAGAGGGTTGAAAACCTTTTTAAAAAATTGAAATATTTCATTTTTGTTTTTTTTTTGAAAATTATATCAAAGAAGTTCAAAAAAATATGGTTTTTATTTAATGTATTAAAAGAATAAAGCTATAATATGAATGAACTATTAGCAATTATACAAAAATAATTACATCGGATATATATACATATATGTATAACAAGTTTGTAATATATTTGCAGTGTTTGGGAGTGAAGTTGATATGTACCTGGCACGTATTGACGTTTCGTAAGCATACAGCTGTCTAGCCTAGCATGATTGATTTTCACGTAGAGTTCAGTATATTATGTTTTTGGTTATCGTTTAGTACTTTTTAACTATATTAATAACTATCTAACAATTAAAGCGTTTTATTACAAAACGAAGTTTTTTATATGAGTATCTACTAGTAAATTATTTATTAATCGTTCAAGATAAAAACTTTATACCAGACTAATTTCTATCAGAAATTCATCTTACTATAAATATATATAAATAAGTATAAAGATATATAACATTTGCGTTTATACATATATAATTTTTATGTTTGTATTGTGACTTCTGGTTAGAATAATTTTATTCAGAGTAATTTTAGTTTAAAAAAAGTTGAATGCATTTATTAGGTATAAATATATGTAAAAATATGTATATCTCATGATTATTAAGTAATTAAATTTTAAAGAGAAATTGAATTGACAGCTTATATGATATAATTTAGCGTCAAGGCGATAAAGAATTACTTATACCAAACAGAGGGAAAGGGCATAGAATGAAACAATCGCGATAGGACATCCCCTGTGGCTGTATGGTGCAGAAAACACGGAAGTCACTTACTTCTTGAGGTTTCGATTTTCAACAAATGCCGTATCTGCACTCATAGGGACCGAGATGATCTCATTACAGAAGGGTGCGACAATAAATGGATATAACCTTCCCATCATATATACAAAATTATACAGTATAATAACTGAATTCTCCAGTAGCATTCAATATGGGTGAAAAATCGTTAAACTTGCAAAATAGAGACAAAAAAACTAATGGCAAGTTCGTTTCGCATTGGTCCCTGGTTTCCATGGATGCCTCTACCACGGAGTGAAAATCGATCTGCTCGTCGCACGACTTCTGTGAGTATTACGGAGCATGCGGAATGCAGACACTGTTTTGTAGTGACTTCCATTTTGTTTTTACATATATATGTATTTAAAAATGATATTTTTCATGGTTTGGAAGATGAAAAACATCGAGATTATATAAATGTATAAGAAGATAGTAAATTTGTAATCATTTTTGGAAAACTGACGGTATCAGGATTTTTGGTTGTATTGAAATAAAGCATTTCCTTTTAAAATTTAATGATGATTTTCATTTTGTCGCTGTAAATATAAATATTTCAAAGGTGAGGATCAATTTACTACCGATAATTAACAGATACTGGTCGAATTCACATGCAATAAATATCACGAAAAGCCCAAATAATTATATATATAGTAATGAGAACCTTGACTCGAATTTCTACAGTCCAATAAATCTATTTTTTTTATAATAGAAATTTATATTGTCTGAATAATTAATATCGTATATGATATTAAAATTTTTGATCGAAACAAAATAATGCTCGGAAAATCTATTTTGTTTCGTATTTTTCTGTTTAATATTTTGCTAGAGTTTTAGTTAACTCTATTCCTTTCATAAAAAAAATCTTAGTTAGGTTTGTGATAATAAATTTTTAACATTTTATTTACACAAATAATTTTTTATGTGAATTTCATTGCTCACGTTTCAATCGTAGAAGATACTATTTATTAAATAACACAGCAGTGTAGCATGTCAAGTTGAAATAGTATAACCGCGATAAGTTTACTTTATATACCCTTTCTTTTTTCTAACCGTTAAAGATGATCATAAACAGATTTAAGTAAAACTATAGTTTGATACAGTCTCAGCTAAAAATTTTCCGAACAAAATACAGTAAGTAAACTATTCAAAGTTTGTAGCATCAATATGTCATTAGTAAATTATGCATTGACTAGTAAAAACGAATGTCACTGAATGTAAGCTCGTCGATCATAATTTTGCAATGATGTAAACTTTTCATAGTGATTTAATCTTTGACAAGCATCAACAATATAGTTAACCTCAACACTTTTGAGATTAACAATGAAGATTGGTGGTTGTTCATCGGTTTTTTCATACCGGGGTATACACCGCACACGTAAATGCTAGGATTGCTTTATATATTTAAGCTAGTCGAAAATGCAATGACGTGAATAGGTCCCAGGACGTGGCGCAATTACGTGGGTATTCAAACTCGCCATGAGGCCCCGTCAAAACCGGACCGTATACCTGGCGCCTCTGTAAAGCTTTTGTAGACAAACGATAGCAGTTGACAAGCGAAATAACATGTATACACTGGTATACTGCTTCTGTAGTGATGAGTTTCTCCCTAAAATATTTCTTCGTAAATGTGCGCTGCCGTTTCTTATATGGGAAACCAATATATATATATATATATAAACATATTGTACTTTTTACTTTTACTTGATTAGATGCTCTCTTTTACGGTTTTTCTATCTGTTATACGGCCGTTTTTACTTTTATTTTATTCTTTTATGTCCTTCTGTCTTTTTCTAAAAAGGGATGTTGTTCCCCAACTCTCATTGTTGTGCAATAACATGGAATTTTTCTTCCGTTGGTCATCAGAACAACACGGGAATTAATGTCCATATGTTCATCATGTATTGCCTTTATTATTTATATTTAATATATGCTGTGTTTGTGAATTTATTATTTTTATTTTATTCTCTATTCATCACTATATCCAGTGGTAATAGATCATTGTGCTGTGGCAAAAATTTGACACTTTAATATTGTTCTACCTGGATGAATTAATAATACTTGAATTCGATTGTAAAACATATATCATTTTTATTATCCGCTGACACATGTTACTTTGCCAAACACTCGCGGGTCAGAATAGTTTAAATTTAAATTTTGAAAGATTATGATGTATGTGTTTTACATAGATATATATTATGTGTAAAGAAATAATATGAAAGAAAGCGAAAGAGATTTCAGAAGCACTCTTTCTGACGGCTCTGTTGAAAGAGGTCACAGCAGGATATCCCAATGCAGTAGTCTTGGTTTTTTGAACACAAATTGGATATAAAATGTCAGTTATTCAGGTGTGATTTGTAGAATAAAAATAAATAAATAAATGCTACTGCTTTTACCTCATAATTTTTGTGAATCATTTTTGATAAAATAAACTGAGTTTTTATTTTTGAAAGGCATTATAACAACCGCTTTTAAATTACAACTATAATTTTGATGCAGAATCAAATTATATATTTTTTGAGCAGCATAATAATCGTAAATTAGTTTTAATATTAATTAAATATTTATAATACGGTTAAATTGAGCTTTGATATACTCGTTAAGAATCTTTGGAGAATTCTTGAAATTAAAAAAAAAAAAAAAAAGCGAAGAGAGTAGAGGCAGAATCTTCAACACGTGGAAGAAGTTCCATCAGTGACACCAGACATCCACGTCGTCCCGTGTCAATCAAACTGGCTCAATGCCGGGAAGAAGGTTGCATACGTAAAACAAACGGCTCAACTGTTCTTCTGTCAGGGCCTGATGTTTTTCCTTCTTTCTCTCCTTTGCCGGCGGAAAGGACTCCAGTCCCAGAAATGTGGTTTTTAACCCATCAACCGTGTACCCAAAAATTTAGTTAAACATTTATTTTTATAACTTCCGACACAGCACATATTTTCTGGATAAATTTAGCTTTTTAGTCTGAAAAAACATATATTGTTTTCCGAGCAGAAAAGTCGCAAGATGTTGGTATACATATCACTTAAAAATATAGTTTTCTATTCTAGATTATACATAAACCAATGTGATTAATTATTTATACAGTTAACAAAAGGTTATTTATTTTAAATTGTATACTATAATTTCAAAAAAACTATTACAATAATTATATTACTGTTTGCAAATAAATTGACCGTAACTACCTGTTTCTATTTCTTCAAATAATGTCAAAGTTCAATAAACTTTCTTAACTGTCATATGATTTGTTTATAATCTTCAATTAAAAAGTTTTCATGAAAATGTATGCAACTGGTTTTTTTTAAATTTGTTATGAACAAATTTTTTCCAAAACTTTATTTTTTTTGTACGTAAACGAACACCGACTTTCGACAAACACAAAAAATGTTATTTCAAAAAAAGTAGGTTTATGAATATTAAAAAAAATGTTAGGTTTGAATATAACACAAAGAGATTGAACATTGAAAAAGTTTGATACAATAACAACAAAACATCCTGAGTGCAAATGAATAAAAGGCGGGGGCACATATAAAAGTTCTGAGTCACATACTCATACCCCTAAGTTTTTTGCTCGATTTAGTTATTTCGAAGGGGTAAAAAAGTGGGTTCAACTATCGCGTAACTAGTTAGTTGGTAACATATTCAGCAACCAATAGTACAGAGGCGTTACAAAGCTGACCACGCCTGCTATCCAATAGACGTTTATATTCCTGGGCCCTGAACACACTGAAAGGTCACGCCCCTACCAATGTGTGATTTGGTGGAGGCACGAGGATGCTGAAACGGAACAGTTAAGATGTTGTGCGCGAACCAGTCGTCTCACATGCGTGCGTTAGCGAACGTCATCATAGTGGTGAAGCTGTGTGTTGTAACACCTAGTAAACTCATTAAAGTGTTGTTTTTCTTATGACCTAAAGTGGATTAGTCAGGGATAATAATAACGATGATGATTATTAGGATAAAGACAATAAATATTTATGTTATTTATTGAAGAATGCTATTTTGAACATTCAAATAGTGTTTTAATCTAGTGAATTGTGTGTTAATTATCTAGTGTTGCATATCATTTAATGCGATAATTTAATTTATATATATTTTAAATTATTATATGTTTTATATATACATATTATATGGACGTTATGAAAAGTGTGTTATATGTGAATATAATATAACTTGATAAATAAATAAAAAAATGTTTAATTTGATATTTAAGTTGGGATATCACATTCTCACTAGTGGCTGAACTAATAATAGAGTGCTGGTTCGCTTGAGAAAAATATATTTAGGAAGTAGAGAGACGAGAATATGAGTCTATAAATACCGTATATTCACATCTCAGACTGTGTGTTCATATATATACTTATTGTACAACCTGTAAAATATATAAACGTGTCACAAAAAAAAAACAAGGTATAAATCCTCGTTATCATCCAGGAACATAAAATCCGTTTTGCCATTAATCAGATATTGGGTAGCATGTGATCAAGTAATTCAAGACAATTAAAGCGTGTATGAATTCAAAAAAAATCCATGTATTTTTAATGAAAAAGAGGCCAACGGATTAGAGAATAATTGTAGTTGACCTCGCGGTAGCTTGGTAATTCGAGAAATATCCCTGGTGTTAGAGTGGTGTAGAGAGTGTACACAGAGTAGGCAGAGGCAGCAGCAGTAGCAGCAGCACCAGTGGCTCGACTAAAAATATCTTGCTTCAAGAAGTCCGTGTATACTATACTCTATATATTAAATCTACTTGTATTTAGTTTTTCACTTCTATCTGTCGAATGCCGTTCAAGTGATCAAAACTACACACTTTCATTATCATTTTCATTATTATTTTTTTTTTGTTAATTATGCAAATACTTGTCGGAAGATATGATGATAAAACAATTTTACTTTCCTACTGATGGAAAATAAAGATTTTGGGTAGTAAATTGTGAGCGCATAGACATAAGATATACAATTAGGCATAGTAAGTTGGGTTTTGGAGTAATAAATTGAAAAAGAGGAATAAGCATAATTTAAGTAGATAAAGTAACAACTCAAGTGTTGGTGAGACAGTGTGTGGAGAACGTGTCAAGTTCACAGTGGAGGGTGGAGGTAACGGTGTACCTGGGGGCGTTGTTGGCCCCAATGAGGTGATGATGGGCTACGGTGGTGCCGTGGGGACCAGTGGCGCTATGGGACCGTCTTCAGGAGCTGATGTACTCGGTTCAACTGGTGATTATAGTCCCCAGGGTACCCCAAACTCACTGGGTGGTCACGCCACGGGGTCCGTCGATGCTGCTGGCACTTACAATATTACTGGTAGTGCCGGAGCCCTTACCACTTACAGCCCTCAAGACAGTCCTGCCAGCTCTGCTGGAGCTAGTGCCAATACTAATGAAAAGCTGCCCACTTTTGGGTTTACTCAGGAGCAAGTTGCTTGTGTTTGTGAGGTTAGTCCTTTTTTTGGCTTATTGTTTGTTTTCTTGTTCATATATATTTTGTTTTTATGCTGAGAGAAAATTCATTGTTGGGTTACTTTTTAAACGCAAGTAAATATATGAATAGTTTTAGGGTTTAATATTTTTTTAGTAAAACTAACGAAATTTTATTTTGGATTCTATAGTTGGTCGGTTCAAAAAATTTTTTTTTTAACTTACAATTATCTCATTATGTTAATATTGAATTACCGAATGATAAAATAATCCATTGTTATTTATAATTTCTTTTGTTAGATTATCAATGTTGATTTTTTAATCATAAACACTGCAAATATTTATGTTACATTAAATAACTACGTAAATTATATATTTTATTTTCTTGGTCCAATAATTTTTAATGTCAGTTTAATGCTTCGTCGATAGCTTGGTCTGACAAGAAACGAGAAATAATAAATATTTTTATTATATCATTTGAATCATCATATATACAACTATTTTTGAACCGCACACTAAAGTTTATCAGCGCGTGATCCGACGTTAAGAATTAATAGCCGTATTTGAAAGTATGTTTATATTCATTATATTAATATAATATTTACAATATATCAGTCAATAGGATTTAAATTAAGTCACTATAAATATTTTTTTATTATTTTTATTGTTCAGTTAAATAATTACAGCAACGTTAAATTATAAATATATTTCCTTATATATTAAATCCTAAATATATTTAATGAATTTAAATAACACAGCTATTAATAACATTACAAAACAAAATAACTAATATTAATATTTAGAATACCCAAAGTTATAAATGAAATAATAAATTAATTATTTGCGCGAATAACGGCCGTACGTCGTTAGCTCCTTGCTTTCGTCACACGGAACTTTTAATAATTTAAATTAACAATAATACTATGAAATATATGTATGCAATAACACACATATATATGTATGCAATATTTTAAGTCATAAAACAATTGTCTCGTTAATGATCCGTGTGACGTGGGCGCTAGTTGTCTTGTATCGCGAGGAAATAACAATTTCGGGTTAATCCATTTTAAGAAAAAAGGTCATAAAAATATTTAAAAAATTAAAAATGAAGAATAATAATTTAGGTAACCATTAATTAATAAATAACTGTAGGTTAATTAGGGGTTTGTGGGAGATGATATATCGGAAATCGATAAAGATAATAATGATTGAGGATACGATAATGATAATATATACAAGATATACTAGAGTAAGAGGAGATCGGGATGAGTTCTGCCGACTAACAGTGTGCCCCTCCTGTCTATCGTCTTCAAGGCGATGGTGTCATCTGTCCAGGTACTCCAGCAAGCTGGTTCCATCGAACGTCTTGGCAGGTTTCTCTGGTCGTTACCACAATGTGCACGTCTTCAACGGCATGAAAGTGTGCTCAAGGCAAAGGCAATTGTTGCCTTTCATCGATGTAATTTCAAGCAGCTTTACCAAATTCTTGAAAGCAACTCATTTAGTCCACACAATCATCCAAAACTACAGGCCTTGTGGCTCAAAGCTCACTATATTGAAGCTGAAAGACTTCGCGGCAGAGCACTTGGAGCTGTTGGTTTGTATTTTTTATAGATATATAGTTTGTGGACATGTGTGTTGGTTTAAAATGTTTTATATTTTATGAAATGGGTTTATTTTTTTAGGTAAATATCGAGTGAGACGAAAGTTTCCGTTACCAAGGACGATTTGGGATGGCGAAGAAACGTCTTATTGTTTCAAAGAAAAGTCAAGAAGTGTTTTGAGAGAATGGTATGCTTCAAATCCATATCCGTCACCGAGAGAGAAACGTGAACTGGCAGAAAGTACTGGCTTAACTACTACGCAAGTAAGCAACTGGTTCAAAAATAGAAGACAACGTGATAGAGCTGCTGAACAAAGGTTAGTGATAGTTTTTAAAATTAACAGTTGTATTATGTTATATTATATGCGTGTGTGAGCGGATGATGAATATGTACATCACATATATATGAAGAAAATTAAAACATAGTTATTAATATAAAAACAAAAAAACATAAACTAAAGTGTGGATATGGTTTTTTGTATTTTTAATCTTTCGATTCTTTGGATACAGTATACCTAACTCTTTTGAAATAACACGTTTTTTCACGAGCCAGTGAATACGACGATCATGGACCGCAGGCTTTGAATTAGCATACGTTAAAAAAAAAAAAATAATAAAATAAACTAAATAAAAATAAATGGCTTCAGTGTAGCAGTTCGATCAGATGGATAATTTTTTTATAAAATATCCAACGCATCTAGATTAATACAGTTTTTTTTATATTCAACTGAATTTTTTTTTCAAAGTTTAATTTAAATGTCTGTCGTCAGATTTTTATTGTTTTTTGACAGCTATCATAATTTTATTAATCCATCAAAAGAAGTCGAAAAATTGGTGGCTATTTCTGCATTCTTTACGATTGGTTTTATGGTATAGCAAACATTTTATCGCAGCATTCAATATTTTATTAGATAGTATTATCATAAATAAAATGATTTATGTAGACAATAAATTATTAAATTCAAAGATAAACTTGATATAAATTTTTAGCTAATTTGATAATTTTTCGTATCAAAAATAACACCAAGCAAACCTTTGAAAGTAAAGATCTTATCTTGTACTCGTTTCAGTAAATTAACAGATCAAATTTAAAAAAAAAGAAGGTAAAATGCCAGAAATACATTTTATTCCGTTAAATAAACGAATATATTATATATTTAATGGAATAATTTATGTAATTATTTTCTTCATTATCTTGATCTTTAAATGTCACTTAGTTTATTACTGCAAATAAATAATTATTTTTGACGGCAAATATTTAAATTAAAGTCTTGACTGAATGAACATTTTGTCAAAAAAGTCTCAAGTTTTATAAATGTGGTGAAGAAAGAGTTTGCATTTATTTTGAATGCTGTTGCTCATCAGTAATATGATTTAACTTGAAAGAAATTGTTGATTGATATATATTTGTAGCTATCATTATTATTTATTTGCTATAATATATCAGTCAGCACTTGACCATTGATGAAATTAGTGAGTCGGAAGCATTATCACATGTCCCGGCTACTCAAATATCGGAATGAAAAATACAACTCATGATCCGTGTTGTCCCGAAGGTCGTTGCTCCACATCCGATTTTAGATCGTCGAGTCAAGCCCAACGTAATGCATTACCATCTCTCCCACAACGTTGTAAGACACAGGAAAAGCACTAAGAATATATATACATACATATACACGTATACTGGGTGAGATTCTTGAGTAATAATATCTTGTTCCATTTTTATAAGAAACTAATGTATTAGGAATTCGGTTGTTTAATATTTTGAGAACATGAAACCATGGTGCTACAGCATCAATAAACTAACTTTAGTCTAGTATACTATGATTCATCAAGTAATAACTATCAAAATTCGTTAGTCAATATTATATTTATCCTCTAATTAATTTATCAAGTTGATGTAAAAATTATACAATCGGTTGATATCTTTCTCTTTAGTTCCAAAACTTATTTTCTCTCCATTAATTATTGTTATGACTATAGTAATTTATAAACAAGAAACAATTTGTTTCTCGGAAGTTTTGCTTAATCAGCAATCAATGTTATGAAACATATTTCTAAAGGGTAACTTTTTATCAAATTTAATTCACCGAAAAATAATTTAAACTTCAAGTTAAAAATCATTTCACTTTAATTTATAATCAAGATCAAGGTGTTTAGGTTTTTTTTATTAATTCGATTTAAATTTTAATCTAGAAAATAATTATGGAAAGTTTTGAACTGAAGTAAGTTGAAAAAATAAATAATTAATTTTATTTATCAAAATGATAAATAAAATAGTTGAGTAAATTTTTAAAACATTTATATTCTGGCATGGGAAAATAAAATTAACCACACAGTAAGACAATGTATGTGTGTGTGTATATATAGAATGAATTGATGATACTTGATCGTACTTCCGAGACGTGATCATGCCTAGTGCGAATCTGCCACAACTGTTGAAAGATATAAAAGTTGTCATGAGACATCGCATCCTTACACTTGGACATGGTGTTTTTACTAGATTGGTTTGTATATATACTATAATGAAGAGAGAGGAAGTGGGAAGCACCACCACTGCGGAACGGCCGCGAAGTCGACGGGAACGATATCGAATTTCTTATGGCTTCTGTGTATTCCCATGGTAGCGTGTGGCTGCCGTCCTCTCTCTTGTATACATTTGTAAATATATATATATATATATATATATATATATATATATATATATATATATATATATATATTCAACCACAAATTTTACGTACTACAATACAAAATAATATATTTCCAGAGATAGGTATATTAATAACAGGAAATCCTACAACATATTACTGTATCAAGTCGAATTTTCGTTGTGATATGGTCATTATATTAACAGTAATCTATTGACTGATCGCTATGTTTTGGCGAAGTTGATAATTGAGAATCGAGATATTCATCGACTACAAAATTGTTTTCACCCGAATTAATAGTCAATTTATATCAGATTATTCTTCAATAAGTTTGAAAAAGTAAAAAACACTATAAAACAAGATTTTTTCGACTATGCAGTTGTGCGCTCTAGGAAATTTTTCAACTTTCCGCTAAGAAAATTGAAAATTTTTGAAAAAAGAGGTTATTGGTTTCGGTCGGATTTTCGAAAATCGAATTTCTAACAGATCTTGACGTTTCAAGGTTCTAGGAGGCTATTCTGACTAATTTCAAGATGATGTCTGAGTGTATGTATGTGTGTATGTACGTACGTCTGTATGTTAATATTCTATAACTTTTGAACGGATTAACCGATTCGGCTTTTTGAGGTGGCATTTGAAGTAGCTAATTAAGTTCAACAATTTTTGAAAAATTGAGCATAATCGGTACCGTACGTTCAGAGATATTTCAGAAATAAAATTATTTCAGAAATGTTTTTTTCGGATAATTTCTAATTCAGTTTATTTAGTTTAGTTTATTTATTTACGATCATGGAGCTACTGTTCCTTGTGATAAAATTTTAATACATAAGTTATTTTTTTATTATTATTAGCGATAACAATTTAATGAACTCAACAGAATACAATATAATTTAGACGCTTACTCACTCATTCTCACACATACAATAGTTTAATCTATTAAGGCTCTACTGATTATCTAGATCCATTAAATACAAATAGCATTTACTACGAAATTCATTTAAAGTTACTGATGTCGTAATTTCGATTGGAAGCGAGTTCCAAAAATTACAGCCCATAATTAAAAATGACTTCTGGTAAGTTGTCTGGTAATTTACTCCATGGGTTGATTCCAAAATCTAATCAGCTCTAAGACTCTATATCATCAGCTCTAAAATAGATCCGATAACTTTTTGAAATTAAATGGAATTTGTTTGTTAAATCGATCTGGAAGATATTGTAACACATAATTTTTTAATACATAACGTATATTTTGACATTTTCTCTGAAAAATTCTCCAGCTCTAAAAGTATACATTTGTTGAAGTAAATGATTATTCAAAATTAGTCTGTAATCAGTAATTTCTTTGATAGTTAAAAAGTGATATGGTGAAGAAAAACTATTTTTCAATGACTGAAAACACCAGACACGCGATAGATATCATATAATTTAGAGATAAACGGTTGTAGGATGTTACAGGGGGCGGCTGCCAAATGCTCTCTTGGGATAAAGAGTACGGGGGAATAAGTGTCTCGTGGGCGTTTGTCCCCATGAGAAATAAAACAAGCATAGATATGTACCCTTTTATATAACACCTTGTTTCCCCCACGAGACAATACGTACAAGCCAAGTTTTTATTATGTTGGCGCAGTAAGACTGTCACGGTTTCACGAGAAACTCAATTGAATATCTCAGCATTTTTTTATCAAGTTGACAAGACCTGAAGTAGCTAAGTATTACATCAGTATATCAGTTATATGATAGCTTTACTAAGAAATTCCACGTTTTATTATTATGTAGACTATGATTATTCGTGTTATGCTTCTCATTTTTCCAATATAGATAAGAAATTACTACTACTGCTGACAAATTTTTATCAATAATTCGTGTACCCGCTATATCAAATAATTTAAATAATAATTTTTTGAATTCACGTGTTTATCAACTTAAGCAATTCATTTATTCAGTTTTACTCTCGAACACATTCGTGATAGATTTCGTAATCTTCTTACATTACAATACATACTCTACATTTGTACTCTACATTTAACTATTCGTAAAAAATTATAGAATTTATAGAGGAATCTTATCTAAATAAAATATATAATTCTAAAAAGCATAATCTCAAGGACAAGATAAATAAGGTTTAGATTCATAGAAGAGAGGAACTGAGAAAATGAGCCTCTTAAGAAAAAAGGACTTATATATTCTCAGTTGTTGTTATTTGTTTTACTTTTTTCTAACTCCTTTTGCCACACAGAAAGAAAATTCTTGACTGAAAGTAAATATTCTTGATTCAAGAAAATATTTTTGAAAACCTCAATTTTCCCGGGTAAAGTAGAAATTTCTTCTGACCAAATTCTCATATGGGTCAAAAAAATCTTAAGTTCCCGAGTCAAAAAACAAATTCTAGTTTAGTCCTCAAAAGCCTCAATTCCTTTGATGTTTTATTTGGCGCCCAGAAAGTAACTCTACTTTAGTACTCAAAATCCTCAATGAGAACTGAGGTCTGAATGCGAATAATTTATCGATTTTTAATTATAACTAAGACCTCAAAATCCTCAATGAATGAAAAGTTATATTTCGGACTTTGAAAAATTTTAGATAGAAAAGGGAGGAAAGGGAGAATACGTCGAATGAGACTTTTGAGATTCAAATGTGGATAAAATTATTCCTGTGTGTTTTGAGTATTTTGAGGCATTAATCCAGATTATGTTATTCCAGTTTATAGTCCTTAAAGTGGTAAAATTGGTCGTTACTACTACTTTGAGGACTAAACTAGGATAACTTTCTATACTGTTGTCAATCTTGAAATTCTAAATTGATTCTCAAAAACTTCATTGAGAACTTTGATACTTAAATCCGAATTTATTTTTCGACTCGGGTTGGTTCCCAAAAACGTTTGTCTTCCAAAATTATATTTTTTTGACTCAAGATAACTTGTTTTCTGAAACTAACAATCTCTTAATTTGGGGCCTTCTGTGTTATTTCATCTTGGAAGCTTATTAATAAATTTTTCAGAATATTCATTTTTCGCGCTTAATTATATTAATGTTTTGAATATAGATAAATTGAATGGAATATGGCATAGGCTTGTATAGCTCAAATGGAAGAGCACACTCGGCGCGTAGCCAACAAGGTCTCGGTTCAACTCTCAGTTCGGATTATATCCATATTTTTCTCAATTTATTTATAAGCTTTTCATTGAAAAGGTTCCTTTCTTATCCTGCCCAATCCCCTTTGATCCCAATTCTTTTTTCCCATAATACGAAAATGTGAAACGCTTCATGTATATATGAATATATATACATATGTGTATGTGCATGAACACATACTTTTTTGCTTAATAGCATTATTTAATTAATTTATGTTACACGTATAAAATTGTATAATAAAAATGGACTTCTCAATAAATTTAGTATATAATATTTGAAAATATACTGAAGATTATATAAAATTATATAAAAATTTAATTTAAAAAAAAACCAAAAAATACAGTTCTAAAACTTGTGATTTGAGATTTTTTAGAATCAATGTAATGATACACAAAATATATCAGAGTACTTACTAAAACTTTTTTATAAAAGACATGTGAGAATGGTTTAATTAAATGAAATAAATTCAATGAAAATTAAAATATTCATATCAGCTCTGTAAAATTTAATTAGTGAATATTCAGAGTGACAGTCGTTCCACTTATTTCAAAAACCGGTAACGACTATATCGCTCTGAATTAATGAATATAGTGACTATTTGCTAGTGAATTTCACTAATTCAGTTTTAGGAGAAGAGAACAATATTTATATCTAAAGAGATCTAATTATAAAGATAAAAATTTGAACTGTTCTGATTACTTACGAATTGATGTACTTCTAATTTGAAATTCAAGTAGTTTCTCATAAACGTTATACATTTCCGCGACCTAGTTTGTTGTAGACAAATAGGCATTCCATGTCTAATCCAAATTCAAACCGGACCAACAATGCTTAGAACACTTAAAGTATTTTTTCAAAAATATTTAATCCTACGCTGCTGTCCGTAACTATAACAATTTTCTGAATAATTACATATTATTACTAAAACTTTATAATAGTTTCAAAAATTACCACAATCAAGGAGTTTGAATCGATGAATAATTATACTACAAATAAGTAGTAAATTCATGATTACTATAAATATATATTTATTGACTATAACTACTAGATGTATTCTGATATCTTTGTTACTGTAAGTAGTTACAGCCCTACTACATACTATATAATATTATAGTAGTTTCAAGTAGTCATGACTCTGAACATGAAATTTGGAGTTGAAATAAATAAATACTTCCAAAGGTATAATAGTACTAGAGCTATTTTAAAAAGTCTAGCATAGACTATTATAAAATGAAATAGTTGCTTATTTTTATTAAATGAGAAAAGTGAAAAAACTTTCAACTCCTAAGTAGTATTGATTCACGTTCATAACGATAAAACCTCAAACATCACTTCACTTCCTCTGAATGGGATAACAAAAGAGGGTGAATGCGGAGGCAGTAATGGCCTCTTCGTAGCGTAGTATGTCAACAAAACATTACTGATGGCGTATATACCAACCCCAAAGACCACCATACTCTCTACGCGTGGGCGTGCACTAATTTCATGGACACGTGTGAGTATATGAAAACGTATTTGTTTTCCCGTCATTTTGTCTCTGTATATGTGCACATACAGGCCCCGTTTTATCTTGGTGTACTGACTCCCCTTTTGAATGTGAAGAGCACTGTATAGCTTCGTAAAGTACGGATAGGACGAATGTCGAGGCTAAAGATGAGGGCTCAAAGAGGAGGATATGACCCTTTTATATGCCTATTTCAAAAGATTTGATCTCTCTTTTTTGTATGAAGAACAATTGAATTTTTTTGGTACAAACATTCCTTCAGATATAATTGCTCTACATTTCGTATAAATTATTCTTGCAACACATTGTTCACATTTAAATCAAATTCTAAAAAACAGTTTTAACATTTATGAAAATATAATTAATTGAAAAATTATATAATTTTTACTTAAAAAATAATAATTTTATTTTTTAATTTAATGAGATCTTGAAAAGTCTATGACAGTTACTTTTTTTAAAATATTTTTTTCCATAAAAAAAAGTATATTTAATTTTGTTGAACAATAAAGGGACGCTTGTTATATCTGCGTTATATAAATATATGAGTCAAAAAATAATGAGAGAGAAAAGGAACCGCTTTCGTCATTCTCTTGGAGCTCTTACGACCTTCCAAAAGAGTAAATATTGGCGCAGCCACCCCTAGGAGAAATCTCCCTTGGCTTTTAGCGACCAACTACCATCCGGCTTCATCCCTCGTTACGCCGCCCTCGCTTTTTGTTGCTCATCTCTAGTATGCTCGGTATATCGAGACTACAGACCACCATTTTGAAACTCTGTGGTAACTATACAGAGAATTTCACATTTAACCGAAAATGTTAAATTAACCATTAAAACACTGAGAGAAAAAAGTATATTTCCAAATAAAATTTCTTAATTTAAGTATTAGTTTACTTAAATAGTGCCAAGAATCCGAGTCGAAAAATAATTCCGGTTTTAGACCTCAAATGAAAGATTTTGAGGTTTGCCTCAATTTGTCCTCACCATTTAAAATTCATATATATCTGAGATGAGGTTAGTCTCATTTTGTGCGACTTTTGCAACTTTTAGCCGTATATGAGGTTAACCTCATGTTTATATTTCTCATCGATGAGACCAATATGAGGTTTATCTCACGTATAGTTCTTGGGGATGAGACCTAGATGAGGTTAACCTCATGTATATATTTCTGAAGGGTGAGACCAAGATGAGGTTAACCTCAGGTATAATTTTGTGGATGAGACCAATGAGGTTAACCTCATGTCTCGATACTTTTAGGATGAGGCCAAAATAAGGAATGTCTCGAGTGTATTTTTTTCTTCAAATTTAAATAAACAAATTCATTTTTAAATTACTAACCATTTATTTAAACTGAAGTATATGTACATTGTAAACTTTAACACATATTTTAACCATAAATTATTATTATATTTGTTAAAAGATATACTTTACTAAATTACAATAGCTATATTTATTCTTCGTCGAAAATAAGTGAATATTAGCTCTATCAAAAATAATAAACCGATCTTTTTGATACTTTCATTTTGTTGTTTAAATTGTTGTTTTCGATACTGGCTTTATTGTTGCTGGTTTTGTCCGGGTTCTACTGTAAAGTAAATTGAAACTCAGATTATTTATTAAAATCAAGAAAAATAAAAATGTCAATAAATAACTGAAGTATTTCTCTTAAATAATTAACAACGTTTTAACTAGAAAAAATATAAAATATAAATAAATAAATAACAGATGTACTTACCGTTCATTTTAACAACTTTAGTATCCAAGTAATCATTTTGTTTAATTTTTGGATCTTGCCATTTTAGTTTCACTGTCACATGATGATAACGAGAACGTTTTGAAATTTGATTTATTGATATTTTTTGTAACTGCTTTGTTCCAAGCTCAAAAATTAAAGCATATTCTTTGGATATTTTTGAATTAAAAATTCATAATAACAATAATTAAATCATTTATTCTAGTTCTTGAATGTATAGACATAGAAATATACGATGTGAACGTCCTGAGAGTTCAGAGACGACTGATTTTCTATTATATTTATACCAAAGAATTTACTTCCAGAATTTTCTTTAAGATTTAATAATTTTATGTCTAAAACTCTATTTAAAAAAAAAATATAAATATCATGTTCTTGCACATGTGGCCAACCTTTTCGGAGAATAGCAAAAGTTTACTAAGTTGAAATTCTAACAGTTTATTCTCATCTAAAAATGAAACATAATTTTTTCTAAGTCCCATTTCAAACTCATTTTGCCTTCTATAATAAATGAAGCTAAAATTATTTCTAAGTCCCCATTTTGAACGGATTTTGTCCTCATGTAATGATATTCACGTTGAGGGCAAAATGAGACTTAATCAATTAGTTAAGCTGTTGAGGCTAAGTTGAGACTTATCCAACAAAAACTGCCGAATGAGACCTAAATGAGTCAAAAATCCACTGTTGAGGCCAAAATCCGGAATTATTTTTCGACCCATCTTAAGATATTGGCTTAATTTTTAGTAAAAATGTATGGTCTGTAGAAATTTATGAGTAGATTTAAACAATTGTTGTAAAGATAAGACATATTATACTTCGATGTAGTAAATTTTTTCTTGTTTTTAGTATTATGAGTCAAGTAAACATGTTTACTTGAATTTAATTTTTTTTTCTCAGTGAACAAATATATAGTCATCAAGTTTAATGCCTCTACTCTCTAAAAACGAATTAGTAAAAATTACGTAGCAATCACCATTTGACAGTGAATAGTCACTTATTGTCAGTGAAAAGTATACTACTATTTGAATTAATGACATACTTTTCACTATAGTACACTGTAAAAAATTGCGAGTGAATTCGGAGTAATTACGGATTTTAATTCAATCCGAATTCACTCCGTCACTCGGAATTTTATAAAAAATAACTCCGTTTATGGGGTAAACAGGAATTTTTTTTTTTGAGCGGAGTGATTTCGGAGTGATCTGGATTTCATTTAAATCCACATTCACTCCGACTTGGAGTTTCAAAATTAAACTGAACTCTTTTTAGGAGTCAATTTTACTCCGACCCGGAATTTCAATATTAAATTAAACTCCTTTTCGGAGTGAATGTCACTCCGAGGGGGTTAAACAAATAGTCACCCACTCCAGATTTACTCCACGTCAACTACACTAATTTTTTACAGTGTAAACAGTGAATAGTTACTATTTTCACTACTTCAAGTATAAGAGAGTAAGAGAATGTTACTTTGTTTATTCTAAATAAACAAACGGAAGATTAAATGAAACCGGAGAGCTATTACACCAATTGTTTAAGGCATTGCATAAAAACTCGTAAAATATGAATGAGGGACCATCAGGAAGAACTTTTAGATATATAAAAGATAAAAAAAAAACAGCTTTGCAGTTGTTTTCAGAGTAATTCACGTTATAACTACAACTCGCGGGCGTACAAGTTGGATGTATAATCTTTTGGCAATCCGAGAAGTTGCAGTATACTGTTTTAAAATATATTTCAGATGATCTTGACCTTTAATACCATGAAAAAATTTATAAGCTAGTCTTTTATGTGTTTACAAACTGACATGTAGGAAAATTTTTATAAATAAATTCATATTTTATTTTTTATTTTTCACTATTGTAAATAATTAAAAATATTTTTTATTAAAAAAATATCATTACAAAAAATTCTATTCACAGACACGTAAAAAAAACAACATGAATAACACTATTAATAGTTTAAATTAAAAATTTAGTTGCAATAACAGTATAAACGAGGATGATGACGATAAACGCATTTTGCTCACATATTCACAATTACAGTTATAATACATGAGTTTAAATTTAAATGAAGTAAAAAAAATTTCGTAATTGGTCGTGTAACGTCGGTATGCAAAGCCAATAAAATAAAAAAATTTTGAAAGTAAAAATGAATTAAAAAATTTAAAGATTAATTTATTTTATCAAAAATAAAATATTTTAAAAATAATAAATAATTTAAACATATTTTTAAGATAAAAAATTGATTATATCTAAACGACTTAAGTCACGAATTTTTAAACTCGAAAAAGGTCAACCGATTCAACCTTATAAAATTTTAAAAACAAGCATATGCATTTAAATGAGTTATTATAAGCCTACTAACTGATAAATCAATTAACGTCATGTAAATATATATTTTATACTGATAAATTTAAAAATCAAAGTTTTTTCTCCATCGGTGTATTTTTTTATTTTTAAAAAATATCGTTCTTACATTAACTTATGGAAGCTACATGTAAACGGGGACAGAGGGGGCATTCATTCATGCACGCGTTCTCAGTAGCATCTTTCTTTTTTTACGATGTGTCATGTCAGTCAGTATGTATAATATGAGCATGTGTGATGTACATGTGTGTTAAAACATCGTAAAATAAAAAAAACGTTTCAATATGTATATACAGAGACCGGGTACACCCCTCCACGTGCAGACACATCCAATTTGCGATTACGGCCATTGGCAAGGATAATGATCCTATTATTTCGTTTAACGAAGTCTGAGTTTTATGTTACGTTACATGTATTTATACAAATCACATGTATTTATATCTACATATGTATATATATAAATATACATATGAGTTTATAAAATATTTTTTGGGTGTATACGAGAGAGAGAGAAAGAGACACAATTACGCATTGATCATTATTTTCGTATCCATTAAAATCATTTAGCAATATCAGCTTTATTGTTTATCATAATTAATTTAAATGATAATAATGTTGCAGATTAATTATGTGATAAAAGGCATAATTATATTTTACAAGTAAACATAATTAAAGTTTAGTGAACTTAAAGTTTATTCAGTTGTATATTATATTTGTATTAATGTATATGTATATATTATACATAGAAATTTGTTAATCTACAGTGTCTAGTCTCTAGTCATTATGTAATGAGGTAGATTGTATGGCTCATAGCCGACGATTAAGACTCTTACGAGGTTGTCTCGTCTGGCTCATCTAAACGTTCTAATAACTTGACCAACAATTTATGTCTCACGGTCACATTTTATATTTATGTTATTTGTATATGTCTTTATATAAAACTAAATACGCGATAACTACATTAAATAATGGATTAAATAATTATGATCCTTGAAACAAGTGTGACAGCAATTATGTGGATTTAAACTTTTGATAAAAAATTATATGCATTTTGTTTTTAGTCAACATATTTCTCAGACATTAATGTATATAATTGTAATTTATGTGTATGACAAGTAGTAAATACATTTTACACGTAATATTTATTTATTTGTAGAACTATGTCACTTAAAGATTAAATAACAAGACTATTTTTGATTATTTGGAAGGCTCAAAAATTTAATTCAAGCATATTTATAAATAAAATAAATTTTAAAATAGTAAATAAGATAATGAATAATTTTTTTTTTAAATATTGTATGCATTTGAACTCATTAATAGTATAGGGTAGAAGTATCATTTGTGGCTACTGCTCCATTTTTGGACATTTAATATTTTATTTTAATTAATTAAAAAGTATGAAATAAAATTTCCATTTTAATACTCGGATAAAAGTATCTTTGAACACATTTTTGATAATAAATTATTTCATTGTGTATTTTACAAATTATTTTATATAAATTTATCAAGTGTTCAAAACTGGCCCTAAAGTGGCCAAAAACGGTACTTCTACCCTATAGTGGCTCACTTTGATATATGAGTTAAATTTTAGGAAAATAAATAAAGACGTTAAAATGATTAAAATTTTTATAAAATATTCAAATTATTAATTATCACTATCAGTGATTTCAATGTATATTCGACTGTAAATATATACATACATATATATATATATATATATATATATATATATATATATATATATATTATACAGTTCGTCAAGTCACAGTGGGTGTTCCCTAATCTTGGATCAGCAACAAGTACGATAATCAGTGGTTCTACACCTACACATAAACACATAACGTTTACATACACTCATAAAAAAATTTTTTTTTATCTCTCTATCATTGTCAGACGACTTGTATATAACATTTATTTTTATAGTTTTGTAATGTATATCTTTTTGGGTAAGCTAAAAAGATAGAAGGATATGGACTATTGAGTACATTGGCAGGTTCAACGTAATCCGGATTAAATAAAATTTTGTAACACCAAAAGTGTTTTAGTATGATCCGGCGCATCTTTGTACTTAAATTCATTTTTTTATCTTATTTCAGTAGTAGCTAAAATATTCTATCTTTGTAGCATGTTATTATTATTATATGTCTAACAGTTTTTAAAAGAATTTTAGATAAATAAAAATAAATCATGTGAAATAAAAATATATGGGAGCCATTGCAACCTATATTGAAATTGGTAAATAAATTCTATTTTTATTTACCTGAGTAAACTAATGTGGATATTGTTTAAAGTCAAATAATAGTGTTTTCATTACCATCTACTTATAGAACCAGCTGTCGAACCCCATGAGATTGCTTTTTGGTATCTTTGCTTATGGTTAAGTTTAAAAACCCAACGTGAATAGAAGTGTTGACGGCTCACCTGCTGTTTAACCACAGTAACTTTTAAAGTTTTTAAATACATTAATAAAGTAACAGGAAAAAGTGGCAATATTAGAATATATGTAAATACATTTCTTAATATCGGGTACTCTCTTGAAATGAAATAGTGAAAATAGTGACTATTCACTGTTTACTAATGAAAAGTATGTCACTAATTCAAATAGTGGTATACTTTTCACCGGCAATAAGTGACTATTCACTGCCAATCAGTGATTGTCACATGATTTTCCTTAATTCGTTTTTAGACAGTCAAAAATATACTTCATTTAATTTTTGAGAAAGTTACTTTCTACAAATGAATTAATCAAAATCACTGCGAATCAGTGAATAGTCACTATTTGTCCATCTATAAGTACACTACTAATTCAACTAGTCTACTTATAGCTGGCTCCCAGTGCATAATTACTAATTATATTCGCAGTTAATTTCACTGATTCATGTTTGGTGAGTATTCTTTTTTTTACAATACACGGAGAGAAAAATATTGTGGTTTCTACTATGGCCGAATCGTAATTATTACGATCGCAAAATTTTTAGCTGTAACTATCTTAATATATTAACAATTATCATACATATAGTTATTTATATCATGCGAGATGTTAACATCTTAACAGCTACCATATCTTGCGTTTGTAATATTAAAAATCTGACGCAGCTGCAACTAGTCGTTTTTAATACCAACTAAGATCGTAGAAGTTACTATCCTAATAAAAATTACTATTCTAGTAAAAATTACTAGATAGCATATGAGAGCCTACTGTAATCATATAATAGTTTTTATTATACAATATAATAGTAGATATTATCAACATAAAAGTAGATATTACGCTACGACAGTGAATATATGATAATTTTTATCTCTTCGTGTAAGAAAGATATAAGAAAAGTATAATGAAGCTTCGATTTTTCGACTTCTGATTGATTCTGTACATCATAAAAAATACATCAAATTTACACATTGAAATAAATATACAAAAAAAAAATAAATAAATATACGCTCGAAATAAAAATCAGAAAAGTAATAAAATTTTAATGCACAGAGATAAATTTTTTGGTTTTAAATTTATTTGATCTTTTCAGTAATATAGCTAATATAGTTAACCAATAATCAAATTTCATGTTTGTATACTTGAATTATTAATCTTTTGTACAATTAAAAGCACTCTTACGAAAAATTCCCTTCAATAATTATAAAATTCCAAAAATAGCTTTGTTCAAATAAAAAAAAAAGATGTTCAGTTTAAAATCCGACGCATACTATCGGTTTCTTTCTAAATTCATATAAAGTTTAACCTTCGATTCTTCTCCATATTTAAATGTATCAAATAAATATTATGATATTCAATCATATAAAAATTTATTTCAGAATTACCGTATTCATAGATGTAATATCATATTTCGGTTTCTACATCGTCATGCACTGCTATTAATTTCACACCACTGTGACCAACTTTTGAAGTGCAATCAAATATCGTACCGGATTTCTCATATTAGCTCAGTGGCATATATAAAGTACGAGATTTAATTTGAAATTTTAATTAAACTTTCGTGCATAATCAAACTTTTTTTTTTTAATTACATTATATTTATTTTTGATATTATGAGATCATAGTTCAGTTATTTTTAATTTTAAACCTAAACATTATTAATTATATATTTATAATAATTTACCAAATTTATGCATATGGTTGATAAAAAATTATGATAAAACTATAGTTTAAATATTCAATTCAACTTCATTAATTATTCATGACGATTATGCATCAGTTATGTTTACTCTTTGTAATTTAAAATAATATCGTCAATATTATTTAAATACGCGGAGCATATATATTTAGAAAAAGTATTAAGCATTTTTAATTTGCATACAAAATTATATTATCACTTATAATAAGAATATAAATTTTATATGAAAATCAATTTTGAAAAAAAAAAAAAAAAAAAAAAAAAAAAATCTATAGTTTTCAAATTTAATTGAAATTTTATCGTTACTATCTCTATATGTATGATTAATTTTAAAAGGTGTAGTTTGGAAGTTAAATTTATCGTGCGGTTATAAAAAATGAAATTATTTTGAATATTTAAAAAATGTTATGAACAATTTATCAATTTCATATTGTTTTATTGTCTGATGAATATCTTGTTTTATTATGTCCAAACAAAACTGTCGTATCTGTAATGAAAAAATTAAAAACCATAAAACAATGTAATGAAATTTTTCACATCTATTATTTGTCTTATACATCTCACGCGTGTTCATGTATAAACCAAAGAAGAGTCACAGGAACTTATCGTTCAGTAAATCGAAGTTTCCAACGACCGACTGCTGGCCCAAGAATTTTGTATAGGTCCGGGTGGTTAATTTATGTCCCAGGCGATTAATAAAATTCACAACGCTAACCCGATCGAAATCTCAGCTTCAATGGTCGCACGCGCATATGCATATAAAGATGGTGGTCTATACTGGACCATTAAGAGACAAGTTCAACAAAAAAAAAAAAAAAAAAAAAAAAAAAAAAAACAGAAAAAAAAAATGAACGGTCAAAATAAAAAACAAAATTAATTAATTAATTCTAATAAACACAAGCAGATTAGATATAATAAAAATAAATAGCAAATGGTCAAGTTGACGAAAAAAAAAGTGGCACGGTACATGAATAAAACGATAAACATATCTCGATGGTACGTGTCAAGAATTCTAATCAAAACGGTAGAAACATGCGATACAGGAGAAGAAGAATAAGGAGAAGAGAGGGAGAAGTCTCGTGTCGCGGTTCTTGGGATGTCCCGTCGCGGAGGAGCCTGGACAAATTTACTACTAAGATGTTTGGATAAGACATACCTGGTGGACACCTCATTCGGGTTATATAGGCCCCCCGGATGCAACGGGTGGCACCAAAATACCTCTTTCATGTACTGTTTTTCTGCTTTTAAGTCATTCTCTCTTCTCAATAAGGCACCAAGAATATAACAGAATAAAGAAGACTCTGTATCTTGATCGTGTCTCACGAAAATAATTCTTATATTCCATCGTGTCTATAACGGGAGTCATTTCTTTATTTCTTCTTTTTATTTTTTTCTTATTTTTATTTTTTTCTTATTTTTTCGGATATCTGTCTAGTAACATTATTGATCTCACTTTTGATTCCCACGTGATTTTGGACACGGTCGTTTCTTTTTCATTTCATTGGTGTTTATAAAAATCAGATAGGAATTTCATTTTCTTTAAAGAAATAAAAAAAAAAAAAAAAAAAAAAGTAGTTCGTCAAGATATTTACGATAAAATATTTAAAAAATTTTTATCGGTTATAATTTTTATGACTGTAACGTATGTTTGTTTCGTGCAAATTCATCGTTAAAAAAAACACCCTGTACACGTATTAAATTCGCGGGGTGTCAGAGCCCCGTGGGTCAGAACGACTTGTAAAACAAGCGGTTAACGATAGCCCGTTGTCAGGCTGGAAATAGCTGCGCGTGCAGCACCGCAGGTCCTCCCCGGAGGTCTGCTCTGCTAAATTGAGTTTACGAGACGTCACCGCGAGAGGGAGTTGTGGTATGGTCTCACTTTTGCTCACTTTTATTCAACTTATTTTTTTTTTTTTTTCCTTTTTTATCTTCTTTTATTCCATTCAATTTATTTATTTTTGTATTTCACAACCGGCACGTAATTCTCACGCCCATACTGTATATCCTTGTTATAAATCACCGTCCATGTGCGTTAAAGTTGTTCAAGACTGTTGCTTCTTTAGCCATTACTTCTATATATCTTCACAGCAATATATATAGATGACATTACTTTATCAATATAATTTTAAATTATTTCTACAGCAATTCCAACATTTAACTACGAAAATTATATGTAAATATTATATTTATCAAATGTATATAAATATTTTGAAAATTAATGAGCAATATTTTGAATGTTCCAGTGGCCAGCGAGAAGATAAAGGCCATGGTGGAGGTTTAGTTGACTCTAGTAGCGAAAGTGGAGATGATACGAAACGTCAATCCATAAATTCGACGCAACAACCACAGCAACCGTCCCCATGTGTAGTACAACAGCAACAACAGCAGCAACAACCGCGAATGGTTGATCATCAACAATCATCAAACATGTACCAGCTTCCCGCGCCTGTTTCTGTTCCTAGTCCACTCTCTTATCATCCAAACCACGGGAGCACGAGTTTGAGTCACTCTCATACGCCCACTCATCATATGCAGCACGATACTAGCAGTGATAGTGGCGATGATAAAAGGAATATTCATCACCAACTTCAACATCATTTACAACCTGGCCACAATACCAGTCACAGTTTAGTCCATCCTACTGCTACTTTACCACCACCTCCACCGAGTTGTGCTCAACAAAAAAGCCAACTGGATTATATGCAATACTACAGTCCACAGGTAATTAATCAATAATTAACATATTTACAGCATTGTTCAAAATATCTTTCAATTATTTTTATTTCCGTAAGATGGAAATGGAGTTTAGATTATTAGTTTTCATTTTTATAAACTGTTTGAATATTAAAAAATACATAGGGTAGAAGTAACATTTGTGGCCACTGCTCCCTTTTTGGACATATAAAACTTAATTTGAATTAATGAAAAAGTATAAAATAAAATTTCCATTGCAACAGTGTGACAAAAGTATCTTTATACACATTAGAGAAATTATTAATTATGTCATTGCGTCTTTTACAAACTACTTTATTTAAATTTTTCTAGTGTATAAAACTGGCCCTAAGGTGGCCAAAAACGGTACCTCCACCCTATGTAAATTTGACTTGATAATATTTTTTATCAATTAAAGGTTCAATTGAAAAATTAAAAAAAAAAAAATTTTATGTGATAGGATTATCTGATAGGGACACCAACATCAGCAGACATTCAAAAATCATTGCCTCACACAGCAACATCGATGCAAATGGGAGCAATAGCGCCATCAATGGGCAGTTTGAGTCCCATGGGGCCATCAACAATGTTACCAAATTCAATGCAAAGCGTTAACGGTATGAATGCAATGTCAATGAATATGGGCATGGGAGCTTATCAAGGCATGAGTTCAATGGGTATGGCATCGTCTCATGCTGGTTATCACAGTGGTCTTGTATTGGGTGATTACCACTCGTTGTGACCCTGGGTTCCAGGCAATCAAGGCAAGCACAATCAAGAAAAGACTTAGGTCATTTATAAATAATTGGCTTTTTTTTTTAATATGTACTACTATAAGCATTTGCGTTTTTAAATTATCGCGGCATTTAGTTTAGTAGAACAAAGATACCAAAAAGTTAAAAAAAAAATAAATAAATAAATAAAAGAAAATAAAATAAAAATCAGATTTAATTATAAATTTCTTACGTTAAACGGGCGATCAAATCGTTCAATTTTTAGATGGCAATTATTAAAAATTTCAAAAACAAAAAAGTTATAAATAGATAAACAGTTATAGAAAAAGACAAAATAGCATTTCCGTTTTGGATTATTATTATACCGAATACAAGCTTATTACAAGTACATTCAATATGTATATACAATGATTGTATACTTGTTTACACAACTAACGCACTATATTCCTCAAAATAATTAGTACATACTAACGTCCATTTTAAATAATACTGTACCGAGTTCAAATCATTCATTTATTTTACTCTGATGTATAAATTTTTGAATTAAAAAAAAAAAGAAAATAAGTACCATAAGAAGATTTAATTTATATTAAAATAATTTCACATTCTCTGTCAAGACATTGTCTAAATTTTTGAGCTTTTGAGTTTTTCTGTATATATGTAGATATTAGGTTTTATGGTCTCTGGATTAGACGCGTCAATTTATTATTATTATTATTATGATTATTAATATTATAATTTTTTTTTTTCGTTCTACTTAGATCTCCCAGTAATTAGTGGATAAGTAGTTAATAAAAAAACAAATTTATGTAGTAAGTAATACTCTATGAAAAATTATCTAAAGTGTAAATAATCAAACATTCGAATAAATTCGTTTAATAGAGAAGTTCGGAGCTAGATAAAATAATTATAGATGTAAATGAATATTTATTAGGAACAAAAAAATGTTTTTTTTTTTTTTTTTTTTTTTTTTTTTTCAAATTTAAATTAAGAAATTTCTCTACTGTAAGATTGAATGTGATACTTTTGAAACAATTTATTTATTTAATTTTGAACGGTACATAATTTAAATATCTTTAGATATATTTATGTAAGTTTTCATAGGAAATTTGATTTTTTTTTTGACTAGTTAGTTTTGCAAAATCCTAGCAGATCTTTTAATATTTTGTTTAATTATAAATTTAATTTTGATCGTGTCCCGGACTTTTCTATACGAGTTAGCGAATTAGAAGATTACAAACAGGATAATGGTCCATGGGACAAAACAGGGTAGAAAGCCAGAGTTCTATGATTATGAATATATATATATATAAATAAATAAATATATATTATCTTATAGGGGGACACGCATATTACGATTAAATAAAAATAAAAAAATAACATTTAAAAAATGTTTTAATACTACGATAAAACATAAAAAGTAAAACTTGAAGTTTTTTTAATCATTTATTTGTTTAAAATTAAATTTGTTTTCTTTTTAATAAAATTAACGCGCAACAATTTTTTACACGGCCCTCTTTGGCACAATTTATTAAAACTACACGCAACATTCCGAAGAATGAATATTTTTTAGTGAAATTAACAAATCTACAGGATGATAAACAGCATATATGTCATTTCTTATACAATAATATATTTATTCACCCAAAATAAACAATAAATAATTATATTAATGATCCCTTGTGGTTAAATATTTTTTTTTCGCACAAAAGGGATAAAATAGTTGCCAAATAATAAATAAATGTTTTACAAATAAAGACAACATTAAAATTATTATTATATATATGTATGTATATATATATGTACTTCTGATATTTTTTGTTTTTACTTTTTTGTCAACTATATTTATATATATGTATAACTGTTGTATACTTATAACAGAAACAAAAAATAAATAAAAATAACAAGCGTGTTCTTTAAATAGACTACAGACATCCCATGAAGCACACATTAATAAAAATATATTTAAAATAAAATAAATAAACAATACTTGTGTATTGTCGAGAATAAAAGTATTAAAATGTAATGATTAAACTATCAAATAAAGTTGATGTTATTTAAAATCATAAAACTATTGATGTAGTTTTCATTTATTATTATTATCATGTCAAAACAAAATATAATTCATTAATTTCTATTAACAACTTTCAGAAAAAATTCATGGTTTCATTTTTGAATGTAATATCCTATTCATGTAATCAGGACTTTTTACATTTTTAAATTAATTTCAGTAAGGCAAGAGAAGAGACTTAATACCCAACCAGGGAACTAGTGTCCGATCACTTATATATTTGTGTATCTATATTTAGTAAAATTTAGTAAACTTAGATGTACAAATTCATGAAGTTATCAGTTACTAAGTTTTTTACTTTATGTATGAAAAAAAAAAAAAAAAAAAAAAAAAAAAAAAAAATTTAATCATGTATTTTATTTTTGGAAACATTTATTTTTATAAATATTTCAATAATTTTAAAAATATTAAAAGCAATATAAAATATTTCTTTTATAGTAGCAATGTGTAATAATTCAATTCAAATCTGTTGGTTTATTCAATGAAATAGAGCAACTATGACAAGATAAAATCAAAAAAACGTTCTTTTAGAATTTCCAGGTGAAGAATGAGCCTACCTGTCATCTATTACCGATCTTTAATGATACCAGTTCATTGCTATACATGTACATATATATTTATATCTATATATGTATCTCATAAAGATTGCTCTTTACTATATTTTAAACAGAATTCCCTTCGATTGAATGAGCACTGAAAAAGCGCATCTGGCTCGTTTTCTCTCTTATGAGCAGACGGTTCTTTTGTACCTAGTCCAATTCGTATCTTATCCAGTTGGAGATCGTCCGGGATTTCGGCACACGAAATATTTTCTGTACATGAAACTGCAGACAGAACTATGCCAGCAAGTTTAAACAACATACAGACTTTATCTGAACAGTTAATTTACAATTAAATTATATTTTTCTCAAGCCCAAATTATCTTTATGATCAACAAGTTGTTATAAAATAATTTACTTTTCCTTGAATCTTCGATGTATCAATACCGTCTTGAAAAAAAATTTTAACGCACCTTTGAGTTTTAAATTCTTTTTCCTGTCAACGAGGCGGAATAAGAGCAGTCGACGCATGCTCATTGGCGTGTTATAATTTCGTTTCCATTTGGTCGGGTGGGCCTTCTTTATACATACATACATATATACATATCTCTATCTTTCTATATATATACATATACATAATATCAGGCGGGATTTCGAGAGATCGTAAAGTTAAGCCGCCCCGGACCCCACAGACTCCTTTCCTTTCACGAGATCCTGCGTTAGTTGTATGACAGAGTCGAGTGGAAAAAGATATGAAGACGAGAATAAAGAGAAGAGTGAAGTAAAATCAGAGATGAAGAAGAACTTACGGCAGGCTTCCCTATTTTTTTTTTTTATTTTTTTCCTCTTAAAGGAGAATAGACCTTGCTGTCAAGTATACCATCCTTGACACGAAGCACTCACAAAGGCTACTTGTTGGCGCACTGCGCCAAAACTCAGTGTTATACACTTCAACCCAAAGAAAGCAGCAGAAGAGTGAATATAATAAAAGTATAAGAGGATATATATAAAAAAAAAATAATAATAAATGAGCAAATACTCTTTACATGGACGCGAAAGACCAGAAAAATTTCTTAAGGATTATCATCAGCTGGATTACTTTTAAAAGAAGCTTCCAAGAGCTCTAATAACACCCTACCGATTATATTCTTTAGCATTGTATAATACGTCAGGGGATTACAATTATTATTTTATAATCGTTTAAATTTTATTTTAATATTAACCAAGTATTTTATTTTAAATTTAAAAATTTAACTTTATCAGGTTTCTTTATTGAGCAGAAGCTGAATATTAATAATACTCGTTAATTAAATGTCTTTACTTTAATGTCATAAATAAATAAATAATTCAAGTAATTTTTCATTGAAAAATTTTAATGGATAAATAAAATAGCTGTGAAATATCGTTAAGGGTTATCTAGTTTATCTAAGATAATAGAGTATATTATTCGAGATTGTTATCAATATATTTTACTACTGAATGGAATAAAGAGAAAGAGATAAATAAATAAAATAATATGTGTAAGTACAATGTGAGCATCGCGTATATTATACAGTAGAGTAATGAGTGTGCACTGAGGCATGATGTCCAAGTAATAGCCTCGTGCCGTTCCGCATATAAGTATGTATACCTATGGATTGCATCTGTCCCTTGCTCTTCTTCATCATCTTTTTCTCTGCTATATACTACATATACTATATATGTACACCATAACAGTGTAGATCGAATATCCACAACAATAGTATCCCGAGTGGAATATAAGTTACTACGTGAGACTAACGCCCTTCTCAGCCTGTCGAAAATAATTATGGTATCTACAAAACTAGACCCTTCAACACGATCATAATAATAAGCTTACTTTCATTGCATTAGATCACACCAATAAAAAAATATCCCGAACTTAAAATTTTTCATCGCATTATGTATACAGAACATACTCATTGTTAAATTTTTACAAAAAAAAAACTGCAGTAAAAAAATGTATCTATTGGAAGTTAAATTTTGAAAAAAATCGGTTTGTAAGAAACGATTATTGATAGTGATTTTAAAAATACAGGTGACAAATGGCACCCGGTTCGATTCCCATCAGCGGTATCTCGATCAAATAGCTTGTTATCGATGTATCGCAGTTGGGGATCTCGATGAGCAAGCGTTAATCTTGACGTCTCGTATTGTTTACTGGGTTGTCGACGTAAGTTACGAGGATAGAGTTTGCTTTGAAAAAGAATTATTGAGAGGGAGCTGTATACAAGGTAAGAAGAAATAAAAAGATGATGGTGTAGTGGGAAAAAAGAAAGTTGTAAGTGTGATGGCTTGGTGTAGTAAGTAGTAGTAGTAGTAGTAGTAGTAGTAGTAGTAGTAGTAGTAGTAGTAGTAGTAGTAGTAGTAGTGTTGGTTATGTATACGACCTCCCCGAGTGATTTCGAGAAGGAATATTTATGGACCTACCATCTGAAATTCATTTTTGCTGGTGCATAGGTTGCCAAGTAATTTATTTATGATACGCATAATCAGTCATTTTATTCATATGATCTTATATTTGATTTTTTAGTTTCAAATATTTTTTTTTTTTAATTAAAATGTCAGTTAATTTTATTTCAAATAATTAAAAAATAGGATAAACAATTTTTGATATGGGTTGAAAAATAAAAAATTATATATAATTTGGGAGAATTAAAAATTTTAAAGTAAATAATGAGAGTATTATAGAATGATAAAGAAAATGTAACGAAGACATGATTTATGAGGACATTTATATTTTATGAAAGATAAAAAAAAATGTAATGTATACTTTTGTTAGCTTACAAAGTAAAAGATGAGTTTAAAAAAAAAAGTTTTAAAGTTCTATAGCATTATAGTTGTGGGCACAAATAAAGACGCGTTTTTCCACGTAATCAGTATGTCTAGAGCTCACGCGAACGTTATAATAACGTGGAGACAATTTGTCGAGTTGGATGATAGTGGAGGAGAGAGGATGGAAGAGGATCTCGAGATGATCTCTGTCTCGCATCTGAGATCCTGACGTAGCTTGCGGGAGCGTTATGATTTGTGAGGGTTTAGATCCTGGATCCTGTCTGCGTCGAGCGGGCACCTACGCTTTCCAGGAACTTCCCGATGGTCGTTCGTTCATTCGTTTTCTTTCTGCTCATGCCCTCGTATGGATGATAACTGGAATAGGATGAGGATGAGGATGAGAGGTAAAAGTGAGTGCCGGCCGCCGGGCAGATCAGACAACGCGATTGTACACAGAAAAGGAGAAGGGGTGTAATGGAAGGACTAATTTGTGAAATTTAAATTCCGACCTCGACGTTTTAACCGCGTATTATTCTACCTTACTTATTCTCTCTCACTCACTCTCTTATTTTTCAACGTGCCCTTATTCTATTCGCTTTTATTTCATTTTTTTTTTAATTCTGTTCTATTGTTTGTCTTTTTCGAAGAAAAACATTCAGTGACTAATTTTTTTCGAGCATCATTATGATGATATCTGTTCCTTAATTTCATTTTTACAAGATATTTCTTTTTTATAGCAAATTTATATGCAAATATTTAATATTCAACTATTAATAAATTTAAAATGATGAAATTAATGATGAGTGTGAATGTAGCAGACATCAGACAAATTTAAAATTATAAATAAATAGAGTAAATAATTTAAAAAATAATATTTATAAAAAATGCACTTATTAATTTTTTAATTTTTTAAATGTGCATTTTTTTTAAATTTAATTTTATTAATTCATTAAATTTTTACAATTTCTTATATATGATACATTTTTTTTTGTTTAATGTCTATACACGGAATTTTTTTTTACACTGATTTAATATGACACTGAAAGTAGTAGTCATCAGAAAATTTTGTAATTTTTATAAACAAGTTACTTGTAAGTATAATACTATTTTTAGAAGATGCACGAAAAGATTTTTAAAAGTTTTGAATGTGTAAATTTTAAAATTCCTGTAAGTATTTTATTTGTTTATTTAAAAGAAATAAATTTTTAATGTCTGATACTTTTAGTATCATGATTTAACACCGTTTACACCGGTGTTATTTCATTTTAATACCACAAGGCTTAAATTGAATCAATTTTTAACACCGCTCTTTTTACAATGTATACACAGAAAAAATAAACTTGACTTTTGTAATAAATCAATAAGTATTTAATCTATAAAGACATTACATGGATTAAGTATATAAGCGTAGAATAAGCATTACAATAGTTGATCATAGACTCGGTTGAACTTGAGAAGAAATTGAGAGAACAGTAGACATATAGCGAGCAAGATGTTTATGAACTGGCGGACTAGAGCCGGCTTTTCACTGGTAAGCCTATTGTTGCTAGCATAATACGGTTATGATTTAGTTTAGGTCGCGAGGATACGAGTGGTGAGTAGACCGAATACGACGGGAGAAACGTGAATAGGGGGCATCCTGACATATAGTCGTGGTAGAAGGAAGACGGGAGGTACTACCCGACAAGGACTCTGGTATCGAGTTACATGCTAGGGCCCCTCAGGCCCATCCACACGTCTCTGTACGCCCTCGTCCCTCCCCTCGTTTCATTCGTTTGTCTCGTTGTGAGTGAATCGCTTCGCGTTTACATCAAAATCATTCAAGAGCATATCAACTCATAATAAAAAATCTTAAGTTTTTTTTTTATTTTTTTACTGAAAACATTTAACCGAATGCCGGAATAAAATTTATTAATTCTACTTATTATATATTATTATTTTATTTATTTAATCGACTAACTGAGAGATAAATCAAGTTATTTATACTGAAGTAACAAAAGTGATTACATTTAAATATGTACATCAATGATAATAAATTATATAATAAATATTTTTTAAATTATATATTGCACTGAAATAAATAAAATAAAAATGATATAAAATGAATATATATGCATGATAAAATTTAGTAGAAGCATATTTATAATAAAAAAAAAAAGTACTAGACATAAAAAATAATTATTTCTTACGAAATCTAAATAATCCGACACTATCAAAAACATGATTCTTACTATTTTTGAACGTAAATCCGTCATAATAAAATACCATTTGCGCTTGCTTCAGTTTACAATCTAGATGTTTTATCATTCAACCATAGAAACAGGAAGGGGAAACAATAAATTGATGGGGTAATGAGGTGGTCTCTCCCCATACGTCGCTCCGAGCTAGAGTAGGGGATTTTGAAGAGCCGGCTCACCGGTTCGGTTGTGCCGATAGCAATCGAACGGGCACGCGGTAGAGGCGCTAAGTAACTACCGATTGCATTCGAGATATCAAGAATACTGAACAGTATATATGCATATACACATATATATATATAAATATACTTCGTATAATATACTAACACTTTTATTTTTCATTTCTTTACGTATATATACATTTTATAAGATTTATTATGGACATATCGTAATATAAATACAATTACACAAATATATACATAATTTAATGTCTACTTGTAAATTTTATCAGTTGATTTATAAAAAAATTTTTTTTTTGTAAAATATTTCCAATCATTTTATTCACAAATAAAAATATTTTGTCTATTAATTTATCGAAATAAAATGTTTAAATTTATCGAATGTAAGCATCGAACATATGTGTGATGTGTATGTATGAGTATGTGTCCGTATACATGATGGACAAAAATGAAACAAAGATAGTAAAGAGGGAACAGCGAGTGAGCAAATAAAAGGGACGCGAGTGTACAGAGAAAAAAAATCCACAAAATGTGAAGCAGAAAAGAGATAGAGTATAATAAAAAAACCCACCTCTTTTTCCTTTTTCACCTGGCTCACCGCGTGGAGACAGACTCCACGACACACGATTGGCTGGAATACAACCCAATCCGAGTTAAAGTTACCTCCTCGTTATAACAACATACTGCAATTGGAATCCAAAGTGTACAGAGGGATTTATATTATTTTATTTAGATTTTTTGAATTAACGTTAAATTTACGGTATTCTCAAGACAAATGATTGCTATTTCTAAGGTACGAATGACGTTGAATAAAAGCTATTATATATATATTTATATATGTATATATATGCTGTGCTAGTACAAATTGATGTTATATATCGAGTATATACTGTCAATAATAGACTTTATAATGCAATTTATAATCCAATTTGAAAGACAATCTTGATTTTAAATATTAGACAGTTTAAATTTAATGATCGTTTCTGAATAAAAATATTAAATAATGTTTGATGGTTTTTATTTGCAACAGTTTGCTCAATTTTTTATAAATAATTAATATTTATAGTTTTTATATTAATTGCAAAAATTTCAAATCAGTTAAAATAATATATTTTCTGAGGTATTCGAACCAAAAAAGTTTTTACGAGCTTATAAAAAAATTCATTTTTTTCGAAACATCACATTTGTTTACTATATATATGACAGTTTAAATATAAGTAGGATGTATATTTGTCTTTACTTTGAATTTAACTCAGTTGGCCAGAAAAACCAGAGTCAAAGGTATATAAGGCACGACCTATCCCAACTGAGAATCGTGTTTCAATGCAGAAACCGAAAACCATATCATTATGACGAAACAAACTCCGGTTTGACACTTGTACATCTGATCGTTTTCTTTCTTGTTGTTGTACTTCAGGGTTGTTTATTTTAATGACTTATTTATCGAATTATGTAGTTAAAAAAAAAAAATTATATCCACGTACACACTTTTTAAATGCATAAATAAATCTTTACATAAATAAATTGATAAGTGTGATATTAAAAAGCGCATAATACAATTTAAATTCAAGTAGAGTAGAAGTAAAAAAAAATTGTGCAGTTAAAATGTTACGCAATTGATAATTCGAAAAGACTGAACAGTCCTTATAGCTTCAATTTGCATGATTAAAACAACGGACGTCGATGATAGAGCTTTACATTTGTTCAAAGTGATAAACATCATATGAATAATGATGATGTTCACACACGTTAAATATTATTGCGAGAATGACTGATATGGAATTCTCACGGTACCACGCCAATTGGAGTCAACTCATCTAAATACTCTATCCTGACGAGCTACCCAGCCATCATATTTATCCGACGGCAGGCTGATGCTCGGTAATGTCATCGAGCGATTATGCAGCTGCAATTAAACTCATCTTGATGCTTAATTTGCCTTTACGAACCTTTATAACTAATAAACTATTCTTCAATAGTTTTTTATTTTTCGTTTAAAAAATATGTCAATGCATAAATCAATTTATTATTCAAATAGATTACTATCTACACTGAGAAAAAAATTTTCTTCTGACAACTAAATTTAAGTTTGACAACAAAATGATTTGATTGCCCATTGTCAATCATATATTTGGTTTTTTTAATGAAATATTTTATAATCCACCGACAAAACAAATTATTAGAAACTAAAAAATATTAACCCGTCCTATAAATGCTTTAAGTTAGGAATATAATAAATCTGAAAAAATAAGTTTCTTACCAGGGACACTAAAAAAGGTGGGCGCGATCTAGTGGTGAGCACCGAACTACTCCCGCTGCTGCTGCCTAGCGCCATAACTTTTTCAATCAGTAATCATTAGATTTAAATATACATTTATTAACCTCGACCAAATAAATATATTTATTCTAAATGAATGTATTTTTTTGTATCTAAGTAATATTTATTAGAGTTAATATAATAATATTTTGCTTTAATATTTGGATTTGTTGGTACTATAAAATAATTTAGTTGTTTTTTAAATAAATATTTTATTAACTTTACCAAATGATTTTATTATCTTAGAGAGAGAATTATGAATATCAACCAAATAGAGTCTATTAAATCATTTGTTAAAAATAAGAAAATAGATTTTAGTTTAATAGAATTTAACAAAACTAATTTAATTGTCCGAAGAGCAATTTTTTCTTAGTGTATTAGATGATTTTATTAATTATTCGGATGAAAGTTATAAAAATATTTATCATAAACACTTTACTCGATAATTACTTTAACCATTAATAAAACATTTATTATTAATTAATTTTTTTTTTGTTTAAAGTTCAATAAAAAATAATTTTTTGTCGGCGATTATAAATTTCAAATGATAAATATTTGAATCATCAAATAATGACCGGAATTCCTATTAAATATTTTATAAATGTATCCTTTTAATAAAATAATAATAATAATTAACATAATTTAAGAGTGTATTGATTATTATATGTGTGAATATGAATTTATGATATTCTGAGACAAATTTATATTGACATAATTTAAACTCAATAATTAATACTAACATGAATGTCCTAAAGCAAGAACATATTTGAGGTAAAAGAAAGACGTTGAATGACTGCTTATGCGACAAATGCGCGTCAAGCTTCGCGCGGACGTCAATTATGATTAATTAGAGCGTAGACTGACAGCGGACGGAACGGCTACTTAATACTTAAACTTGTTTCAATCCCTCCCTTGGGCGACATTCACTTCCTCCGTCGAGTGTATACAAGTTGAGATCAAATTCTATTTTATACATATACCTACATATATAATATATATCATCTTTATTCCAAGTTTCTCATTATCAAAAATAATTTTTATTAACATATGTTAAATAGGGTAGAGAACTACTGGAGTACCGTTTTTGGCCACTTTAGGGCTAGTTTTTGACACTTGAAAAATTTAAATAAAATAATTTGGAAAAGACCCAATAACATAATCAATTTTTTAAATATGTTTGAAGATACTTTTATCCAGGGTTGTAAATAATGCATTAGCGATTCCATTAGCCATTAAATTTAATTTTTTAATGGCAAAATTTTCACTACCCATTAAATTAAATTTTTTAACGAGAACGATTTACATGGAAAAATAAATAAATAATGACTAATGTGATATTTTTTCATTAAGAATTTTACAACTGTGCTTTTATACCAATATTACAATTAAAGTTTTTTTAACAATTTTTCATGAATTAAAAAAAAGTATTAAAATGTCCAGAAACGGAGCAGTAGCCACAAATGGTACTTCTATCCTATACACAGAAAATTTATTCTTATTTAAAATGCTATGGTGTTATAGTAAAGCTGGACTATCTTGGCCACCTGATGGAAATTAAAATATACATATATGTATGCAAAAATTACTTTGACCATAACAATTTTTGCATGTATTATTTTCATTTCTGCAAGTAGCCAACATGGTCCGGCTTTACTATACGACACCACAACATTTCAAAGGAGAATCATTTCTCCATGTAGCAACAAATCCGCTATACTAATATAATGGGCAACGCTGTTTGATTTCTTGCTAATAAACTTAAATTTTTTGTTGGCTAACTGTAGATCCAAAGTTTTAGTTTCAAGTGAATGGGGTTAAAAAAAAGTAAATATATGAAGGACGGTCTAGTGACTTTATAATTTCATTACGGTTGCTCGAAAAAGCCAACGCACCGTAATGGCTTGGGTTCCCTTTCTGAACGTGTTTATTCCGTAGACCATCTGGCACCATCTTCGGCGATCTGAGCAATCGATCGGAACCGATCGAGATCGATCCCTCAACATCATAAAAGTATAACGAATACCAAGTGCTATTCACTCTTCAAACATGTAATTTGCTTAATTTTCATTATAATTTTATACATTATAAATTCTCTTTCAAAAAGACCTCCTCAACGTTTCTATTCTTAGTAACTTTTACTTATTATTATCTAGCCGAAAATAATAAATTAACTACAAAATTAAAGGATACACCATATTATATAAATATGATAAATAAATATATATATTAACTATCCCAAAATGTCACTTATATACATAATTTTTAGAATTTGTTTTATAAAATCTATAATTTTAAATTGAATCCTCATTAGAATTTTTTAATTTTTATCAAAAATTGACGAAATTTAAATTTATTTTCAGACAAGTCAACACTGAAGCACTTGAAAAGATTTTATGACAGCTCTTTAGTAAATATTAATTAAGAAAGCAAACATCTATTTTTAAATTAAACTGCTATGTATGAAATACATATTTGATAAATGGAGGTTTCTATGGTGGAAGATATAAAATATAAGGGGAGTTTATTATTTCTCAAGTAGTCTTCTTCACCCCTAGAAATTCGCCCGAAAACAAGAATCCCAACGAATATTTTAATAAAGCTTTCAAACATTTGATTAAAGACAATATATATACCTATGTATATTTATTTATCTCCACTCGCGAGTCGATATAAATATGTATATACACAATAAATTAAACGCCAAAGATAACCAATATCGCCTTTGTTTAATATACATGATATATCCGGTGTTAAATAAACTCTTGCCGAGAAACATTACGTCATAGTTTATTCAACAGCGGATTTTTGTTGTGGCTTGTGGCACGACGCAGGTCACAAAGCGAAGACGCAAAAAGGCTAATCAAAATGTATAATAATAAAGTTACGCTATAAAATTATCATCATTGACGTAGATGTTTGTATAACAAACTTATGTAGGCATATATACTTTAGACAATTTGGTTTGTCGAATTTAATCTCTTGACGTATGAATGTAAAAAAAAATAGAATGTTGAAAAATCCAAAAGTGCACATCTTAATCGCTCATTTTCTTTTCAATTATAGCTTTTATTTTATGATATTAATTTTTTTTTTGTTATTATGAATTTTTATCCAACTTATAAATTATTAATTTGATTTTTTTATTTCTTATTTTCAGTTTAATATTTTTTTTAAATATCCCGTCTTTTTGTCTTAGATGTAGCTCTTTTTTTCAAATTTAAACTGTCACACTAGTGCTGCTGCCAGTAATTGATGGAGAGAAAAAATAAAATAATAATAACAGTAAAAATAAGGATGGCAGCTAAATTTTTTGTGAATAATCAATTTTAAGTTTTTAATTGATGACAATTAAACTGAAAGGATCCAGATAGTGATTTTCATAAGGATTCTTGTGATAAAAAATACCAAAATAATAAAAAAAAGTTGGGCCAATTAATTGTGTCTATCAAGTTATCGTATTTACGAAGTTTCATACGTAACAATTAACAGCACTGGTTTCTTGAGTTAAAATAATTTATTTCAAACTAATAAAATAACGAATGGGCTAATATTAGGTTCAAATTGTTCCTTAATAAATTCTCTGTATGCTAGTATAGAATTTGACCTACTTGGGTGTAATTAAAAGAGGGTAGAAATATTTTTTAGTGAGTAAAATAGTCGGGAAAAAAACCGTTTATAAAGTACCCTCAGTGCTTTCGCGCTTGAGGTGTGCAAAATACCGAAAAAGTATAAACATTAAATTAAGTGTCTTTACGATGGCTCAGAAAATAATATCAACATATATATATATTGAATTACAAATAATTTCCAATTACAAAATGGCAATTTTGTTCGGTGATTATTATTAGGTGTAGTGAATATCTCATCACCGGAAAATGATTGCATCTAGCAACACTTTAGCATAAATATAATGGAGATAGTGATGAGCAGAAAGATAGAAAAAAAGACATAAAACGATGACGGTGCAGCAGTTTCGGGAGCGTATTCAATGACTCTGCCAAATTAACAAAGATTTATGGGCACGCCTGCGGGACCTATATTCCATTCTATTAACGTCGTATTATACGCGCCCGTCAAATTACCTGCCACAGAAACTAAACGATCCGATCCGGGTTTTACTTAAGGAGAAATAGAGTGAGAGAGATGAAATAAAGGGAAAGATAAAGAGAAAGCTATATAGAACAGTATATATACATATATATGTATGTGTTAATATAATGTTCTTGCGTGATGCTTTCTAACTCACCTTGGGTATGATAACTTCCTATCCATCTATGGAATCATTTCAATCAGTTAGCTCTATTTCACTTTAACATTACTATTTAATCGTTTTAATTTTAAACGTTTAACTCAACTACACATATATAACCAGGTCTATTATCGTTTATCGTAATTTATTTAAGTAGGAAGTAATAAAACATCAATTGGATTTGTTGATAGAATTATAAGAAAAAAGTGTCCTGATGTTTTTATGAATTGTTTCATATAGCGTACATATATATATATATATATATATATATATATATATATAAATAATATATACATGAAATAAAATTATAATATAACCGATATGTCTACATAATAAGTGCCCGATCATCTGTTAATAAGGAAGCTGAACTGCGATGGCCAAGATAAGCGATCGTATTCGTCTCCCTGATGGTAAATCTACATACTTTATACCTGGTGGTCCTCGAGGTATACCGAAACATCAGGTCCACTGTCCATGTCTCCCTTTTTGCCTTACATATACACGTATATTCCTTAACTCGCGAAGGCCCTACATAATCTATGGGGACGTCGAATATGTCGTCACGAATTTGTTAATTTGCCCAATGAACTAAAAACTTTACCCCACATCACTTTCTCTTCTCCAGATTCTCCGAAGAAGATGAAGAAGGAGAAGAAGAAGCAGCCCAATTTTATTTTTATTTATTTAATAATACTTGACCGATTTCTGTAAAATTGTAAATACTCCACTGAGCTTAAACTCTCATAAACTATTATATTTATTACAGCTTACAGCAATAATATGTAAAATTTAATTGCAATGGTTTCAATACCTATAACGATTTGTTGATGTGCATTAAGGTTGTTTATTGCACTTTTATGGGATGCATTGTATGATGGTTGGATGAAAAAAATAATAATAATTTAAATTCGTAGTTCGGCCATTTAAGAATAATGTTAAAACGAGAAATAAAAAAAGGGCATGTGTGGTAGAGTAAAGGAGGGGTGAAGAGTACGCAGATCATGTTTCCACCCGAACAGACAACAATATCTGCAGACAAATGAGCATCCCACCTCTATTGTTCGTTCCATCGGCACGGCAAGAACGTGCTTCAGATCAGATGCTGTGCTTTACTTCCATCACTTGGAATCTATCTACTGTACTAGTTATTACATGCAGTGTGCTTATGTATAGTCCTGGATCCTGGCTCTTGTGGTTCTTCAATGTATTGTGAATCTTCTTTGGTCTTCCTATTCTGATATACTAACTGAGTGAGTCCTATCATCAATGTGGGGGTTCTCCAATCAACCTGATGCGGGCCATTCGATTTTAATGCTTCATTGTATTTATTATTTTAAATTTTAAACACAAGTACTTTTATTGTTCAAGTTAATTTTCTTAAGCAAATCTGTTCACTGTAACAAAAAAACCGGTGTTAGTCCAGGCGGTGTAGGTGTTAAAATAACACCACCGCCGGTTTAAATATTCTTAACCGGTGTTAAAAAAATTTCCCTGCACTCAGAAAATTAAATAATAGAAATTACTATCTAGTTATGGTAAAAAATTTCTACCATCAATCAGATAGTAGTAAATATTATCTAGATGATTGTATAAATCATCTAGATTGTAATATTCACCATATTTATGATAATTGTTACAATCCTGTATGTTAACTCGAGTTAATAATTATAATTATTCTTAATAATTATATTTATAATCCAGATGGTAACAGTTACCATCAGAAATTATAATTGTTACCATCCTGATAGTAACTGTTGCGAAATTTATTGCAGAAGTTATCATCCAATAATTATTAATTCTATTAAAAAAAATTATTTCACTAACTTTTTTTCACTTTTTTTGCATTGAAAAACGTTCCAATCATTCTAGATGATTGGAATTAAAAATTTAGCATAATAAACACAATTACTTAATTTTCTGAGTGTGTGTTAAAATATTTTACTTACTTGATCACTACAGTTAACACCAATTTAACACCGATATTTTGACACCTCCAAATTACACTGCCAATACCGGTTTCATTTCACTGTAACACCGCGCGGTGTTAAATTGAGTCCATTTTTAACACCGCTCTTTTTACAGTGTCTTTGTTGTTAAGGATTTTCAATATGTTTATAACAGAAAACTTTTTGGGTTTTATCCATTTGCAGTCGACGTTCATTAACTCGAACAGTTAGTCTGGAAATTTTCTAAAAATTCCGACTTATCGAATGCTATTTCTCTTTTCGAGTGTAATCTACAATGCATGCGCTCTTACATCTGCATTAATGATGCATTTATAAATATTTGCAACATATACAAATGTATATCATCAAGTGAGAGACAACATAGCTCGTAGTGGGGATCAAGATTGAGGGGAAGTTCCGAGTTAATGGAATTGTAATTGCAATGTATTATGAAATATATAATTTGTCTTGATAAAAATATGAGTTATGAGTAGACAAATAAAAAAGCGGTTTTACCAGTTTAAATAATAAAAATATTTGTGTTTATGACGGATGTCATAGACACTTGATATGCTTGGTAATACACGTGTTAACCCTAACCTCGTTATAAATGATAAACCGCAATCATGGAATTATTTTTTATAAAGTTTAAGTACGTACGCCCTCACGATATCACGATTCACGAGTCAGATGACTTGGCGAACCGCCAGTCTATTGCATAATCAATGCAGTGGTCAATTTGTGGCTTAACTTCTAGACATATGTCCAAATTTTTTTTAACTTTTTTTTTAAAAGTAATAACAGCAATATATATTTTATAAATGTAAATCATCAAAGGTCAATAAGTATAATAGTGTTTTTATTTAAAAAATTTTAATTTATCTTTTGAAAGTATAGATAATTTTTACTAATAATAAAAGGGATCAATTTAATATTACATTAATCAAGTAATTTAATATCAGGTAGATTATCTAGTTTAGTTTTAATTGCTGATGAATATTTAGAGTATCGGTCCGAATTTCATCGTTAGATTTTTCATTTTCCGTATCATTATTATTATTAATTGACGTTTTTAAACTACCATCATTAATCTTCTGATATTTTTCATTAGATACATTACCTATTTTAAAATTATGCAATTAATTTTTGATATTAAAGTAAATAAATTTGTAACTAAGTATAACTTTTCAAAAAAAAGATATGAACCTTTTATTTTGTAAGGCTGAAGATCCGATTGAGCATCAATAAATTTCCAGAACTCTTTAACTTTAGCTAATTTACTTGCACTAGTTTCTTTTGAAAACACGATTATTATGTGATTGTGATTCATTTTTGCCAGCTTTATATAAAAATATAAAATTTCTTAATTCGTAAAAAAAATACGAAAATTTCACTTCTAGTCTAAGAATATTTACTTTGCTACAGATACGTGAGGACGAAGTTAAAAATTTCTACAAATTGAAATATTAATAGTTCATGATTACGCTTTGATAATTTGATCCTGATGTTTAAATATGAATATTTTGATATTGACGTTTATTTAAATATTGGTTTATAGAAAATTTTAGGAGCATAAGCACCATCTGTGGTGCAATTATACTATTAATGTCTTGAAAGTCTGTCGATAAAAAAGTAGTAATTCAATCAACAGTCAAATTAATAAAAAGCAGACATTTCGCACCTGTGCGAATTTAGAGCCTCATCTAATAAATTGCGAAATCAAATTAATCGATAGGTTTACGTTAGGTCTGTATAGGTCCACCAAAATTTTCGTTAGGTCCCCTATAGTTTTTTTATAAATAATTTTTTCATGTATAAATTCATTTTTACATTTCACGTATACGTAAGATAAAATATCAAGGTAGCAAAAATTGACTTCGATGAGAATTCTTTAGATGATCAACATTTTAACTCTAAAATTTGAAATGAAAAATTTGACATCTCAATAACGTCTAGTACACATAAAAAATTTAATTTCAATTTTTGCTCTCCCACACGTAAAATTACATAGAAATTTTATGTAAAATCGCAGCTTTAATTTTAAGTCAAATTTAAATGTTATTTTACGGATATGAGAGCTAAAAAGTTGAACTGAATTTTTTTATACGTATATACTGTACCTTATTGCGATGTCAGAAGTTGCATTTCAATTTCTGAGCTGAAACCCTGGTTTCCTGGGATAATTTCCTAAAATGTACACTGATTCCTAACATTTCTAATACTTATGACTTGAGTCCAGACTTAAAGATTAATTTTTATTTATGTCTAAAAAGTATAAGATAATTTTATAAAATAAAAATGATTTCGAAAAGAACGACCTTCTATATATTTTTAGTTTTCATAAACAAATTAAAAAGTATTTTATATTATATATTATTTAATATATAATTAGTTTAATTGAAAATAAAGTAAAAATTTGAGTGTCAGTTATATTATATGATCACGATACTGAAATTAGCCAGTCTAATAATTTTCGGATTTTTTTAAAAACGATAAATTTATTGAATGTGAATGTAGCAGATATATGACAATTTATGAAAAATAAATAAATCAATGATTTAATTAAAATAATTGAATTTAAAAAAATGCGCGTACTGGTTTTTCAATTATCTAAGTACGCATTTTTTAATTTTCATTCTTCTTACATTTCATTTATTTGTTATAAAATTTAAAAAATTGTCAATTTTCAGTCAAATTTACGCTCATTACATTAAAATATATATATATACCGCAAAATTGCACATATAATTTTATCAATTTCTTACTTGTGCATATGTTTGGTTTTTTTTTTTTTTTTAATTAAATTAAATCATTGCAAAAAAACAAATGCCAAAATTGTTAATTGTCTGCTAACTTCATATCCAGAATCATTTATGATCGTAATTAAAATTATATTTCTGTCGATTCTTCATGAATTATTTATTTTTTGTAAAACATTTCAATAAAAATATTAAAAGACTCACCGGTCGCTGTGAATGTTGAAGTTTATAAATAATCATTTTTTTTTCGTTGAAACGAGTCTTGATTTTCAACGAAACTGTAAAAAAAATATATAATTCTTTAATTATTAAGTAAATGAATTTTGATATTATTGTATGCTAATTATAATAATTATCAGTGAAATCATTTAAATAATTAACAATGACAATGTTAATTACACTCAAAGTTAATTACCAAAACATACAGAAACAATGAAGCCTAACCTGAAGTTATTCAATTCTTCTAAAATTTATTAAATTTTGTTTAAATTTCTATTACCATATATCGACTTACATTTGATATAATTATTTTATTATTAAGACATTAAACTAAATAACTGAAACACTTATCACACTTAATAAAATATAAAATGAATTTTTTAAAAAAATTTCCCAACGGCTCGATGCTCAAGATGGAGTCATCTCATATGTTCCCGCTTTTTTAAAAAGACAGTATCGTCCATTTGTATTTTTTCAAACTATGACCACGCAACTTTTTACTCATCAATATTTATGAATTTATATTTGACGCAATTAATTATAACTTTTATCAGATTATTAAGATCATTTTTTTAATTAAACAACTGCTAATTAAATTAAAATTCGAATAGTGTGAGAATAATGACGTTGCACTTGAGAATTATACTTTAACGTTATATGTCTACTGTTATATTACCAACATAAGAAGTTTATTTTTACACTGATAATTATTTTGAAATTTCGTCAAAAATGGATTATCATTTATTAATTTATTTAAGTGTTCGTAATTAGTCGATTGAATATTTATTAATGAGTATGGATGTCACAGGAATGAGACATTTTATAAATTTTAAATAAATATTAAAATGAAATTTTAAAAAACGCGCGTACAGATCTTACATTTTCCTATATACGCATTTTTTAATTTTTACTCTTCTTAAATTTTATTTATTTACTATAAAATTTTAAAAATCGTCAATTGTCAGTTACATTTAAACTCATTATTTATTACTATTGTGATTTATTGTAGATTCTGGATTCTGTATCAACTATCAGGAACGTCTACTTCTGGAAGTTACGATTGTAGACTAATGCAGACTAAATTATCATATGATGGACAATAACGTTACTATTTTACCAGTCGAATGTTCGTAATCTAGAACAAAAAAAATCCTCCGGATTTGGAAAGGTTAGAAAAAGTTGTTGACATTTTGTCAGTCATAATTTATAAATTGAAATAAGTTTATTATTATCAAGATATTACTAATAATTGAGTTATAATAATTTACTTTTAAAGATTTTTATTTGGTAAATGTAAGTAACGTTAATTTATTTGATTTTTTTTTTTATTAAATATGTTTTCTTTCTAATTATTGGTGATCATGTCCTTCATAATAAAATTAACTATTATGAGAAATCAGCGTAAATTATGATTTTAGTTTATTACTAATCCGGAGACACGGCGGTGTCTCGCGCCAAGTACACGTTTAAACACATATGTTTAATTAATCTATCGCCCTATCTATATCTATAAATTAATAGGTATTTTTTCGAACGCGGATCATGCAAAAACTACTGAACAATTTGACATTAAATTTGCACCATAAAATTCTGTGAATTTCAAAGGTTTTTAGATATATATTATGATCATTTTGATGATAAGAACTATACTTATTTCAAATTTCATTTCATTAAATATTAATGTGTTTGAATGTAGCAGACATCAGACAAATTTAAAACTATAAATAAATAGAGTGAATAATTTAAAAATACAATATTTATAAAAAATGCACTTATTATTTTCTAAATTTTTTAAATGTGCATTTTTTTTAAATTTTATTTTATTAATTATTTACTCTATTTATTAATTTATGGCTGAATGGGTTATCCCAATGCCTTATCGAAGAACTAACTATTTATTAATGATTTTAAATTTGGCTGATGACTGCTAAAATTTATGAGTGTGAATGTAGCAGACATCAGACAAATTTGATCGATTATCAATCTTTTTTTTTTTTCAAATAAAACAAAAGAATTATTTTTGTTTTATTATTTATTATTATTATACATGGGGCATTCCACGCCAAATTGACCACTTTGAAACCCGACCCCTTCGATTTGGCTGAAAATTTTTTCGCATTTTCTACTCTATCAAAAACGGTTCTTAAAATTTTTCCCAATTTTTTTTACCCGACCAAAAAAAAGATGAATTAAAAAAAAAAAGACTTATTTTTTTTTCAATAGACTATAACTATTCCAAAAATTAACTTATCAGGTCGATTTTTTTTTTTTTTTCGAAATTTTTGTTTTTAAATGTAGATTTGAAAAAAATTATTCAATTATTTAGAAAAATTTTGTTTATTCTCCCATCAATATATACTTTATATTATTAATTATTTTTTTATTATGAATGTAAATTTTTATAGTAATAAATAATTTATTAATTGTAGTGTTGGTGAAAAATAATTTTTAAAAAATGGCACACTACAAAGGAGCAGCCAGTGAAGCTGGAAGAGCAATGCAGCTGATGAAGAAACGTGAGATAGCTCAACAAGAGATTGAATTGCGTAAGAAAAAAATAGAAGATGATTTAAAAATTCATAATATTGAAAATAAATTTGCTACTCACTACAATGCCGTTGAGCAGCAGCTCAAAACATCAACAATTGGTTTGGTTACACTTAATGAGATGAAAGCTAAGCAGGAAAATATCGTACGTGAGCGTGAAAGAAAATTAGCGCAAAAAGAACGCGAGAAAGAACAAGAAAAAGAACGAGCTTTGGCTGCTAAACAAGCGGAAAAAAATAAACAGAAACGACAGATACAGGCGCTGTCATTTAATTTGGAGGAGGATGAAGATGAAGACCAAGCGTCTGATGTTGATGATGATCGCAATGACTCTGATGTTAAGACGGTTGAGAAGTCAGATGATGATTCTAAAGATTCTTTTCAGCCTGTCAAGAAGATCAAGAAGAATCCAGATGTTGATACGAGTTTTTTACCAGATAGAGAAAGAGAAGAAGAGGAAAATCGGTTACGAGAAGAACTGAGACAGGAATGGGCTATGAAACAAAATGCTTTGAAAGAAGAGGAAATTGAAATTACTTTCAGTTATTGGGATGGATCCGGACATCGGAGAAGTGTTATTATGAAAAAAGGTAATTAATTACTCTAACTGTTTGTTTTAATTAATGGATCAATTTATCTAATTAATTTCATATATTTATTTGTTTAACTTGAGCTAAAAAATGAGTAAAAATTAATTAAATTTTTTTAAGGAGGGTCTATAGTAATTTTTGTCGAAACTTTTCTCTCAAACAAAAACTCTAAACGCAAAATTAAGAACGAGGCTCGGTGCGTCATTCTATAATCTAGTAATCTACGTTTTCATTTTTCAAAAATGTTCATTTGTTGAAGAAAAAAACGTGGAAAAAGTTTACATTTACTGCGCAAGTGCAACAAAGATAGTATGATCCTGATGTTAGCAGACAATTAACAATTGGATTATTTTTTTCAAAAATTTAATTAAAAAAAAAATAAAACTAAAAATATACACATGTAGGAAATTTAAAAATCTATAGGTGCAATTTTCTAAAATATATATATTTTTTTAATTTATTGTTTTTAAGAAAACCCAAAAATTATTAGACGTCCGCTAATTTCAGAATCATAAGACAGTACCATTTGTCAATTTAAGTGTGATAGAGAAAAAATTTCAGATCCCTCTTAATGATATATTATTTAATTTATACGACTCAATAAATAACAATGATTAAATTTAAAAAAATTAAGTCACATGTTTTAACTGGTATTAGTTTTGTATTTTATACAGGGAATTCAATATATCAATTATTACAACGTTGTCTGGAGGTATTGAGACGTGAGTTCAGCGAATTAAAAACTGTGATGGCAGATCAATTGATGTATGTTAAAGAAGATTTGATTCTTCCTCATCATTACACGTTTTATGATTTTATTGTTACGAAGGTAAATTTATAAATTTACTAGTTAAATGTTCAATTATTATTTTGTATAAAAGAAAGATTTATTTAATGTGTAATTTTTTTTTTATGGACAGGCACGAGGAAAAAGTGGACCTTTATTCACATTTGATGTCCATGATGACATTCGTATGCTGCATGATGCATCTGTGGAAACAGAAGAGTCACACGCTGGAAAAGTTTTATTGAGGTAATTTTTATTTTCCCATTGATTTTTATTTATAAGATTACAAATAAATACGGCGAAAAATATTTAATGTTTATTTCTAATTATAGATCTTGGTACGAAAGAAATAAACATATTTTCCCGGCAAGCAGGTGGGAACCGTTTGACCCGACAAAGAGTTATGACAAATACACGATCTCTGATAAAAATAAAAAGAAAGATAAATTATAATTCATCTTGAAAATTTTTAAGATTTACATTTTTACTTTGTACATAAAATTTGCGTGAGTATTTGATTTTTTTTTTCTGGTTCAATAGTTGTAAGAATTTATTGAACTGATAATGAAATTATTCATTTTCATGCAATACTTCTTATGTGAAAGATTTCTTAGCCAATAGTACTTTATGTGAAGTTTTTTTTTTGCAATTCACTATGGACTAGAATAAAATAAAAAAAAATTTAACAGTTAAGGGATCAAATATAAATTAAATTAAATAAAATCAAATTAATTATTCAAATTATTATAATTTTTTCCGAATGTGTCATCATTTAGATGATCACATTTGTATACCTCTAGTTTCTCATCTAATTCTTTTAATGATTTTACTAAATTTTCATCAAATTTATAAGGATTAGGTTGATTATAATTATTTTCTAATATCACTTCGATAGGTTTATTAACTGGTGAATCATTGCGTAACAATGATTCTAGTTGTAATTTTTCTTCGTCCGTTATAGAAAATATTTTGTCATTAAAGGCAGCACTCTAATGATTAAAAATGAAATATTATAATTTAAGATGATCAAAAAAGTATAAAATTGTCCCCTTTCTAGGTAAACCTCGCAACTACATTTTTTTCATAATTAAAACGAGCAACCTGCAGTCACTACGTGACTGCCCAAATATCACGACTAAATTTATGAAATACACAGAAAAAATCGAATTTTTGCTGCAAAAAATTTTTACTTGCACTGAGAAATTTTATGCATTTTTAATTGAATATAAAAATTTTCTTGGGGCGAGAAAAGATTTTTTGCGTCAATGAATACTTTTTTTTCTGTGTGCGCTCTTCTGGCTTTGAGAAGCTCCCTAAAACCAAAAAGGGGTATAAAAATATATAGTTTTGGAATCAGTAACGCGATATAAATAATATAGCTATTTATTCAGTGACATTTAGTCATATTTAGTGACAGAATAATTAAAATATTAATTTGTTTAAAGAAAATGAATAAGATTGTCTTTGTCCCGCGTAATTTAAATGTAATTTGAATGACATAGGTAAATCGATTTATCTCAATGCTTGGCAATAAAAAAAAGTTTAAACTATGAAAAAGCACAAATTCAAGTCAAGACCATTCTAACGATACCAAATTCAATAACATTAACCAATTCTATCATATAGATATGCTGGGAACAAAATTTTCCTTATTTTCTTAATAATATAGATAGATTATGAGTGAAAAACATTATTTAGTACTGCTACTACCTAAAAAAAGCTTCAAATTTTAATAATTATAACAGAATGTTAGAGAGACTTTTGAATTTTATTATTTCCATTAACGCACGTGTAACAGAATAGATTTTTTGACCGATTTCTGAAAAAATTATGATTTTGAAGTTACGAGATTTACCCGGAAAGGGAACAAAATTTAAATAAAATATTTTTACATTTTTAATTTCATGCAATGAATCTTGACAGGATTCAATTGATGAATTATTGAATTGATCTGTTTCGAGTTGAGGATTTGTATGATCAGAAATATCATCTGATGACACTTGTATTGAATATAAATTTAAATATTTTTGTGTATTCTTCGCTAGCCCAGCAATTTCGAAATTCGACATTAGTGATTCTTTTAAAATCTGACGATTTTTTAATTGTAAATTTGATAATTCATTTGATACCTCCTAGAACACATTAATTTATATAAAATAAGTTAACTTGGTAGTTAATTTTAACTTGCCTTTAATTCAAAATCTAAATCGTTTATTGATTCATCAAGTTTTTCAATACGTTTCATTTCGTTTTCAATATCATCTTCATTAACTTTACTTATATCTTGATAGGAATTTGACAAATCATGAGTCATGATTTGTTGAAATTTAGTTTAGTTAATTTTTATAGAACTGATATTTAATAAACATTTTTCTCAAGTTTATACATACATTTAATAAAAAATATTCTCTGATAACTTTGATATGTTTATACGTTACTATGGCAATCAAATCATTAAAGGCATTCTTAGACAGTGCCCCCCCCCCACTTTTTAAAAATACTCAATGAATTGGAGTTGTCATAACAGTATTAAAATTTTATTATTTAATTTCAAAAAAGTTGAAGCATTAATTGAAAAAAGGGCAACGCAGTTATAATTTTATCGAGATATAGATTTAAAAAAAAATTACTCACAGTTGTTATCAATTAGGAGTTAACCGAAATTTAGTAAATAAATTTAGCCTAAAAAATTTGACATTCCAAATTATGACATGAAGATTTTACTGAAATTTATTTTCAAAATTTCGTTTAACTCCTGATTGATGTCAACTGCAAATAATTTTCTTGAAAATCTATATCTCGGCGAAATTGTAACTGCGTTGTCCTTTTTTCAATGAATACTTTAATTTTTTTGAAGTTATTTAACAAAATTTTAATACTGTTATGACAGTTCAAGGTCATTGAATATTTTAAGAAGTGGGGGGGGGCACTGTCTGAGAATGGCCTTAAATTAAAAATATATTTGAATAAGAAAAATGTGTAATTATGCATAGGTTGTTAATAATTGAAATAAAAAATACTTAACAATTGAGTAAATAAACAAATTTGACAATAATTTACGGGTATCCAATTTTATCTCGCTTTCGTAGTTGAACAAAAATCTTTATCAACTGATTTTTTCAGTATTTTAACACTTTCTGATACTTTTTCCATATAATTCTATTTTTTAAATTAAATTTTTCTTTTAAAGTTGGTATTTACGCAAAATTTGTCTTAAAATTTTACCATAAGGGCCAGTTTTTCAAGCCGGATATATTTTAAAATCAGTTTTAAATTATTATTGCTGGTATATCTATATATTATTGATAACATATACTTGCAATACTAATTATAACCCGGATAAAAATAAACTGGGTTTGAAAAACTGGCCCTAACTAATGATTTTTTCCATGTCTTGCTGTTACCATAGTTGAAAAACGTAACAACGAGAGATTCAAGATACATATACATATGCTTAAATAGCTATTTAATTTTCGTTATGCTGTTTATCAGGCAGATGTTATAAATTACGATTTCGTACATAGCAGATGCAGAGCCCCAGTTTCATTACTGTTTGAATTACTTTTCTTATTGATGTGAATACACTAATTTATTATCATAACAATTTTTATTGAAAACATATAAATCATTTAGAATATATAAATCATTTAAAAACGAAAAAACAACAAAAAAAAATCATAATGTTTTTAATGAGTTGTATTTTAAAATTATTTTATTTAATACTAATAACAATAACAAACTGAAGGTAATTTATGAAATAAACGAGATTTAATCATGTTTTATTTTATTATGTGTTTGTGATTAATTATATTATAATTTATCGCAGTATTTTTTTAAAAACCGATATCGTGTGTCTATATAATATTTTCAGTTATTTTATTTAATTCGGTACAAATATATATATATATATATATATATATATATATATATATATATATATATATATATATATGTATAACTTTTCCATTTTTATTGATAGCAAAAATAACTATCGACAGAATCATTTTCATGCTTTGGTATTTATCGTTAATAAGATGCAAAAAATCATTATTGCAATCATATTTTAACATTTTTCAAGCTATATATTTATCAGGAATCATATAAATAGTCATATTTTCGTTAGAATTTTGATTTTTTTATTGAAGATTATTTTTATATTATAAATATTTCGAAAGAATTAAAAAATCGGTTCCATGACAACTGATCCCGAACAACTGATCACACGACGATTGATTCTACAAACTAGATCCAACTAACAACTGATCTAATTCATCAGTTTCATCAAGATTTTCATAGCTTTCATTATCAATGATAATTTATCATCATCTCCAAAACCTTCATCTTCATCATTTTCAACTGAGTGTCGATGGGATCAAACGTCGGTGGGATCAATTTGTATAGGGATCACTGACTGTCGTAGTATAAAGTTGTTGGGGTCAGTTGATGGCACACCTAAAGAATCACCCCAATTTGATTTTTCTATTATAAAAAATGAAAAAATGATTTATCACTACAATTTATTGCGTATTTGAAAGAAAGTATTTTTGAGTAATCGATGTCATTCTTGTCACTGGTAATTCTTGACAGTTTTCATTTTCGATCGATCAATTTCGTACTGATTCCTTCTTACTTAGAATTGACACCGGATGGTGTTACTTCTTCTTGGCCATTATAATTATTTTTATTATTAACTTCTGTTTGAGGTATAAAAAGAAAAAGAATGCCAGCTATAAAAGCTAGAATACTACAAAGTGTAGTAGGAGCCCACCAAGCAACATCACCAAGCAAATCAACAATATATGGCGCAGTCATAGCTCCAGTTTGCGCCATTACTATGCACGTTCCAAATGCAGTATTTCGCACATTACTAGGAAACAGTTCCGAAAAAAATACTAAACTGCCAGTCAAACATGCAGAAAAACAAAATTTACCTGCTAATGATAATCCCATAATTGTATTTTTATTTTCTTCAGGGACAGCTAAAATTGTTATCATTAAAATAAATGCAGCTATATAGGTCATAATAAGTGGTTTTCGAACGCTCAAAAACATCAGTATCACTGAAATTGCTATGACTCCTAGTATTTCATTAGCTGCCAATATAGCCATATATACATAACGGCTCGATTTAAAATTATCGACACTTAAGACTGAATCAGAAAAAAAAAATGTAATTTAGCTAATTTTTTTGACATAATTAAAAGTTCAAAAAGTACATTAGAACCTCACTTAGTGCAAAACTTGCAGTACAGGCAGAATAATATGAAAAATTCATGATTATCATTTTTTTTCTCAAATCTGAATGCGTAAACAGAATTCTTAAGCTTTCGAAATTACGATAAAAAAAACTTTTGTTATCGTTTGGTGTTTCATGGCATTCTTCTGATGACGTTGTGGGTTCATTTGTTGAGTTTCCCACAATACTAATTGGTATCATAACAAATGATTTATGGTATTTTTCAATTATTTTTTGAGCTTCGTCATGACGATTTTGTGATATCAACCATCGTGGTGATTCTGGCATAAACCTGATTGAATTTAAAAATTACATACTAGTTATTAATTTAAATACAGTTTGAAATTTATATTTATGAAATAATAAAATTACCAAATGAGTATAACTATTGGTAGAACAAAACATGATATGGCCATTTGTAATGGCCTCCAATGAGGTATAAAATAAGCCATACCTATAAGAAAAAAAGTTCCAACTGAAAATGTAATATCAAGAATACCTGCAAACAGCTTTATCCTGTTACTTTTCGCGACTTCTGACACTATAAATTTGAATATTTCCATGAAACAGTAGCAATTATTTTATTAAAACTTCATAATAAAAATAATTTCTTACGAATAGTATACGCTGAGGAATACATAGCACCCGAACTTATTCCGTTGAAGAATTTTAAAATAACATAAGCCCAAAACCATGGTACCAATGCACTCAAAGGTCCAGAAATAATTTGCAGTATTATACTAATGATTAATGAATTTTTTCGGCCATATTTATCTGCGTATACTCCTAGAATTGCTGAACCAGTCATTATTCCTAATGAATACACTAAAAATGTGTTTGCTCGATGTAATTTTTTGTTGCACACTAATTGCCACTGAAGTTTATGAAAAAATAGTAATAATATTCAATATTATTGTTATTTATAAAGTACAATATTTTGTGACGATTACATACTTCACTGACGATTGTTGATCTTCCATTATCTTCGAATATAAATGATGAACAGGAAACTATCTTTGGCTTAGATTCGAAATTCTTGACATGTTGTACGGCTTTTTCGTATCCTAATTCCACAAGTTGTGTGTAGTTATAATCATATCGTTGACATGCATCAACAATGGAAATATTATTTATTTGATTTGTAGTCCAATTTGTAGACGTAAGCTCTGGAGTAGAGCACCAATACTCAGGTATCTTTTTAGATGTATATTTGATGAAATATTTATTCTATTAATTATCTATAAGGAACGTCTACATAAGCAAATTTGATACCCGAAAATTCGGATTTGAAATTTTTTTTTTTTATAAAAAAACTATTTATTTATTATTTCGTTACTCTTTAAAAATGAATTAGTAAAATTCGCTGTGAATTAGTGGATACCCAATGTTTCTTCAGATATAAGTATATCACCAATTTAATCAGTAGTATAGTTACAGCTGGTTGACATTGAGTATTTATTAAATCAATAAATAATCATCGAATTCTTAGCTTAGCAAATTTAATTCAAAATTCAAGTAGTAAAGTTTCGTATTACATTAAAAATATAATAATTTTTAGGACTAAAAATGTAAACTAAATATTTTTATGCCACCATTTTATCCTCTCCTCCCTACAAATATTTTTCAAAAGTTGATACAAACCTCAGCAATAAAAACATAGCACATGATATTTAGTCCAAGCAATAATGACGTCAAAATATTGATGATAAAAATAATCCAAAGAAGTTTTGATCCTTTTCCTAGATCATCTATAGCTCGTAAAAAACATTCTTCTTCTACTAATTTTCCACGTTTGATGTCCATTATTTATTTAACTATTTTTATTATATCACTATCAAATTTTTCTTATTTATCAACACACATTTTTAATTTTCTTGACGCTGCTTATCAGACAATACAAAATCAATTTAAAATGCAACAGCCTGTTAAGTATAATTATACTTGATAAAACGATCGATCACTATCCCCGCTTTTGAAATTATTCGAGTTCGTTTTTTTTTTAACAATTTAAATACATAACATTCACTGTAAAAACAATTTTTATTCAAAACATTGCGATCATTAACGAAAAAAAGATAACGAAAAATGAGATTAATAATTGTGGGTCGTTTTATTTTCAAATAAATTTTTTTTAAAACTTGATAGTAATCGACTTTTAATAGTTAAAATCTCATAATAAATAGAGCAATAATTCAATCAACACATTTCTGCATTTTAATTAACTTTATTAAAAAAAAAAAGCTTTTTTTTTCTATTAATATGGGTTCAGATATTTTCGGCTGAGTTTTTCTCGGAGAAAAAATCTCTAAATACAAACTACAGACTGCACATTGATGCACTACTGTCTAATCTAGTGAAGTGCACTTTAATTTTTAGATACAGTTCGTTTGCTTAAGAGAAAAACTCGGCCAAAGTTCCTGATTACTTTATTAGTGCAACAAAGATAATACCGTTCACCCATTTGGATGTAAGAAAGAAAAAGTAAGAACGATTGTCGAATTATTTATTTAGAGTCGTATAAACTTCCTAGTCCTTAGTAGCAATTACTGTGTTTATGTTATAATACATTTTTACTTCTATTTACAGAGTTAAACATATGATATTGTCTTAAAAGTCACAAGTAAAGAGATGATCAATAAACATAAGATTTCCAGATCATTTCTTTTCTTGAAAATTTAAAAAGAAAACAAATTTTAGGTTTTTATTCAAGAAAATTTCACGAGTTTTTTTTTTAATTTTAAAAAATTTTTTTTTTTTCTCTTCTTTATCTTACATTTACTGAGTTAGTAACCCAAAAATTTAAGAAAAGTCGAAAAAAAATCATTTTTTCATTTTGATGATGATTACACAATTAAAGGAACAAAACTTGTTCCTTTAATTGTTTTGTGAAACTTTGATCAATCGGTCTGGTCCAACGGTTCAATGGATCGATTTGAAAATTTACAGAGCTTTTGGGGGTAAATTAATCTGTAAAATCACCTGGCAACATCAAACCTTCCATCAATATTTGTAATATAGAGGTTGATTGACTAAGAAACCATGAAAAGTAATTTAAGTACATAAACTGTGAACTTTTTAATATTTTGCAACGGTCGATAAAATATAAAAACAAATAAAAGATGATGATAAATAAAAGGAAAGAAATATACATAGGTAAAATTGTATTTACAAAATATATTTTATTCATACGTCGTATTTTCATAAAATAATAATAAATTAAACTACCCTACTTATTACTTTAGCCTATTTTTGGAAATGTATTTCTACTATTTTTTTATTTTCTGTTGTGGTATATTAAAGTACCTGCTAATCATTGACCCATTTATTTTGATATATCGAGTAAATATTAACTTATGGTTCCTTCAAGTACTAAGAATTAAAGACGTTCCCACGGAAATAACTTTTCTTACAATCTTCCTGAAATTTTGAATACACATACTTTCAAGTATCCTTTATACGTAGAAATTGTTTTAAATAGACCTTGCAGTACTAAATTTGTAATTATTGACTATTAAAATTTGCATGTTAAACATGTGAATCCTACTCCGAACAGCGCTGTAGCACACGTTTTCTTGAATAACAATAGTAATTTTTATACGATTGTTTTAAAAAATGAAATAATCATTAATTGAATATATAACGAATATGTTTCTGTAAAAATAAGAAAAACAAGCGGTGTTGATCTAACAGTAACCTCTACAAATTTTTTAAAACATTTAAATTCTACACAAGTGTCTCCAGCATAAGAATATACAGAGGAAAGAAAACCATGTTACCGGATCGGAAAAACGACGCAATGAGAATATTTTTGGATTTTTGCGCATATGAGAACAAGCGAGAAAGTGCACTGTACCTCAACTAGTTTTCATTTTACTAATAGTACTTAACATAGAGAGAATCGTCTTTAAAATTGAAGTCGACTGTTCCGTGTGAACGTCCTTAACTATCGTAGTATAATTTCAATTATCTATTTTTGTTTGAGGTATAGCAAAACAGAAAATTCCAGCCATCAGAGATAAAATACCACAAAGTGTAGTAGGAGCCCACCAAGCAACATTACCAAGCAAATCAACAATATATGGCGCAGTCATGCTTCCAGTTTGTCCCATTAATATGCACGTTCCAAATGCAGTATTTCTAACATTGCTAGGAAACAGTTTTGAAAATAGCACTAAGTTGGCGGTGAAATTTCCGGAAAAACAAAACTTCGCTGCTAACGCTAACCCTATAATTGGATTTATATTTTCTTCGGGGATGGCTAAAATTGTTATCATTAAAATAAATGCAACTGTGTAAGATATAACAAGTAATTTTCGACAGCTAAAAAACAGCAAGACTACTGAAATTATTGAATTCCCTAGTATTTCAATAGCTGACAATATTGACATGTAAACATATCGGTTTGATTTCAAATTTTCAACGTTAAACGCTGAAATAAATAAATAAAATTGATTTATTATAGACAATCAGAAGCTAAAGGGGTTAAATTAAAAATCTTACCAAGTGAATAACCTGCCGCCGCGGTGACGTAATACGAAAAATTCATGATGATAATTTTTTTCCTCAAGTCTGGATGTGTAAACAGAATTCTTAAGCTTTCGAAATTACGATAAAAAAAACTTTTGTTTTCGTTTGGTGTTTCATGGCATTCTTCTGATGACATTGTGGGTTCATTTGTTGAGTTTCCCACAATACTAATTGGTGTCATAACAAATGATTTATGGTATTTTTCAATTACTTTTTGAGCTTCGTCATGACGATTTTGTGATATCAACCATCGTGGTGATTCTGGCATAAACCTGATTAAAGTTAAAAATTACATACTAGTTATCAATTTAAGTACAATTTGAAATATATATTTATGATATAATTAAATTACCAAATGAGTATAACTATTGGTAGAACAAAACATGATATGGCCATTTGTAACTGTCTCCAATTAGGTAAAAAATAAGCCATGCCTATAAGAAAAAACGTCCCAACTGAAAATGCACTATCAAGCACACCCACGAAGAGCTTTCTTCTGTTGCTTTTCACGACTTCCGAAACTATAATTTTGAATTTTTTTCATAAAACAGTAGCAATTATTTTATTAAAACTTTGTAATAAAAATAATTTCTTACAAAGAGTAAACGCTGAAGAATACATAGCACCCAGACTCATTCCTGTAAAAAATTTCAAAGTAACATAAGCCCAAAACCACGGTACTAATGCACTCAAAGGCCCAGCAATAGTGTGCAGTATTATACTAATGATCAATGAATTTTTTCGGCCATATTTATCTGCGTATACTCCTAGAATTGCTGAACCACCCATTATTCCTAATGAATACACTAAAAATGTGTTTGCTCGATGTAATTTTTTGTCGCACACTAATTGCCACTGAAATTCATGAAAAAATAATAATAATATTCAATATTATTGTTATTTACAAAGTAAAATATTTTGTGATAATTACATACTTCACTGACGATTGTTGATCTTCCATTATCTTCGAATATAAATGATGAACAGGAAACTATCTTTGGCTTAGATTCGAAATTCTTCACATGTTGTACGAATTTTTCGTATCCCAATTCCACAAGTTGTGTGTAGTTATAATCATATCGTTGACATGCATCAACAATGGAAATATTATTTATTTGGTTTTTAGTCCAATTTGTAGATGTAAACTCTGGAGTAGAGCACCAATACTCAGGTATCTTTTTAGATGTACATTTAATCCATTATTTATAATTGAAGGCTGCATAATCAAATCTCATACGCAAAAACTTTAATTTCAAATTCTGTTTTGCTCAAAAAGGGTTTATAATTCAAACTTCGTTATTAATTATTCGTACAAAAAAAAATACTTAGAAAAAGGTTGAAGAAGCGTTCAGTACTCTCAACTTCGAAACGTGACGTATGACGCACTTTTTTTTAAACGATTTTGGAACTTTCAAAAGTACAAAGAACAAAACATTTGTCTTATTACTATAAATGATTGTTTCTAGACTCTCTTGTAAAATTATTTTTACTCTCGATTAAAAGTGATAAATTTTATTATTTATTTTTTCAGTGCAAGATATGGTCAGAAAAAGCCGATTTTGAACTATTCTCGGATTTTTTTTAGCATCATTTAATTGTATTAATACTATTTAGTCAATTATTCACGGAGAGAAAATTATAGTTCTGATTCTTATGCTAGAATGGTAACCATTACTATGTTACATAGTATCGAAGATTTTTGTGAAAATCCTGAGTGAATTTGCTGGAAAAAATCTTTAGAACTGTGGCAAAAATATATGACTGAGATCATTCCATGCGAAATCAAATTTTGAGCAAGATGTTTTTTTCATTTTTTTTATTTATTAAAATTTCAATTTTTTATTAACAAAAAACATAAATAAAATACAGAATCTTAGCTTTTTGTTAATAACTCAATAACTATAAGCGATATCGAAAATCTAAAAAAAGACCCTTAAAGAGGAGGAAATTAAAAAAAAAAATCTCGACTCCCGGAACTGTAGCTTCATAAACAATAATTTTTATTTAACGTTGAAAATGGGGTTCCACGCGGCTGCTGTCACATGGCGCGTCGAGGTTAGAGTAAGACATACTTTTGCCACAATTCTAAAGATTTTTCCCAGCAAATTCACTCAGGATTTTCACAAAAATTTTCGATACTATGTAAAATAGTAATTGTTACCATTTTAGCATAGTAATCAGAACTATTCTTTCCTCTCCGTGTTGATTTTCACTTTGAATTTTTTCCAAAGTTTAAAAAATATTTCAAAAAAGTTCGTCGTTGTGTCGCGCGTTGAAGTTTTGAATAGTCAACGCTTTTCATCAAATTATTTTTTTTTTATTGATTGACAATTTTCTACAATTTAGTAAAGCATACAGCTGATATTGAAAAATGTTTTACTTCACAATGAAATTTAATAGTTCATCTCACAAAGTTAAGTTATTTTTTCTATCAAAAACTTGTCATAACAATTTATACTTGATAAAGTAAAGTTAACACTTCAAACTATAATACACACCGTCATGCTAAGATGACGATTATTTCTACGCACAAAAATTATAAATAAATATTTAAGCATCGCAATTTCATTCTTTTCTCTTTATAAGCATTCATTTAAAGTTGATACAAACCTCACCGATAAAGACATAAGACATGGAATTAATTCCGAACAATAGTGTTGTTGAAAGGTTGATGATGAAAATAATCCAAAGCAGTTTTGATCCTTTTCCTAGATCATCTATAGCTTGTAAAAAATATTTTTCTTCTACTAATTTTTTTTCTTTAATTTCCATTTTTATTTAACTACTGTTATTATATCTTTTTCGAATTTTTCTTATATATATTAAATACTTTTTTATTTTCGTGACGCTATTTATCAGACAGAAAAATATAATCTTGAAGTGCAACTGGTTGTTAATCATAATTTTATTACATGGCCATCGATAACCCCCACTTTCTCAACTGTTTGATTACGTTTCTTTCTTTAATATAATAAATACACAAATTCACTGTAAAAACAATTTTTATTTAAAGTGTGTGAAGTGTAAGAAAAAGAAGATAAAAATAACTGAAATTATTAATTGTGGGTCATTTCGTTTTTAAATATATTTTTTCCAAACTTAATAATAACCGAGTTTTCAATAACAAAAAATGTCTATACCCTACAAAAAAAAAATCCATGTTGGATTGCATGGGAACCCATAGAAATCGATATAGAAAAGTATGGATTTATGTAAGAATCCATAGGAATTAATATAGGAATGTATGGATTAATATAAGAATCCATGGAGGATACCATGGGTACCTGGATTCCCATATAGGGACGTGAATATATGGATTTCTATGTGGGAAATTCATATAGGAATCTGGGATTCTATATAAGTAATTTCTATACAATACCTGAATAAAAGAACAGATTAATATTCCTATAGGAAACCAAATAGGAATCCATACGAATACGCCATGTGGGAATCCCCATTAGAATCTATGCTAGATTCCCATATAGACTTTTTTAATAGGGTATGTAATAGTAGCAGTAAATATATAATTATTCATATTTTATTAAAAGAATACACTTAGTTTAAAAAAGAATTATACAAAATTTCAAATTTAAAAACCATAGTCAATAATACTTTCACAAATCTTTTAAACATTTTTTAACTTCCCGCTAAGGATATCGATGATTTTCAAAAATTTCGGAAAGTTATTGTTATTACCCCTATTTTCGAAAATCGTGTTTTCATCGGATGTCGACGTTTTGAGGTCCTAGGAAGCTATCTTGACTGTTTTCAGAACGATGTCCGAGTGGATGTGTGTGTGTGTGTGTGTGTGTGTGTGTGTGTGTGTGTGTGTGTGTGTGTGTGTGTGTGATTTTATTTGATATTTGTAACAAATTAATCGGTTGATGCAAAAAAAATTTTTTTTAAAGGAAGAAGAATTATCTTAGCAATAAGAATACTATAGTATGACTCAAGTACTTTTAAATAGAATAAAGAAATTGAAGGTAAATTTACATTGCTTGTTCGTAATTAAAAAGTTAAAAGTAGTAATATTGATAATGTAAATTGCTTAAAAAGTAAAACTTAACATTAATAAATAATTCATTATTTTTCAGTAAATTTATGAACTATAGCGCTAGTAGTTAAATATAAAAAAGTAGGTGAATATATATAAAAAAAAATTATCGTAAAAAAAAAAAATACAAATGATTAGAATTAAAAATATATCGTTTTTATTGCATGAAATATAAAGATTATGTTTTGTAAAAAATATATACATAATATACAAATATCACAATATGTGAGTGGAATTATTATACAATTAAATTACAAATTATTAAAAAGGCTTAAAAGTACTAATTATATTTATAAATATTCAAAATTATCGGCTAGGTTTTTTAAATCTATATTAGTAAGATATTTAAAAATCTCCCTTGTAAAAGTACTAGGGAGTTCCATTTGATATTTGTAACAAATTAATCGGTTGATGCAAAAAATATTTTTTTTAAAGGAAAAAAAATTATCTTAGCAATAAGAATACTATAGTATGACTCAAGTACTTTTAAATAGAATAAAGGAATTGGAGGTAAATTTACATTGCTTGTTCGTAATTAAAAATTTAAAAGTAGTAATATTGATAATGTAAATTGCTTAAAAAGTAAAACTTAACATTAATAAATAATTCATTATTTTTCAGTAAATTTATGAACTATAGCGCTAGTAGTTAAATATAAAAAAGTAGGTGAATATATATAGAAAAAAATTATCGTAAAAAAAAAAAATACAAATGATTAGAATAAAAAATATATCGTTTTTATTGCATGAAATATAAAGATTATGTTTTGTAAAAAATATATACATAATATACAAATATCACAATATGTGAGTGGAATTATTATACAATTAAATTACAAATTATTAAAAAGGCTTAAAAGTACTAATTATATTTATAAATATTCAAAATTATCGGCTAGGTTTTTTGAATCTATATTAGTAAGATATTTAAAAATCTCCCTTGTAAAAGTACAAGGGAGTTCCATTTGATATTTGTAACAAATTAATCGGTTGATGCAAAAAATATTTTTTTTAAAGGAAAAAAAATTATCTTAGCAATAAGAATACTATAGTATGACTCAAGTACTTTTAAATAGAATAAAGGAATTAAAGGTAAATTTACATTGCTTGTTCGTAATTAAAAATTTAAAAGTAGTAATATTGATAATGTAAATTGCTTAAAAAGTAAAACTTAACATTAATAAATAATTCATTATTTTTCAGTAAATTTATGAACTATAGCGCTAGTAGTTAAATATAAAAAAGTAGATGAATATATATAAAAAAAAATTATCGTAAAAAAAAAAAAATACAAATGATTAAAATTAAAAATATATCGTTTTTATTGCATGAAATATAAAGATTATGTTTTGTAAAAAATATATACATAATATACAAATATCACAATATGTGAGTGGAATTATTATACAATTAAATTACAAATTATTAAAAATGCTTAAAAGTACTAATTATATTTATAAATATTCAAAATTATCGGCTAGGTTTTTTAAATCTATATTAGTAAGATATTTAAAAATCTCCCTTGTAAAAGTACTAGGGAGTTCCATTTTATCGAAAATACTATAGACTCTACTTTTAACTTTTAATAATAATTTTTTTCGCCCTAGTCCTTTCCTTAAACGATAATTCAACATTCCACCGTATAATGGGAAAATTGACTCAGTATTTAAATTAAAAATAATCTTACTCTTAGTGTGCGTCAATCGAACAGCTAAACTGTGTTGGTCCGTACACAAAACATCGTAAAACGTAAAATTACTCGCAGTAATATACGTTTTTTTCATTTTCTGTACTTCTAGACAACACTGATTACGCAGTTCATCAAAGATTTTATCATTTATCTCAGCTAAATTCTTTTTTGATACGTGGAAATTAACCGCACTGAGTTTAACAACGTGATTAAGTATCATTGATTCAATCTCTGATGAACATTTAAGACGTGATATGTCTAATGCCGAATGACCAGATCCATTTATTGCATTGACGTCAGCACCAGCATCAAGTAGATGCTGTACAACATTGAAATTGTCATCGACAAACAAAGCTCCGGAATGAAGAGCTGTCATCTTGTTGTTGATCACTGTATTGACGTCGATCATGATGTTGTCTAATATAAATTTCACAATATCCAAGTTTTCGCGAACGACGGCACAATGTAACGCAGTTTTGGTGACACATCCTTTGACTGGTACTAAGTTTACATCCGCACCATGTTCAAGAAGTAACTTGATGATATTCAAATTTCCTTTTTCGGCAGCATGAACTAGTGGTGATATATCTCTGTAGTTGTCGACATCCGGATCAGCACCATGTTTTAATAGCAGCTCAACCATTTCTTCATGATCTTCCCGAATCGCAACAGATAAAGGCGGGTGGTCTGCAATGATCCGCGAATTGCAGAAAATCTCTGAAGTCATGTTTTCTTCGTTCAAAATTGAAGGATCCATTGCACTGGTTTTTAAATTATTAACAATTGTCAATTTCTACCAAATGAAAATGAAGAAACTTTGAAACTGAAGAGTTAGTTTAAAAATTCACTTTACAACAATGCACTTTGAAATGATGAACTTTGAAATAATGCACTTTGTAAAAGAGGAAACAATAAACTTTGAGTTGACGATCAATTTTGATTTAGACTTTGTCGTAAGAATAGTGCGACTGATGGTCTCAAGATCGAAAACTACTTTAATGGTTGATGTCTATTGTACCTCCGAAGTTACCTTAAAATCCCCACCACTTTAATTTTCTTACTATTATCCCCTCCCTTTACTATCCCCTTATTTAGTAGTTTCAGTCCTTAATTTTGGGATAATTAGTTTTTCTTCACCTACTTTTAAATGTATATTAACATAATTACAATGGAGGAGATATTTAAATATTCTTTAAATTTTCTAAGTTCTTGCTAATGAAAGAAAAAAAAAACATTAAAAAGAAAAACCAATATTAATATAAATTTTAAATTAGCCATAACAGAAAACAAATTATGTATACTTCATATATACATAAATTTTAATAATTTTTTCTTTAATAAGTCTGTTTATAAGTCAATTAATTTTCAATAATTTTAGCTTTCAAGGTGCCGCTCTGGTATACAGATAATGTATGATTCACAATATATTATATTAACATATTTTTTTTTTTACATGAAAAATGTATTTTATAAAATATAATAATTTTTATCTGGTATGAAAAAGTGTCAAAGTATAATATTTTTAGATCTAGTATAGATATTCTGATCATTTTTAGAGTATTTTTTTTTTTGCAAGTACTGATGATGGTATGAGGGGATGTTATATCAGACTTCCGTGTATAATTGATAATATATATGGCAAAAAATATACCTCTTACATATTCGAAAAATGTAGGGAAACATATATAATGATTTATATATTTTCGTTATAATAAATACGTAGAAAATAAAATTCATGGAAAATTATACAGTCGCTATATTCGTGAAAAACTATATCAGCATCATACATTTTTTAACATGGATAACATTACATTTATAATATTTATATGTATACCCATAGATTTTTCGATATATGAAGGAAAACCGTATATTGAATAAACTTCAATACATGGAAAATTAAATATTTTAAAATAAAGTGAAATTAACCAGATATATTTTCTGATAATCTAAATATATACTTTACATGGGGAAAGAGAGGGGGAAAAGCGGGTAGGGTAGGCAAAACAGGGTACCCCCAAAATTTTATAAAAAAAAAAAATTTTTTATTTTTCGTCCAATTACTACAAATTTCATATATTTGCGCATTGTTAGCCCTACCCGTAACACCTAGGGCAAAATGGACCAGCCGAAAATTCTGAAAAAATGATTCATTTATATTTTTATCGTTGAATTAAAAAAAATTTAATATATTAATTTATTTTTCGGTTGATTTTCTATATCTTGGGCAAATTTGGCTACTCAAAATATTGAAAAATAATATTTAATTTTTTAATTGATAAAATTTTTTAAATAATGCAAAATAATGTGTAATCTACAAAATAAAAAAAAAACGTTTTTTAGGTTCGAAATAATGACAAATAAAAATCATAAAATTGCTTTTTTTTTATCAAATAACAATAAGTAATTAAGCTTATCGGGGAGGAACAATCTATTACACCTAAAAAAATTTTTTTTGAGTATTTCAAAACCAAAATTAATTGTCAAGAGAAAGTTATACATTATTAATGATGAAAACAATTAAAAAATTAAAAAAAAAATTTATTATTTTTTGGAGGGGGGCCTCTGCCCCACAAAAAAAAAGTTTTTGCCTTCGTATTCAGCAATAATGTAAAATGGAATTTTTTTTTGAGGTATATTACACATAAAAAATTTAATTTAATGAAATTTGATCAACTTTTAGAAATTTTTGAGAATAAGAATATGAGAATTAATAAAGACAAACGTATGGTAATATCGTTTACAAATATTAGTAAGCTGCAATTATGGTAATCCTTGTGACGAGACTATTATGCCCAAAAGTAATTATGTACATTGTTAGTCTTTACCTGCATCCTATTGACTGATGTCATTATATAGTTCCTAGTGTCACAAACACAAATTGTCAGGAATTCCCCATTTCTGATGCCAATCGATAATAAATTTTTATAAATAAAATATTTGTGGGAATTTATCACAATATTCCAACGAAGCACTTGCTGGGATGTTTTTGCCATTACTAGTTTTTTCTTTTTATTTTTATAGTTTTTTTAAATCCACTAATAATTTTGATGACTGTGATTATCACTTATATATGCAAGTAAAATTTAAACTAAAAATCAAAATTGATTAAAGGAATTAACTAGTTTATTTAAAGAATTGCAATAAATTTTTATAAAAATATATCATAAATAAATATTCACAATTTATCAATATTTAATTATATTATATCTTTAAAAACCCACAAGAAACGCCTGTTTACCTTTTCATTTGCAGATTGACTTACCCATAGTTTAATACAGGCTGAAATAGACATGCAATAATTATTAATTAAGTTAAATTCATAAATTATTTCCATACAATCACTTTCATAAACTAGTAAATTTCGTTAATAAATTTTTATTTTTCGTTTAAATTTCATTTGCATAAGTGATAATTACCGTCATCAAAATTAATAAAGAGTTAATCAAAAATATAAAAATAATGAGAAAAATGTAGTAATGGAAGAAATATCCTAGCAAATGCATTGTTTAAATGTTGTGATAAATTATCACAAATATCTGATTTATAAAAATTTATCAACAATCGGCATCAGAAATGGGATATTTCCGACAATTTGTGTTTGTGACACTATAGACTATGACGCCATATGTCATTATAGGATGAAGGTAAAGATTAACAATGTACATAATTACTTTTGGGCATAATAGTCTCGTCACAAGGATTACCTTAATTGCAGTTTACTAATATTTGTAAACGATATTACCATACGTTTGTCTTTATTAATTCTCATATTCTTATTCTCAAAAATTTCTAAAAGTTGATCAAATTTCATTAAATTAAATTTTTTATGTGTAATATACCTCAAAAAAAAATTCCATTTTACATTATTGGTGAATACGAAGGCAAAAACTTTTTTCTTGTGGGGCAGAGGCCCCCCTCCAAAAAATAATAAATTTTTTTCTTAATTTTTTAATCGTTTTCATCATTAATAATGTATAACTTTCTCTTGACAATTAATTTTGGTTTTGAAGTACTCAAAAAAAATTTTTTTAGGTGTAATAGATTGTTTCCCCAAGATAAGCTTAATTACTTATTGCTATTTAATAAAAAAAAAGCAATTTTATGATTTTTATTTGTCATTATTTCGAACCTAAAAAACGTTTTTTTTTTTTATTTTGTAGATTACACATTATTTTGCATTATTTAAAAAATTTTATCAATTAAAAAATTAAATATTATTTTTCAATATTTTGAGTAGCCAAATTTGCCCAAGATATAGAAAATCAACCGAAAAATAAATTAATATATTAAATTTTTTTTAATTCAACGATAAAAATATAAAAGAATCATTTTTTCAGAATTTTTTAGATGGTCCATTGTCCCTCAGGTGTCAGGCGTAGGGTTAAAAATGCGCAAATATATCAGATTTATAGTAACTAGGTTACGTCCGCGCGCAAGCGCGCGCGTGTCGTTTGTCATGTGTTTATTGCACGACTCATGATGTGAAGCATCAGAGTGTGCTTTACGATCAAAAATTTTTAATGTATATTTTCGTGTTGTTTGCATATATTTTTTCTGCTTTCGATCAATCCCGTTACGAATAGTTTGGCGTCACATTTTCCATGACTATTATAATATAGGGATTAGAGGGAAAAAAAAATTTTTTTTTTTTATAAAATTTTTGGGGTACCCCGTTTTGCCCCCCTCCGACCCTACATATGTGTGTTTATTTGAATTGAAAAATTATTAAGTATTTTTATACCGTCTAAGTGCAGTCATTTTTATGTATAAATTTTCTTGCCTTCTGTGATGGTAAACATGAATACTACCAACTTTTTTTTTTAGTAAAAAAAGTTACCTCTAAATTGAGAAAAAGTTGACTGCAAATTTTTCTTTCAAACTTTTGCTGTCAAATTCGGGCAGCAAATTTCAGGCAATGTCAAAGTTAAATTACTGTCAATTTCAAGCTAAAGTGGCTATTAGGCCAATAAAACGAAGTAAACAGAATTTTGATATGATTTGATGAGATATTCTTGTGCTGAGAAATGATTTTATTTGATATTTGTAACAAATTGATCGGTTGATGCAAAAAATATTTTTTTTAAAGGAAGAAAAATTATCTTAGCAATAAGAATACTATAGTATGACTCAAGTACTTTTAAATAGAATAAAGGAATTGGAGGTAAATTTACATTGCTTGTTCGTAATTAAAAATTTAAAAGTAGTAATATTGATAATGTAAATTGCTTAAAAAGTAAAAAACATTAATAAATAATTCATTATTTTTCAGTAAATTTATGAACTATAGCGCTAGTAGTTAAATATAAAAAAGTAGGTGAATATATATAAAAAAAAATTATCGTAAAAAAAAAAAATACAAATGATTAGAATTAAAAATATATCGTTTTTATTGCATGAAATATAAAGATTATGTTTTGTAAAAAATATATACATAATATACAAATATCACAATATGTGAGTGGAATTATTATACAATTAAATTACAAATTATTAAAAAGGCTTAAAAGTACTAATTATATTTATAAATATTCAAAATTATCGGCTAGGTTTTTTAAATCTATATTAGTAAGATATTTAAAAATCTCCCTTGTAAAAGTACTAGGGAGTTCCATTTTATCGAAAATACTATAGACTCTACTTTTAACTTTTAATAATAATTTTTTTCGCCCTAGTCCTTTCCTTAAACGATAATTCAACATTCCACCGTATAATGGGAAAATTGACTCAGTATTTAAATTAAAAATAATCTTACTCTTAGTGTGCGTCAATCGAACAGCTAAACTGTGTTGGTCCGTACACAAAACATCGTAAAACGTAAAATTACTCGCAGTAATATACGTTTTTTTCATTTTCTGTACTTCTAGACAACACTGATTACGCAGTTCATCAAAGATTTTATCATTTATCTCAGCTAAATTCTTTTTTGATACGTGGAAATTAACCGCACTGAGTTTAACAACGTGATTAAGTATCATTGATTCAATCTCTGATGAACATTTAAGACGTGATATGTCTAATGCCGAATGACCAGATCCATTTATTGCATTGACGTCAGCACCAGCATCAAGTAGATGCTGTACAACATTGAAATTGTCATCGACAAACAAAGCTCCGGAATGAAGAGCTGTCATCTTGTTGTTGATCACTGTATTGACGTCGATCATGATGTTGTCTAATATAAATTTCACAATATCCAAGTTTTCGCGAACGACGGCACAATGTAACGCAGTTTTGGTGACACATCCTTTGACTGGTACTAAGTTTACATCCGCACCATGTTCAAGAAGTAACTTGATGATATTCAAATTTCCTTTTTCGGCAGCATGAACTAGTGGTGATATATCTCTGTAGTTGTCGACATCCGGATCAGCACCATGTTTTAATAGCAGCTCAACCATTTCTTCATGATCTTCCCGAATCGCAACAGATAAAGGCGGGTGGTCTGCAATGATCCGCGAATTGCAGAAAATCTCTGAAGTCATGTTTTCTTCGTTCAAAATTGAAGGATCCATTGCACTGGTTTTTAAATTATTAACAATTGTCAATTTCTACCAAATGAAAATGAAGAAACTTTGAAACTGAAGAGTTAGTTTAAAAATTCACTTTACAACAATGCACTTTGAAATGATGAACTTTGAAATAATGCACTTTGTAAAAGAGGAAACAATAAACTTTGAGTTGACGATCAATTTTGATTTAGACTTTGTCGTAAGAATAGTGCGACTGATGGTCTCAAGATCGAAAACTACTTTAATGGTTGATGTCTATTGTACCTCCGAAGTTACCTTAAAATCCCCACCACTTTAATTTTCTTACTATTATCCCCTCCCTTTACTATCCCCTTATTTAGTAGTTTCAGTCCTTAATTTTGGGATAATTAGTTTTTCTTCACCTACTTTTAAATGTATATTAACATAATTACAATGGAGGAGATATTTAAATATTCTTTAAATTTTCTAAGTTCTTGCTAATGAAAGAAAAAAAAAACATTAAAAAGAAAAACCAATATTAATATAAATTTTAAATTAGCCATAACAGAAAACAAATTATGTATACTTCATATATACATAAATTTTAATAATTTTTTCTTTAATAAGTCTGTTTATAAGTCAATTAATTTTCAATAATTTTAGCTTTCAAGGTGCCGCTCTGGTATACAGATAATGTATGATTCACAATATATTATATTAACATATTTTTTTTTTTACATGAAAAATGTATTTTATAAAATATAATAATTTTTATCTGGTATGAAAAAGTGTCAAAGTATAATATTTTTAGATCTAGTATAGATATTCTGATCATTTTTAGAGTATTTTTTTTTTTGCAAGTACTGATGATGGTATGAGGGGATGTTTTATCAGACTTCCGTGTATAATTGATAATATATATGGCAAAAAATATACCTCTTACATATTCGAAAAATGTAGGGAAACATATATAATGATTTATATATTTTCGTTATAATAAATACGTAGAAAATAAAATTCATGGAAAATTATACAGTCGCTATATTCGTGAAAAACTATATCAGCATCATACATTTTTTAACATGGATAACATTACATTTATAATATTTATATGTATACCCATAGATTTTTCGATATATGAAGGAAAACCGTATATTGAATAAACTTCAATACATGGAAAATTAAATATTTTAAAATAAAGTGAAATTAACCAGATATATTTTCTGATAATCTAAATATATACTTTACATGGGGAAAGAGAGGGGGAAAAGCGGGTAGGGTAGGCAAAACAGGGTACCCCCAAAATTTTATAAAAAAAAAAAATTTTTTATTTTTCGTCCAATTACTACAAATTTCATATATTTGCGCATTTTTAGCCCTACCCGTAACACCTAGGGCAAAATGGACCAGCCGAAAATTCTGAAAAAATGATTCATTTATATTTTTATCGTTGAATTAAAAAAAATTTAATATATTAATTTATTTTTCGGTTGATTTTCTATATCTTGGGCAAATTTGGCTACTCAAAATATTGAAAAATAATATTTAATTTTTTAATTGATAAAATTTTTTAAATAATGCAAAATAATGTGTAATCTACAAAATAAAAAAAAAACGTTTTTTAGGTTCGAAATAATGACAAATAAAAATCATAAAATTGCTTTTTTTTTATCAAATAACAATAAGTAATTAAGCTTATCGGGGAGGAACAATCTATTACACCTAAAAAAATTTTTTTTGAGTATTTCAAAACCAAAATTAATTGTCAAGAGAAAGTTATACATTATTAATGATGAAAACAATTAAAAAATTAAAAAAAAAATTTATTATTTTTTGGAGGGGGGCCTCTGCCCCACAAAAAAAAAGTTTTTGCCTTCGTATTCAGCAATAATGTAAAATGGAATTTTTTTTTGAGGTATATTACACATAAAAAATTTAATTTAATGAAATTTGATCAACTTTTAGAAATTTTTGAGAATAAGAATATGAGAATTAATAAAGACAAACGTATGGTAATATCGTTTACAAATATTAGTAAGCTGCAATTATGGTAATCCTTGTGACGAGACTATTATGCCCAAAAGTAATTATGTACATTGTTAGTCTTTACCTGCATCCTATTGACTGATGTCATTATATAGTTCCTAGTGTCACAAACACAAATTGTCAGGAATTCCCCATTTCTGATGCCAATCGATAATAAATTTTTATAAATAAAATATTTGTGGGAATTTATCACAATATTCCAACGAAGCACTTGCTGGGATGTTTTTGCCATTACTAGTTTTTTCTTTTTATTTTTATAGTTTTTTTAAATCCACTAATAATTTTGATGACTGTGATTATCACTTATATATGCAAGTAAAATTTAAACTAAAAATCAAAATTGATTAAAGGAATTAACTAGTTTATTTAAAGAATTGCAATAAATTTTTATAAAAATATATCATAAATAAATATTCACAATTTATCAATATTTAATTATATTATATCTTTAAAAACCCACAAGAAACGCCTGTTTACCTTTTCATTTGCAGATTGACTTACCCATAGTTTAATACAGGCTGAAATAGACATGCAATAATTATTAATTAAGTTAAATTCATAAATTATTTCCATACAATCACTTTCATAAACTAGTAAATTTCGTTAATAAATTTTTATTTTTCGTTTAAATTTCATTTGCATAAGTGATAATTACCGTCATCAAAATTAATAAAGAGTTAATCAAAAATATAAAAATAATGAGAAAAATGTAGTAATGGAAGAAATATCCTAGCAAATGCATTGTTTAAATGTTGTGATAAATTATCACAAATATCTGATTTATAAAAATTTATCAACAATCGGCATCAGAAATGGGATATTTCCGACAATTTGTGTTTGTGACACTATAGACTATGACGCCATATGTCATTATAGGATGAAGGTAAAGATTAACAATGTACATAATTACTTTTGGGCATAATAGTCTCGTCACAAGGATTACCTTAATTGCAGTTTACTAATATTTGTAAACGATATTACCATACGTTTGTCTTTATTAATTCTCATATTCTTATTCTCAAAAATTTCTAAAAGTTGATCAAATTTCATTAAATTAAATTTTTTATGTGTAATATACCTCAAAAAAAAATTCCATTTTACATTATTGGTGAATACGAAGGCAAAAACTTTTTTCTTGTGGGGCAGAGGCCCCCCTCCAAAAAATAATAAATTTTTTTCTTAATTTTTTAATCGTTTTCATCATTAATAATGTATAACTTTCTCTTGACAATTAATTTTGGTTTTGAAGTACTCAAAAAAAATTTTTTTAGGTGTAATAGATTGTTTCCCCAAGATAAGCTTAATTACTTATTGCTATTTAATAAAAAAAAAGCAATTTTATGATTTTTATTTGTCATTATTTCGAACCTAAAAAACGTTTTTTTTTTTATTTTGTAGATTACACATTATTTTGCATTATTTAAAAAATTTTATCAATTAAAAAATTAAATATTATTTTTCAATATTTTGAGTAGCCAAATTTGCCCAAGATATAGAAAATCAACCGAAAAATAAATTAATATATTAAATTTTTTTTAATTCAACGATAAAAATATAAAAGAATCATTTTTTCAGAATTTTTTAGATGGTCCATTGTCCCTCAGGTGTCAGGCGTAGGGTTAAAAATGCGCAAATATATCAGATTTATAGTAACTAGGTTACGTCCGCGCGCAAGCGCGCGCGTGTCGTTTGTCATGTGTTTATTGCACGACTCATGATGCAAAGCATCAGAGTGTGCTTTACGATCAAAAATTTTTAATGTATATTTTCGTGTTGTTTGCATATATTTTTTCTGCTTTCGATCAATCCCGTTACGAATAGTTTGGCGTCACATTTTCCATGACTATTATAATATAGGGATTAGAGGGAAAAAAAAATTTTTTTTTTTTATAAAATTTTTGGGGTACCCCGTTTTGCCCCCCTCCGACCCTACATATGTGTGTTTATTTGAATTGAAAAATTATTAAGTATTTTTATACCGTCTAAGTGCAGTCATTTTTATGTATAAATTTTCTTGCCTTCTGTGATGGTAAACATGGATACTACCAACTTTTTTTTTTAGTAAAAAAAGTTACCTCTAAATTGAGAAAAAGTTGACTGCAAATTTTTCTTTCAAACTTTTGCTGTCAAATTCGGGCAGCAAATTTCAGGCAATGTCAAAGTTAAATTACTGTCAATTTCAAGCTAAAGTGGCTATTAGGCCAATAAAACGAAGTAAACAGAATTTTGATATGATTTGATGAGATATTCTTGTGCTGAGAAATGATTTTATTTGATATTTGTAACAAATTGATCGGTTGATGCAAAAAATATTTTTTTTAAAGGAAGAAAAATTATCTTAGCAATAAGAATACTATAGTATGACTCAAGTACTTTTAAATAGAATAAAGGAATTGGAGGTAAATTTACATTGCTTGTTCGTAATTAAAAATTTAAAAGTAGTAATATTGATAATGTAAATTGCTTAAAAAGTAAAAAACATTAATAAATAATTCATTATTTTTCAGTAAATTTATGAACTATAGCGCTAGTAGTTAAATATAAAAAAGTAGGTGAATATATATAAAAAAAAATTATCGTAAAAAAAAAAAATACAAATGATTAGAATTAAAAATATATCGTTTTTATTGCATGAAATATAAAGATTATGTTTTGTAAAAAATATATACATAATATACAAATATCACAATATGTGAGTGGAATTATTCTACAATTAAATTACAAATTATTAAAAATGCTTAAAAGTACTAATTATATTTATAAATATTCAAAATTATCGGCTAGGTTTTTTAAATCTATATTAGTAAGATATTTAAAAATCTCCCTTGTAAAAGTACAAGGGAGTTCCATTTGATATTTGTAACAAATTAATCGGTTGATGCAAAAAATATTTTTTTTAAAGGAAAAAAAATTATCTTAGCAATAAGAATACTATAGTATGACTCAAGTACTTTTAAATAGAATAAAGGAATTGAAGGTAAATTTACATTGCTTGTTCGTAATTAAAAATTTAAAAGTAGTAATATTGATAATGTAAATTGCTTAAAAAGTAAAACTTAACATTAATAAATAATTCATTATTTTTCAGTAAATTCATGAACTATAGCGCTAGTAGTTAAATATAAAAAAGTAGATGAATATATATAAAAAAAAATTATCGTAAAAAAAAAAAAATACAAATGATTAAAATTAAAAATATATCGTTTTTATTGCATGAAATATAAAGATTATGTTTTGTAAAAAATATATACATAATATACAAATATCACAATATGTGAGTGGAATTATTATACAATTAAATTACAAATTATTAAAAATGCTTAAAAGTACTAATTATATTTATAAATATTCAAAATTATCGGCTAGGTTTTTTAAATCTATATTAGTAAGATATTTAAAAATCTCCCTTGTAAAAGTACTAGGGAGTTCCATTTTATCGAAAATACTATAGACTCTACTTTTAACTTTTAATAATAATTTTTTTCGCCCTAGTCCTTTCCTTAAACGATAATTCAACATTCCACCGTATAATGGGAAAATTGACTCAGTATTTAAATTAAAAATAATCTTACTTTTAGTGTGCGTCAATCGAACAGCTAAACTGTGTTGGTCCGTACACAAAACATCGTAAAACGTAAAATTACTCGCAGTAATATACGTTTTTTTCATTTTCTGTACTTCTAGACAACACTGATTACGCAGTTCATCAAAGATTTTATCATTTATCTCAGCTAAATTCTTTTTTGATACGTGGAAATTAACCGCACTGAGTTTAACAACGTGATTAAGTATCATTGATTCAATCTCTGATGAACATTTAAGACGTGATATGTCTAATGCCGAATGACCAGATCCATTTATTGCATTGACGTCAGCACCAGCATCAAGTAGATGCTGTACAACATTGAAATTGTCATCGACAAACAAAGCTCCGGAATGAAGAGCTGTCATCTTGTTGTTGATCACTGTATTGACGTCGATCATGATGTTGTCTAATATAAATTTCACAATATCCAAGTTTTCGCGAACGACGGCACAATGTAACGCAGTTTTGGTGACACATCCTTTGACTGGTACTAAGTTTACATCCGCACCATGTTCAAGAAGTAACTTGATGATATTCAAATTTCCTTTTTCGGCAGCATGAACTAGTGGTGATATATCTCTGTAGTTGTCGACATCCGGATCAGCACCATGTTTTAATAGCAGCTCAACCATTTCTTCATGATCTTCCCGAATCGCAACAGATAAAGGCGGGTGGTCTGCAATGATCCGCGAATTGCAGAAAATCTCTGAAGTCATGTTTTCTTCGTTCAAAATTGAAGGATCCATTGCACTGGTTTTTAAATTATTAACAATTGTCAATTTCTACCAAATGAAAATGAAGAAACTTTGAAACTGAAGAGTTAGTTTAAAAATTCACTTTACAACAATGCACTTTGAAATGATGAACTTTGAAATAATGCACTTTGTAAAAGAGGAAACAATAAACTTTGAGTTGACGATCAATTTTGATTTAGACTTTGTCGTAAGAATAGTGCGACTGATGGTCTCAAGATCGAAAACTACTTTAATGGTTGATGTCTATTGTACCTCCGAAGTTACCTTAAAATCCCCACCACTTTAATTTTCTTACTATTATCCCCTCCCTTTACTATCCCCTTATTTAGTAGTTTCAGTCCTTAATTTTGGGATAATTAGTTTTTCTTCACCTACTTTTAAATGTATATTAACATAATTACAATGGAGGAGATATTTAAATATTCTTTAAATTTTCTAAGTTCTTGCTAATGAAAGAAAAAAAAAACATTAAAAAGAAAAACCAATATTAATATAAATTTTAAATTAGCCATAACAGAAAACAAATTATGTATACTTCATATATACATAAATTTTAATAATTTTTTCTTTAATAAGTCTGTTTATAAGTCAATTAATTTTCAATAATTTTAGCTTTCAAGGTGCCGCTCTGGTATACAGATAATGTATGATTCACAATATATTATATTAACATATTTTTTTTTTTACATGAAAAATGTATTTTATAAAATATAATAATTTTTATCTGGTATGAAAAAGTGTCAAAGTATAATATTTTTAGATCTAGTATAGATATTCTGATCATTTTTAGAGTATTTTTTTTTTTGCAAGTACTGATGATGGTATGAGGGGATGTTTTATCAGACTTCCGTGTATAATTGATAATATATATGGCAAAAAATATACCTCTTACATATTCGAAAAATGTAGGGAAACATATATAATGATTTATATATTTTCGTTATAATAAATACGTAGAAAATAAAATTCATGGAAAATTATACAGTCGCTATATTCGTGAAAAACTATATCAGCATCATACATTTTTTAACATGGATAACATTACATTTATAATATTTATATGTATACCCATAGATTTTTCGATATATGAAGGAAAACCGTATATTGAATAAACTTCAATACATGGAAAATTAAATATTTTAAAATAAAGTGAAATTAACCAGATATATTTTCTGATAATCTAAATATATACTTTACATGGGGAAAGAGAGGGGGAAAAGCGGGTAGGGTAGGCAAAACAGGGTACCCCCAAAATTTTATAAAAAAAAAAAATTTTTTATTTTTCGTCCAATTACTACAAATTTCATATATTTGCGCATTTTTAGCCCTACCCGTAACACCTAGGGCAAAATGGACCAGCCGAAAATTCTGAAAAAATGATTCATTTATATTTTTATCGTTGAATTAAAAAAAATTTAATATATTAATTTATTTTTCGGTTGATTTTCTATATCTTGGGCAAATTTGGCTACTCAAAATATTGAAAAATAATATTTAATTTTTTAATTGATAAAATTTTTTAAATAATGCAAAATAATGTGTAATCTACAAAATAAAAAAAAAACGTTTTTTAGGTTCGAAATAATGACAAATAAAAATCATAAAATTGCTTTTTTTTTATCAAATAACAATAAGTAATTAAGCTTATCGGGGAGGAACAATCTATTACACCTAAAAAAATTTTTTTTGAGTATTTCAAAACCAAAATTAATTGTCAAGAGAAAGTTATACATTATTAATGATGAAAACAATTAAAAAATTAAAAAAAAAATTTATTATTTTTTGGAGGGGGGCCTCTGCCCCACAAAAAAAAAGTTTTTGCCTTCGTATTCAGCAATAATGTAAAATGGAATTTTTTTTTGAGGTATATTACACATAAAAAATTTAATTTAATGAAATTTGATCAACTTTTAGAAATTTTTGAGAATAAGAATATGAGAATTAATAAAGACAAACGTATGGTAATATCGTTTACAAATATTAGTAAGCTGCAATTATGGTAATCCTTGTGACGAGACTATTATGCCCAAAAGTAATTATGTACATTGTTAGTCTTTACCTGCATCCTATTGACTGATGTCATTATATAGTTCCTAGTGTCACAAACACAAATTGTCAGGAATTCCCCATTTCTGATGCCAATCGATAATAAATTTTTATAAATAAAATATTTGTGGGAATTTATCACAATATTCCAACGAAGCACTTGCTGGGATGTTTTTGCCATTACTAGTTTTTTCTTTTTATTTTTATAGTTTTCTTAAATCCACTAATAATTTTGATGACTGTGATTATCACTTATATATGCAAGTAAAATTTAAACTAAAAATCAAAATTGATTAAAGGAATTAACTAGTTTATTTAAAGAATTGCAATAAATTTTTATAAAAATATATCATAAATAAATATTCACAATTTATCAATATTTAATTATATTATATCTTTAAAAACCCACAAGAAACGCCTGTTTACCTTTTCATTTGCAGATTGACTTACCCATAGTTTAATACAGGCTGAAATAGACATGCAATAATTATTAATTAAGTTAAATTCATAAATTATTTCCATACAATCACTTTCATAAACTAGTAAATTTCGTTAATAAATTTTTATTTTTCGTTTAAATTTCATTTGCATAAGTGATAATTACCGTCATCAAAATTAATAAAGAGTTAATCAAAAATATAAAAATAATGAGAAAAATGTAGTAATGGAAGAAATATCCTAGCAAATGCATTGTTTAAATGTTGTGATAAATTATCACAAATATCTGATTTATAAAAATTTATCAACAATCGGCATCAGAAATGGGATATTTCCGACAATTTGTGTTTGTGACACTATAGACTATGACGCCATATGTCATTATAGGATGAAGGTAAAGATTAACAATGTACATAATTACTTTTGGGCATAATAGTCTCGTCACAAGGATTACCTTAATTGCAGTTTACTAATATTTGTAAACGATATTACCATACGTTTGTCTTTATTAATTCTCATATTCTTATTCTCAAAAATTTCTAAAAGTTGATCAAATTTCATTAAATTAAATTTTTTATGTGTAATATACCTCAAAAAAAAATTCCATTTTACATTATTGGTGAATACGAAGGCAAAAACTTTTTTCTTGTGGGGCAGAGGCCCCCCTCCAAAAAATAATAAATTTTTTTCTTAATTTTTTAATCGTTTTCATCATTAATAATGTATAACTTTCTCTTGACAATTAATTTTGGTTTTGAAGTACTCAAAAAAAATTTTTTTAGGTGTAATAGATTGTTTCCCCAAGATAAGCTTAATTACTTATTGCTATTTAATAAAAAAAAAGCAATTTTATGATTTTTATTTGTCATTATTTCGAACCTAAAAAACGTTTTTTTTTTTATTTTGTAGATTACACATTATTTTGCATTATTTAAAAAATTTTATCAATTAAAAAATTAAATATTATTTTTCAATATTTTGAGTAGCCAAATTTGCCCAAGATATAGAAAATCAACCGAAAAATAAATTAATATATTAAATTTTTTTTAATTCAACGATAAAAATATAAAAGAATCATTTTTTCAGAATTTTTTAGATGGTCCATTGTCCCTCAGGTGTCAGGCGTAGGGTTAAAAATGCGCAAATATATCAGATTTATAGTAACTAGGTTACGTCCGCGCGCAAGCGCGCGCGTGTCGTTTGTCATGTGTTTATTGCACGACTCATGATGCGAAGCATCAGAGTGTGCTTTACGATCAAAAATTTTTAATGTATATTTTCGTGTTGTTTGCATATATTTTTTCTGCTTTCGATCAATCCCGTTACGAATAGTTTGGCGTCACATTTTCCATGACTATTATAATATAGGGATTAGAGGGAAAAAAAAATTTTTTTTTTTTATAAAATTTTTGGGGTACCCCGTTTTGCCCCCCTCCGACCCTACATATGTGTGTTTATTTGAATTGAAAAATTATTAAGTATTTTTATACCGTCTAAGTGCAGTCATTTTTATGTATAAATTTTCTTGCCTTCTGTGATGGTAAACATGAATACTACCAACTTTTTTTTTTAGTAAAAAAAGTTACCTCTAAATTGAGAAAAAGTTGACTGCAAATTTTTCTTTCAAACTTTTGCTGTCAAATTCGGGCAGCAAATTTCAGGCAATGTCAAAGTTAAATTACTGTCAATTTCAAGCTAAAGTGGCTATTAGGCCAATAAAACGAAGTAAACAGAATTTTGATATGATTTGATGAGATATTCTTGTGCTGAGAAATGATTTTATTTGATATTTGTAACAAATTGATCGGTTGATGCAAAAAATATTTTTTTTAAAGGAAGAAAAATTATCTTAGCAATAAGAATACTATAGTATGACTCAAGTACTTTTAAATAGAATAAAGGAATTGGAGGTAAATTTACATTGCTTGTTCGTAATTAAAAATTTAAAAGTAGTAATATTGATAATGTAAATTGCTTAAAAAGTAAAAAACATTAATAAATAATTCATTATTTTTCAGTAAATTTATGAACTATAGCGCTAGTAGTTAAATATAAAAAAGTAGGTGAATATATATAAAAAAAAATTATCGTAAAAAAAAAAAATACAAATGATTAGAATTAAAAATATATCGTTTTTATTGCATGAAATATAAAGATTATGTTTTGTAAAAAATATATACATAATATACAAATATCACAATATGTGAGTGGAATTATTATACAATTAAATTACAAATTATTAAAAAGGCTTAAAAGTACTAATTATATTTATAAATATTCAAAATTATCGGCTAGGTTTTTTAAATCTATATTAGTAAGATATTTAAAAATCTCCCTTGTAAAAGTACTAGGGAGTTCCATTTTATCGAAAATACTATAGACTCTACTTTTAACTTTTAATAATAATTTTTTTCGCCCTAGTCCTTTCCTTAAACGATAATTCAACATTCCACCGTATAATGGGAAAATTGACTCAGTATTTAAATTAAAAATAATCTTACTCTTAGTGTGCGTCAATCGAACAGCTAAACTGTGTTGGTCCGTACACAAAACATCGTAAAACGTAAAATTACTCGCAGTAATATACGTTTTTTTCATTTTCTGTACTTCTAGACAACACTGATTACGCAGTTCATCAAAGATTTTATCATTTATCTCAGCTAAATTCTTTTTTGATACGTGGAAATTAACCGCACTGAGTTTAACAACGTGATTAAGTATCATTGATTCAATCTCTGATGAACATTTAAGACGTGATATGTCTAATGCCGAATGACCAGATCCATTTATTGCATTGACGTCAGCACCAGCATCAAGTAGATGCTGTACAACATTGAAATTGTCATCGACAAACAAAGCTCCGGAATGAAGAGCTGTCATCTTGTTGTTGATCACTGTATTGACGTCGATCATGATGTTGTCTAATATAAATTTCACAATATCCAAGTTTTCGCGAACGACGGCACAATGTAACGCAGTTTTGGTGACACATCCTTTGACTGGTACTAAGTTTACATCCGCACCATGTTCAAGAAGTAACTTGATGATATTCAAATTTCCTTTTTCGGCAGCATGAACTAGTGGTGATATATCTCTGTAGTTGTCGACATTCGGATCAGCACCATGTTTTAATAGCAGCTCAACCATTTCTTCATGATCTTCCCGAATCGCAACAGATAAAGGCGGGTGGTCTGCAATGATCCGCGAATTGCAGAAAATCTCTGAAGTCATGTTTTCTTCGTTCAAAATTGAAGGATCCATTGCACTGGTTTTTAAATTATTAACAATTGTCAATTTCTACCAAATGAAAATGAAGAAACTTTGAAACTGAAGAGTTAGTTTAAAAATTCACTTTACAACAATGCACTTTGAAATGATGAACTTTGAAATAATGCACTTTGTAAAAGAGGAAACAATAAACTTTGAGTTGACGATCAATTTTGATTTAGACTTTGTCGTAAGAATAGTGCGACTGATGGTCTCAAGATCGAAAACTACTTTAATGGTTGATGTCTATTGTACCTCCGAAGTTACCTTAAAATCCCCACCACTTTAATTTTCTTACTATTATCCCCTCCCTTTACTATCCCCTTATTTAGTAGTTTCAGTCCTTAATTTTGGGATAATTAGTTTTTCTTCACCTACTTTTAAATGTATATTAACATAATTACAATGGAGGAGATATTTAAATATTCTTTAAATTTTCTAAGTTCTTGCTAATGAAAGAAAAAAAAAACATTAAAAAGAAAAACCAATATTAATATAAATTTTAAATTAGCCATAACAGAAAACAAATTATGTATACTTCATATATACATAAATTTTAATAATTTTTTCTTTAATAAGTCTGTTTATAAGTCAATTAATTTTCAATAATTTTAGCTTTCAAGGTGCCGCTCTGGTATACAGATAATGTATGATTCACAATATATTATATTAACATATTTTTTTTTTTACATGAAAAATGTATTTTATAAAATATAATAATTTTTATCTGGTATGAAAAAGTGTCAAAGTATAATATTTTTAGATCTAGTATAGATATTCTGATCATTTTTAGAGTATTTTTTTTTTTGCAAGTACTGATGATGGTATGAGGGGATGTTTTATCAGACTTCCGTGTATAATTGATAATATATATGGCAAAAAATATACCTCTTACATATTCGAAAAATGTAGGGAAACATATATAATGATTTATATATTTTCGTTATAATAAATACGTAGAAAATAAAATTCATGGAAAATTATACAGTCGCTATATTCGTGAAAAACTATATCAGCATCATACATTTTTTAACATGGATAACATTACATTTATAATATTTATATGTATACCCATAGATTTTTCGATATATGAAGGAAAACCGTATATTGAATAAACTTCAATACATGGAAAATTAAATATTTTAAAATAAAGTGAAATTAACCAGATATATTTTCTGATAATCTAAATATATACTTTACATGGGGAAAGAGAGGGGGAAAAGCGGGTAGGGTAGGCAAAACAGGGTACCCCCAAAATTTTATAAAAAAAAAAAATTTTTTATTTTTCGTCCAATTACTACAAATTTCATATATTTGCGCATTTTTAGCCCTACCCGTAACACCTAGGGCAAAATGGACCAGCCGAAAATTCTGAAAAAATGATTCATTTATATTTTTATCGTTGAATTAAAAAAAATTTAATATATTAATTTATTTTTCGGTTGATTTTCTATATCTTGGGCAAATTTGGCTACTCAAAATATTGAAAAATAATATTTAATTTTTTAATTGATAAAATTTTTTAAATAATGCAAAATAATGTGTAATCTACAAAATAAAAAAAAAACGTTTTTTAGGTTCGAAATAATGACAAATAAAAATCATAAAATTGCTTTTTTTTTATCAAATAACAATAAGTAATTAAGCTTATCGGGGAGGAACAATCTATTACACCTAAAAAAATTTTTTTTGAGTATTTCAAAACCAAAATTAATTGTCAAGAGAAAGTTATACATTATTAATGATGAAAACAATTAAAAAATTAAAAAAAAAATTTATTATTTTTTGGAGGGGGGCCTCTGCCCCACAAAAAAAAAGTTTTTGCCTTCGTATTCAGCAATAATGTAAAATGGAATTTTTTTTTGAGGTATATTACACATAAAAAATTTAATTTAATGAAATTTGATCAACTTTTAGAAATTTTTGAGAATAAGAATATGAGAATTAATAAAGACAAACGTATGGTAATATCGTTTACAAATATTAGTAAGCTGCAATTATGGTAATCCTTGTGACGAGACTATTATGCCCAAAAGTAATTATGTACATTGTTAGTCTTTACCTGCATCCTATTGACTGATGTCATTATATAGTTCCTAGTGTCACAAACACAAATTGTCAGGAATTCCCCATTTCTGATGCCAATCGATAATAAATTTTTATAAATAAAATATTTGTGGGAATTTATCACAATATTCCAACGAAGCACTTGCTGGGATGTTTTTGCCATTACTAGTTTTTTCTTTTTATTTTTATAGTTTTTTTAAATCCACTAATAATTTTGATGACTGTGATTATCACTTATATATGCAAGTAAAATTTAAACTAAAAATCAAAATTGATTAAAGGAATTAACTAGTTTATTTAAAGAATTGCAATAAATTTTTATAAAAATATATCATAAATAAATATTCACAATTTATCAATATTTAATTATATTATATCTTTAAAAACCCACAAGAAACGCCTGTTTACCTTTTCATTTGCAGATTGACTTACCCATAGTTTAATACAGGCTGAAATAGACATGCAATAATTATTAATTAAGTTAAATTCATAAATTATTTCCATACAATCACTTTCATAAACTAGTAAATTTCGTTAATAAATTTTTATTTTTCGTTTAAATTTCATTTGCATAAGTGATAATTACCGTCATCAAAATTAATAAAGAGTTAATCAAAAATATAAAAATAATGAGAAAAATGTAGTAATGGAAGAAATATCCTAGCAAATGCATTGTTTAAATGTTGTGATAAATTATCACAAATATCTGATTTATAAAAATTTATCAACAATCGGCATCAGAAATGGGATATTTCCGACAATTTGTGTTTGTGACACTATAGACTATGACGCCATATGTCATTATAGGATGAAGGTAAAGATTAACAATGTACATAATTACTTTTGGGCATAATAGTCTCGTCACAAGGATTACCTTAATTGCAGTTTACTAATATTTGTAAACGATATTACCATACGTTTGTCTTTATTAATTCTCATATTCTTATTCTCAAAAATTTCTAAAAGTTGATCAAATTTCATTAAATTAAATTTTTTATGTGTAATATACCTCAAAAAAAAATTCCATTTTACATTATTGGTGAATACGAAGGCAAAAACTTTTTTCTTGTGGGGCAGAGGCCCCCCTCCAAAAAATAATAAATTTTTTTCTTAATTTTTTAATCGTTTTCATCATTAATAATGTATAACTTTCTCTTGACAATTAATTTTGGTTTTGAAGTACTCAAAAAAAATTTTTTTAGGTGTAATAGATTGTTTCCCCAAGATAAGCTTAATTACTTATTGCTATTTAATAAAAAAAAAGCAATTTTATGATTTTTATTTGTCATTATTTCGAACCTAAAAAACGTTTTTTTTTTTATTTTGTAGATTACACATTATTTTGCATTATTTAAAAAATTTTATCAATTAAAAAATTAAATATTATTTTTCAATATTTTGAGTAGCCAAATTTGCCCAAGATATAGAAAATCAACCGAAAAATAAATTAATATATTAAATTTTTTTTAATTCAACGATAAAAATATAAAAGAATCATTTTTTCAGAATTTTTTAGATGGTCCATTGTCCCTCAGGTGTCAGGCGTAGGGTTAAAAATGCGCAAATATATCAGATTTATAGTAACTAGGTTACGTCCGCGCGCAAGCGCGCGCGTGTCGTTTGTCATGTGTTTATTGCACGACTCATGATGCAAAGCATCAGAGTGTGCTTTACGATCAAAAATTTTTAATGTATATTTTCGTGTTGTTTGCATATATTTTTTCTGCTTTCGATCAATCCCGTTACGAATAGTTTGGCGTCACATTTTCCATGACTATTATAATATAGGGATTAGAGGGAAAAAAAAATTTTTTTTTTTTATAAAATTTTTGGGGTACCCCGTTTTGCCCCCCTCCGACCCTACATATGTGTGTTTATTTGAATTGAAAAATTATTAAGTATTTTTATACCGTCTAAGTGCAGTCATTTTTATGTATAAATTTTCTTGCCTTCTGTGATGGTAAACATGAATACTACCAACTTTTTTTTTTAGTAAAAAAAGTTACCTCTAAATTGAGAAAAAGTTGACTGCAAATTTTTCTTTCAAACTTTTGCTGTCAAATTCGGGCAGCAAATTTCAGGCAATGTCAAAGTTAAATTACTGTCAATTTCAAGCTAAAGTGGCTATTAGGCCAATAAAACGAAGTAAACAGAATTTTGATATGATTTGATGAGATATTCTTGTGCTGAGAAATGATTTTATTTGATATTTGTAACAAATTGATCGGTTGATGCAAAAAATATTTTTTTTAAAGGAAGAAAAATTATCTTAGCAATAAGAATACTATAGTATGACTCAAGTACTTTTAAATAGAATAAAGGAATTGGAGGTAAATTTACATTGCTTGTTCGTAATTAAAAATTTAAAAGTAGTAATATTGATAATGTAAATTGCTTAAAAAGTAAAAAACATTAATAAATAATTCATTATTTTTCAGTAAATTTATGAACTATAGCGCTAGTAGTTAAATATAAAAAAGTAGGTGAATATATATAAAAAAAAATTATCGTAAAAAAAAAAAATACAAATGATTAGAATTAAAAATATATCGTTTTTATTGCATGAAATATAAAGATTATGTTTTGTAAAAAATATATACATAAAATACAAATATCACAATATGTGAGTGGAATTATTATACAATTAAATTACAAATTATTAAAAATGCTTAAAAGTACTAATTATATTTATAAATATTCAAAATTATCGGCTAGGTTTTTTGAATCTATATCAGTAAGATATTTAAAAATCTCCCTTGTAAAAGTACTAGGGAGTTCCATTTTATCGAAAATAAATAATTAAGGTAAAGATTAACCATGTACATATTTACTTTTGGGCATAATAGTCTCGTCACAAGGATTACCTTAATTGCAGTTTACTAATATTTGTAAACGATATTACCATACGTTTGTCTTTATTTATTCTCATATTCTTATTCTCAAAAATTTCTAAAAGTTGATCAAATTTCATTAAATTAAATTTTTTATGTGTAATATACCTCAAAAAAAAATTCCATTTTACATTATTGCTGAATACGAAGGCAAAAACTTTTTTTTTGTGGGGCAGAGGCCCCCCTCCAAAAAATAATAAATTTTTTTTTTAATTTTTTAATTGTTTTCATCATTAATAATGTATAACTTTCTCTTGACAATTAATTTTGGTTTTGAAATACTCAAAAAAAATTTTTTTAGGTGTAATAGATTGTTCCTCCCCGATAAGCTTAATTACTTATTGTTATTTGATAAAAAAAAAGCAATTTTATGATTTTTATTTGTCATTATTTCGAACCTAAAAAACGTTTTTTTTTTATTTTGTAGATTACACATTATTTTGCATTATTTAAAAAATTTTATCAATTAAAAAATTAAATATTATTTTTCAATATTTTGAGTAGCCAAATTTGCCCAAGATATAGAAAATCAACCGAAAAATAAATTAATATATTAAATTTTTTTTAATTCAACGATAAAAATATAAATGAATCATTTTTTCAGAATTTTCGGCTGGTCCATTTTGCCCTAGGTGTTACGGGTAGGGCTAAAAATGCGCAAATATATGAAATTTGTAGTAATTGGACGAAAAATAAAAAATTTTTTTTTTTTATAAAATTTTGGGGGTACCCTGTTTTGCCTACCCTACCCGCTTTTCCCCCTCTCTTTCCCCATGTAAAGTATATATTTAGATTATCAGAAAATATATCTGGTTAATTTCACTTTATTTTAAAATATTTAATTTTCCATGTATTGAAGTTTATTCAATATACGGTTTTCCTTCATATATCGAAAAATCTATGGGTATACATATAAATATTATAAATGTAATGTTATCCATGTTAAAAAATGTATGATGCTGATATAGTTTTTCACGAATATAGCGACTGTATAATTTTCCATGAATTTTATTTTCTACGTATTTATTATAACGAAAATATATAAATCATTATATATGTTTCCCTACATTTTTCGAATATGTAAGAGGTATATTTTTTGCCATATATATTATCAATTATACACGGAAGTCTGATAAAACATCCCCTCATACCATCATCAGTACTTGCAAAAAAAAAAATACTCTAAAAATGATCAGAATATCTATACTAGATCTAAAAATATTATACTTTGACACTTTTTCATACCAGATAAAAATTATTATATTTTATAAAATACATTTTTCATGTAAAAAAAAAAATATGTTAATATAATATATTGTGAATCATACATTATCTGTATACCAGAGCGGCACCTTGAAAGCTAAAATTATTGAAAATTAATTGACTTATAAACAGACTTATTAAAGAAAAAATTATTAAAATTTATGTATATATGAAGTATACATAATTTGTTTTCTGTTATGGCTAATTTAAAATTTATATTAATATTGGTTTTTCTTTTTAATGTTTTTTTTTTCTTTCATTAGCAAGAACTTAGAAAATTTAAAGAATATTTAAATATCTCCTCCATTGTAATTATGTTAATATACATTTAAAAGTAGGTGAAGAAAAACTAATTATCCCAAAATTAAGGACTGAAACTACTAAATAAGGGGATAGTAAAGGGAGGGGATAATAGTAAGAAAATTAAAGTGGTGGGGATTTTAAGGTAACTTCGGAGGTACAATAGACATCAACCATTAAAGTAGTTTTCGATCTTGAGACCATCAGTCGCACTATTCTTACGACAAAGTCTAAATCAAAATTGATCGTCAACTCAAAGTTTATTGTTTCCTCTTTTACAAAGTGCATTATTTCAAAGTTCATCATTTCAAAGTGCATTGTTGTAAAGTGAATTTTTAAACTAACTCTTCAGTTTCAAAGTTTCTTCATTTTCATTTGGTAGAAATTGACAATTGTTAATAATTTAAAAACCAGTGCAATGGATCCTTCAATTTTGAACGAAGAAAACATGACTTCAGAGATTTTCTGCAATTCGCGGATCATTGCAGACCACCCGCCTTTATCTGTTGCGATTCGGGAAGATCATGAAGAAATGGTTGAGCTGCTATTAAAACATGGTGCTGATCCGAATGTCGACAACTACAGAGATATATCACCACTAGTTCATGCTGCCGAAAAAGGAAATTTGAATATCATCAAGTTACTTCTTGAACATGGTGCGGATGTAAACTTAGTACCAGTCAAAGGATGTGTCACCAAAACTGCGTTACATTGTGCCGTCGTTCGCGAAAACTTGGATATTGTGAAATTTATATTAGACAACATCATGATCGACGTCAATACAGTGATCAACAACAAGATGACAGCTCTTCATTCCGGAGCTTTGTTTGTCGATGACAATTTCAATGTTGTACAGCATCTACTTGATGCTGGTGCTGACGTCAATGCAATAAATGGATCTGGTCATTCGGCATTAGACATATCACGTCTTAAATGTTCATCAGAGATTGAATCAATGATACTTAATCACGTTGTTAAACTCAGTGCGGTTAATTTCCACGTATCAAAAAAGAATTTAGCTGAGATAAATGATAAAATCTTTGATGAACTGCGTAATCAGTGTTGTCTAGAAGTACAGAAAATGAAAAAAACGTATATTACTGCGAGTAATTTTACGTTTTACGATGTTTTGTGTACGGACCAACACAGTTTAGCTGTTCGATTGACGCACACTAAAAGTAAGATTATTTTTAATTTAAATACTGAGTCAATTTTCCCATTATACGGTGGAATGTTGAATTATCGTTTAAGGAAAGGACTAGGGCGAAAAAAATTATTATTAAAAGTTAAAAGTAGAGTCTATAGTATTTTCGATAAAATGGAACTCCCTAGTACTTTTACAAGGGAGATTTTTAAATATCTTACTAATATAGATTTAAAAAACCTAGCCGATAATTTTGAATATTTATAAATATAATTAGTACTTTTAAGCATTTTTAATAATTTGTAATTTAATTGTATAATAATTCCACTCACATATTGTGATATTTGTATATTATGTATATATTTTTTACAAAACATAATCTTTATATTTCATGCAATAAAAACGATATATTTTTAATTTTAATCATTTGTATTTTTTTTTTTTTACGATAATTTTTTTTTATATATATTCATCTACTTTTTTATATTTAACTACTAGCGCTATAGTTCATAAATTTACTGAAAAATAATGAATTATTTATTAATGTTAAGTTTTACTTTTTAAGCAATTTACATTATCAATATTACTACTTTTAAATTTTTAATTACGAACAAGCAATGTAAATTTACCTTCAATTTCTTTATTCTATTTAAAAGTACTTGAGTCATACTATAGTATTCTTATTGCTAAGATAATTTTTTTTCCTTTAAAAAAAATATTTTTTGCATCAACCGATTAATTTGTTACAAATATCAAATGGAACTCCCTTGTACTTTTACAAGGGAGATTTTTAAATATCTTACTAATATAGATTTAAAAAACCTAGCCGATAATTTTGAATATTTATAAATATAATTAGTACTTTTAAGCCTTTTTAATAATTTGTAATTTAATTGTATAATAATTCCACTCACATATTGTGATATTTGTATATTATGTATATATTTTTTACAAAACATAATCTTTATATTTCATGCAATAAAAACGATATATTTTTAATTTTAATCATTTGTATTTTTTTTTTTTTACGATAATTTTTTTTTATATATATTCACCTACTTTTTTATATTTAACTACTAGCGCTATAGTTCATAAATTTACTGAAAAATAATGAATTATTTATTAATGTTTTTTACTTTTTAAGCAATTTACATTATCAATATTACTACTTTTAAATTTTTAATTACGAACAAGCAATGTAAATTTACCTCCAATTCCTTTATTCTATTTAAAAGTACTTGAGTCATACTATAGTATTCTTATTGCTAAGATAATTTTTCTTCCTTTAAAAAAAATATTTTTTGCATCAACCGATCAATTTGTTACAAATATCAAATAAAATCATTTCTCAGCACAAGAATATCTCATCAAATCATATCAAAATTCTGTTTACTTCGTTTTATTGGCCTAATAGCCACTTTAGCTTGAAATTGACAGTAATTTAACTTTGACATTGCCTGAAATTTGCTGCCCGAATTTGACAGCAAAAGTTTGAAAGAAAAATTTGCAGTCAACTTTTTCTCAATTTAGAGGTAACTTTTTTTACTAAAAAAAAAAGTTGGTAGTATTCATGTTTACCATCACAGAAGGCAAGAAAATTTATACATAAAAATGACTGCACTTAGACGGTATAAAAATACTTAATAATTTTTCAATTCAAATAAACACACATATGTAGGGTCGGAGGGGGGCAAAACGGGGTACCCCAAAAATTTTATAAAAAAAAAAAATTTTTTTTTCCCTCTAATCCCTATATTATAATAGTCATGGAAAATGTGACGCCAAACTATTCGTAACGGGATTGATCGAAAGCAGAAAAAATATATGCAAACAACACGAAAATATACATTAAAAATTTTTGATCGTAAAGCACACTCTGATGCTTTGCATCATGAGTCGTGCAATAAACACATGACAAACGACACGCGCGCGCTTGCGCGCGGACGTAACCTAGTTACTATAAATCTGATATATTTGCGCATTTTTAACCCTACGCCTGACACCTGAGGGACAATGGACCATCTAAAAAATTCTGAAAAAATGATTCTTTTATATTTTTATCGTTGAATTAAAAAAAATTTAATATATTAATTTATTTTTCGGTTGATTTTCTATATCTTGGGCAAATTTGGCTACTCAAAATATTGAAAAATAATATTTAATTTTTTAATTGATAAAATTTTTTAAATAATGCAAAATAATCTGTAATCTACAAAATCAAAAAAACGTTTTTTGGGTTTAAAATAATGACAAATACGAAATATATAATTGTTTTTGAACTTCCCGCTAAGAAACCTGATGATTTCCAAAAATTTCGGTGTTATTTTTTTCACCCCGATTTTCGAAAATCAAATTTTCATCAGATGTTGACGTTTTGAGGTTCGAAATAGCTATCCTGACTATTTTCAGTGTGTGTGTGTATAAAATAAGGGTACCAAAAGTATTTTCAAGCTTGAATGTATTTATACTAATGTTTTCGAGCTTTTAGAGCTTGAAAACAGCGGGCAGTTCCGGGGCTGGCCCGCAGGGCCAACCGATGCCTACATTTTTTTTTCTGTAAATACCTAAATAAAAAAAAAACATCGTGTCCACTTTCCTACAATTTACGGACGTAAAACGCGTCACGTAAACGGTTTACCTTAAAAAATCATCATTTTGAAAATGTGAAGAATCCTATTGGAAATTATTTATTTATTTTTCTTCAAATAGTATATGTACATTATCATATAAATAAATTTATCAATAGGTGTGTTTGTAATTGAACTTTGACTATTAATATTTTGTAACTTAATCAGTGGATATTCACAACTCCACAAATTTCAATACAAATTATTTTCCGTTTAACAAATGGAAGAGTAATCTGTTCCGGAATGGTTCATTTTACATAATTGGGGCAGAAAGTCCTCTTTGGTAATATATGTTACATTTGTCACTGATTACTTCTTATTTGGTATTGTGACCCGATCCAGTAACTTCTTCGTCTGCATGAGTATCTTTACCGTTATTTAGTTTTGTTTGAGGTATAGCAAAACAGAAAAGTCCAGCCATGAAAGATAAGAAACCACAAAGTGTAGTAGGAGCCCACCAAGCAACATTACCAAGCAAATCAACAATATATGGCGCAGTCATGCTTCCAGTTTGTAACAATACTATGCACGTTCCAAATGCAGTATTTCTAACATTACTAGGAAACAGTTCCGAAAGAAATACCAAGTTGACAGTAAAACTTGCGGAAAAACAAAATTTACCTGCTAATGCTAATCCCATAATTATATTTTTATTATCTTCAGGGATAGCTGAAATTGTTATCATTAAAATAAATGCACATGTGTAAGTTAAGATAAGTGATTTTCGACTGGTGCAAAATTTAAGTATCACTGAAATCGCTAAGACTCCTAGTATTTCATTAACTGCCACTATCGACATATATAAATAACGGCTCGATTTGAAATTATCAACACTGAAGACTGAAATAAATAAAAGTAATTTATTTTATATAATTAAAAGTCCAAAAAATTTTCATTAAAAATCTTACTTAGTATGTAACTTCCCGTCGCAGTCACGTAATATGAAAAATCTACTATGAAAGTTTTTTTCCTCAAATCTGAATGTGTGAACAGAATTTTTAAACTTTCGAAGTTACGATGAAAAAAACCTTTATTATCCTCTAACTTTTCGTTACATTCTACTGATGATATTCTCGGTTCATTTGCTGGGCTTTCAATGACACTAATCGATGACATAACAAACGATTTATGATATTTATCGACCATTTTTTTAGCTTCATCATGACGATTTTGTGATATCAACCATCGTGGTGATTCTGGTATGAACCTGATAAAAAATATAATTTATTAACATTATTATTTATTTTTATCATAAATTATTTCATTAAAAATTTTTATTACTGAAATATATTTTTTACTATTTATTTGAATCAATGAGATATCTTACTTGGAAAAAAATAATATTACTTAGAGAATTCTCTTTAAGATATTTTTATACCACCTGCTATGAAAATTGTAAATTTTCAAAATAAAGGAAGTTACTGGTTTTGGTCCGATTTTCGAAAGTCAAGTTTTCATCAGAAGCTACTATTTCCAAATGGATGCCCCGCCGCGTGTTTGTACGTGTGTATGTAAGCTTTTTTTGTTCGGCAAAATCTTTGAAACGAATCAACCGATTTAAACATGCTTTGCAGCAATTGACAAGGCTCACCAAGACTTAAAACTGATTAGATTTTGGAGTCGGTCGGTCGAGTAGTTAACAAGTTATACGAAAAATAAAAAAATAAAATTTCTTTTTAAGCTTTTGTTGCATAACTCGTAAATCACTCGATTGATTTGTTACTTAGTTTCATTTAACTCTAAGACTTAACAAGATCTGTCGACTGCCGCAAAGTACGTCAAATCGTTTGATTTTTTCCGAAAATATCGCCGGACAAAAATTACTTGTTTTCTTTGAAATGTATATTTTTTCGGTCCAACCGTTTCTCGAGCTCTAAGAACTCAAAAGTTTATCAATAATAATGTTTTCGAACTCTCTGAGCTCGAACAGCGGGGAAATCTTGATGTTGCGATATGAGCCTAAAGTTTGTGGCGCGAATTTACGAAAACGAGTGTAAATATAATGTCCGAGGCAAAACCGAAGACAGTTATTATATCCTGATAGCCACCCTAGCCGTAAGTTAGCTACAAGCTACTGCCGTGTTCTGAAGCCAACTTAGGAGAGAGTAACAGGTGATTTTCAAATGAACCGTTTTCATAGATATAGGCTCAAATAAATAAATAAAATATGTCATTCGATGCGTAAAGTTATTATTTATCGAATGAAATGCTTCCGGTTCGGAAATTTCAGTTCATACCCGAGAACGGCTCATTTGAAATTTCCATTTGCTAATGTAAGTGCAACAAGGACGGTTTCGTTTGTTCACATGTGTGTGAGAAAGAGACTAGATGGCAAACCCACTTAAAGGAAAGTGTCGGAGAGCAAGCGGTCAATTTTAAGTTGACAGTAAATTGTCTGTAAACTTGAATCCAATTTGACTAAAAGTGTTACTGTCAGACATTGACGTTAAGTTGATTGAAAGTTTCACTTCAAATTGACGGCAAGTTCTTCTGTCAAATCACATTCAGATGACGCCAGTAGATTTGCATTAACTTGCACGCAAGTATTATCCAGCCAAGGCTTGCCAGAAATTTGTCATTAAGTTAACCGTAAGTGTTTCACTGCAGAACTTGTTAAGCAATTGTAATTAGAGTGTGGCTATCAGGGTAGTTTTTCAATTTAATTACTATTGAGTGGTGGCGCTAATTATCTCTTTGCTTGCAATTTATTGCAAAGGGGACCCAATTTTAATAGAATAACGACGCCGTTTCATTAATAACTAACACACGTTGCAGTCCAGTGATTAGTGTGTCTTTTATTACAGTATTTTAAATATTTATTAAATAACTAATAAATATTTTTCTGTAAGTGATAGAAAGTAAAAGGTGATTAATGAACCCTTAAGTAATCGCTTACGAATGTATAAATTACAAGCAAATATAAAATTTTGAAGGCTGCGAGTGTCTCAAATTGAATTTTCCCAACAATAATGACAAAAAATATTGTATGTCATACAGCCACTGAGTGGCGATTCAGACAGTCTCGATTTTACGATATTTGCCTTATGTTTGTGACGCTATTTTACAAAAACGAGTGTAATGACTGTTATATTTACACTCTTTTTCGCAAATTCGCGCCACAAACTTTTGGCTCATATCGCAACATCGAAATTGTTGGTAAATCGCCACTTTGCGATCTTATGACGTAAATATCTATTTTCTGCTGAGTAAAATATATACTTGAGTTCATAAAATTTTCTTACCAAATAAATACAATTATTGGCAAAATAAAACATGATATAGCCATTTGTAACTGTCTCCAATCTTGCAAAAAATAAGCCATACCTATGAGACAAAAAGTTCCGATTGAAAATGTAATATCAATAATACCAGCAAACACTTTTATTCTGTTGCTTGTTGCAATTTCTGACACTGAAAATTCAAATATTTTTATTAATAGGTAGTAATTATTTTGTAAACTCCTCAGCAATAATAATAATTTCTTACAAACAGTGTACCCTGAAGTATACATAGCACCCGTACTTATTCCGGTCAAAAATTTCAAAATAAGATAAGCCCAAAACCATGGTACTAATGCACTCAAAGGCCCAGCAATAGTGTGCAATATTATACTAATGATTAATGATTTTTTTCGGCCATATTTATCTGCATATACTCCTAGAAATGATGAACCACAAGTCATTCCCAATGAATACATCAAAAATGTGTTCGCTCGATGTAATTTTTTGTTGCACACTAATTCCCACTGAAATCAATAAGATAAAATCCATTTTTAATGTTACTATATATTGTAAATATAAATATCTTATGTATATAATTACATACTTCATTAACAATCGTCGATCTTTCGCTGTCATCAAACATAAACGTCGAGCAAGACACTGTATTTGGCATCAGTTCAAAATTATTTACATATTTTGTAGCTTCTTCATATCCCAAATTAGCAAGATGTGTATAATTGTGATCATATTTCAGACATTTATCAACTATGGAAATGTTATTGATCTGGTCTGGAGTCCAATCTATAAGTTCTGGTGTGAAGCACCAGTACTCAGGTATCTTTTGAGATACAGAGAATATAAAATATTTATTATGTTCCCGTGTAAAAAAAAATTTCCTGCGAAAGTCATAAGATGTTTTAGATCATGAACGTACCGCTAGTAAGCGACTCCGAAACATTGATTGGTATTTTTTATAAATAAGTTTACTTCAGAGAAAAAAGCACAAGTATCGCAAATATCCTGAAGAAATCATATCACTTCACCAGCAATTGTAGATTTGTGCTTCTAAAGTACATATTTTTTATAAATAATTCATAGGAAAGTTTTTTTATGATTTGTTTCGTAACTTTTCGTGATTTTAATGCAAAATAATATTTACTATATCCTTTAATTGTACGATTTAAATGTTCCGTACAATAGTATTTTGCATTAACCCTTTAGAGTCAGAGGATCTTGAAACGTCTACGTGTGAGACTAGTGGGGAGAGCGCGGATCGTAGACGTAGAGTCCCATGAGCATGTATGAGTGACATGTGAGAGTAGTAGTGTGCCTGTGAGTATCCTTTCACTCGTTTGAATCTCGCGCTACGTTTATTGACAGTGCCGTAGTTAGTATTGTTGACGTGAGGAAATAGTCTTCGAAAGTAAGGTTAGAAAAATTTAAAAAATTTGATACATTCCTATGTAATTGCAATATTACTTAAGTATATTTATAATGAAACCAAATTTTGTTTTTACTTTGAATTTAAGTCCTTTGATATTTATTATTTAATAAATTAAAAATAAAAAATAAAATTATTTTTCACTTCCCGCCCAGGTGAAATTTTTTCTTTTATAATACGACCCTGTCAAGTTTGCTTCGCGCTCTTTCTTATTCTATCGGGCTCCGCCAGACCGAAGAGTGGAGTTTCAAGGTCAGACACTAAAGGGTTAAAATACTAGGGGTGTGCGGATAGTTTGAACTTTTTAATAATTCGAATTATCCGAAAATTTTTTAATTATTCGTAGATTTACGAATAATTCAAAAATTTTTTTTTCAACGACTTAAAATTTTAACAGTTTTCCCATTAATTCAAATTTTTGTCAGAGCAGATAAATAGAGTTTAGACAGGAATCTATGGAAAAATTATTTTTGGTTTAAAAACTAAGCTCTCCATTAAGTAAAAATTGTACATTTGAATCGAATTATTTGAAAAGTTACAACTACTTCAAAAAATTTCGAATCCGATGCGCACATCCCTATAAAATACTATCTGTTTCGTAGTGGCTTGCTAGCAGAACGTTCATAATCCAGATCACTTTATGAATTTTAAAGGAATTTTTTTTTTTTACACGGGTTATTTATAAAAGAAGGATAAGTAACAATTAACGCGTCTGAAATTAAAATTTATTTTTCACTGAAACAATTTTATTGTTTCAGTATCGTTAATTACTAAAAGTTTCATTTTCCGTCGATTGACAAATTTTTATCACTCACCTAAGGGACTATCTTTTATAAAAAAATTTTTGCTTCATTCATAAATATGATTTTGTTATTTCTTAGAAAAATATTTGTATTTAACAATCAAGTTTACTCGTTAGTAAAAAAAAATCTGTCTATCGGTTGACCCTGCGGGCCAGCCCCAAAACGTCCCGCTATTTTCGAGCTCAAGGAGCTCAAAAACATTGTTGTGAATAGATTTTTGAGCTCTTCGAATTTTTTGGAAATCATCGATTTTTTTAGTGGGAAGTTAAAAAGAATTTGTAACAGCACTAATTTTTAATTACAATAAAAAAAAAAAAAAATTGGTGTTAATTTTTTTTTTATTTTGTACATCATAATTTTGTCTTTTTTTCGTACTATTATTTATTAAAAATTTATACAAACCTCAGCGATAAAGACATAGGACATAGCATTAAGTCCAAAAACTATTGATATTAAAAAATTAATACTAAAAATAATCCAAAGAAGTTTTGATCCTTTTCCTAGATCCTCGATAGCTTGTAAAAGACACTTTTCTTCCATCAATTTTATTTCTTTTTTATTCATTTCTTATTAAACTATTTTTGTTAAATCACAAATGAACTTTTAGGTTTATTTAAATATATAGAAATGACGTTTTAATTTACGTGACGCTATTTATCAGACAAAATAAAAATAACTTTAAATGAGAAAGGTTGAAAAGACCCAATTTATAACAATTGAAGAAAGATAGTAATCCCCACTTTAAATTCTGTTTGAATACTTTTTTTTTTCACTGATACAAATTTTTTAAATGTAAAATAAAAACAATTTTTATTTGAAATACCGGGATAATAAAAGTAATGAAGATAAAAAAAATGACATTAATAATTTTTCGAAATAGCTTTTATGATTTTTATTTAATATTCATTTAGAGTTGTATCAACTTCTAAGTCTTTACCAAGTACAATATCACATTATTTTATCGACTGAAAAATAAATATCAGAAAGTAAATATTTTTCTTATTAATTAATTATTTTAATGTTGTTTTTAAATTCATTACATATTTTACGCAGATAAATATTTTCTCATGACACGAAAAAGATAAATTATTTTACAATTTAAAAAAAAATTAGATTAAAGTGATATTCAAATCAAATACAACAACTTCGAATGATGAAATAACTTTTTTTTAATAATAATGACAAATTCCCGAATCAAAAATATGACGGATGATTATGGATAAAATTCACTTTTGAAAAATTGTTTTTTCCGATCAGTTATTTTACATTCATAGCTTTAATTATATAATTATACACATGACGCGTAAACGAACTAAGATATAAATTAAATTAAGTCATACAAGTTCAGTTTTGTAGACATAAGTTATCAGGATTATTTATTTCCTACAAAAGAAAAGGATCTGACGTCTAAGTAATATGTTGGCTTACGATTTAAATGACTTAGAGTATACTTATCAGATAGAATAGCTTCCATTATATTTTATTTTAGGCAATTACGCTTATATATATGTATATGTAAATAAATCATTGCATGTATATATATATATATATGTATGTATAAATAAGTCTTTAATTTTTTTACACGGTACATTACCTACATAAGAATGCATGTCACACGCTTCCTTTTATCTTTAAAGTTGAAAAAAAAAAAAAAGTCGAGCCATTTTTTTTTTTTTAATATCATATGTAAATATATAACGTGTATTTAATGCATTAACAAAAAATATATATTAATATTTATTTTAAAACGAATATAATTTTTTTCTTTATTTAATTAAGAATGTATATATTTTTTGATCTCATTATTATATAATTTAACGAATTGTTTGATAACAAAACGATGCTAATAATTAATAAGCCTGCAACTTTGCTTTCAAAGTATTTTTAAGCGGAAAATTTTAATTTATTTAAATAGATTAAATAGAATTGGTTTTGAGTATAGATTCTTTAAGTTAATTTTTTTTTTTTGTTGACAATTGATGGCCTCATTGGCAGCATTTCTTTTTCTAAATGCCTCAAATAATTCCCAATTTCACTCTATTTTTTTTATCGCCGCAATTCATTGCTTGTTTTACATTATTTATTGTCAATAAAGCAATTTCGATTAATAATTTTTTTCTTAATTGTATCACTTAAATGTTATTATAGAAACGTCAATACTTTTTTTATTTATAAAATAATCAAATTGTTATTTTGAAGTACTTATTTATTTAAATTTAATGTTACACAAAAATGTGAATCATTAAATGTTTAATAATTATAGAAAGAGCTTTCCATGTAAAACAATTTTTATTACAAGCTGCTATAATATTTTTATAAATGACTGCGTGGACTTGTACAAAATGCGATACAAAAAACAACCTTGTGTTAGAAGTAGAATCACGAGAATTTGAGTTTTAAATTTTGCGTTAATTTTGTGGAAAACTACTACGTGTCTATACGTCATTAAAAAAATTTAAATCTTTCACTAGATGGTAATGCAAGATTTAACGTCAATATTTTTGTATGACGTACATGATGTTGTGCGTAAAAATATCAGTCACATGACTCATTGATAAAATAAATTATACCCGATTTGTTCAACATATAAATATATACAATCATCTCCGTCAATTTACCCCTTCCCGATAGTTAATTTTCAATCAACAGTTTTGATACCTGCTGCTTCTCACTTGGAATTTGAACCAATTACCGTTATCTGTTTGTCTACATTTGTATCGCTCTTTTTAATTTGTTTTTTTTGAGGTATAATAAGACATAAAAAACCAGCAGTGAGTGCTAAAATACTATAAAGTGTAGTAGGAGCCCACCAAGCAACATTACCAAGTAAATCAACAATATATGGCGCTGTCATCGTTCCGATTTGGGCCATTACCAAACTCGTTCCAAATGCTGTATTTCTAACAATGCTAGGGAATAATTCGGAATTAAGTACCAAGTTAGCGGTGTAACTTGCGGAAAAACAAAATTTAGCTGCCAATGCTAGACCTATAGTTATATTTTTACTTTTCTGGACGGCTAATGTTGTCATCATCAAAATAAATGCAACCGTGTAAGCCAAAATATTTGCATTTCGACAACTGAAATATATGAGAATCACCGAAACTGTTATATGGGCCAATATTTCATTGACTCCTACTATTGACATATATATGTAGCGGTCTGATTTGAAATTATCAATACTTAGAACTGAAATAGAAAAAAAAATGTAATGTAGCTTTGCAAAAAAGTTGTTGAAAAAGCGTTGATTATACTGAGAAATTATTCTCGTTTGAAATACAATATGGTGTCATAATAAGGCCGGACCATATTGGCCACCTGACGGAAATTGAAATAAACGCAAAATAAAATTACTATGGCCATAGTAAAATAGACAAAGATTATAAAAAAAATTACTGTAACTATTGTAAATTTTATTACGGTCATAGTAATTTTTGCATGTGTTTTGCACGACTCATGGTGCGAAGCATCAGAGAGAGCTTTACGATCGAAAAATTTTTTTCGCCTTACTTCGGCAACTATATTTAAATTTCTGCAGGTGACCAACATGGTCCGGCTTAAGTATAACACTATAGCATTTCAAATGAGAATAATTTCTCCATGTATTCTAAATTTCAAAACGTGACACAATGACGAACTTCCCTGGTTAAAAAATATGATTCAAAACAATTAAAAACTATTCAATTTTAATACTACCCGTACGAAAAAAATATATATGCGGGCAAATTTCATATATGAGACATATATGCCTCATATATATCTCATATATGCGATTTGCCCGCATATATATTTTTTTCGTATGGGTATATAGATATACATTCATCATTGAGTAAATCATTTCCGTTAATCAGGATTATTTTGAACGTTTTTGAAACTTTTGAGAATTCAAGAAACAAATCAATAGATGACTACTACTGAATACTATTTAAATAAGCTAAAAAAACGTTGAGATATAGTTAAAAACAATTATTTCTAAAACTACACGGAAAAAACAATATACATAGTAGTGGCAACTCTCTGGGATAGTATACTATCCGGGTAATGTCCGGGATAGTATTCAGTACTATCCAGAGAGTAGTGGATATCCCGTACGAAAAAAATATATATGCGGGCAAATTTAATATATGAGACATATATACCTCATATATGTGTCATATATGCAATTTGCCCGCATATATATTTTTTTCGTATGGGTACAGTCTAGATAGCATACAGTACTTTCTGTCATTTTTTTTTTTTTTTTTTACAGAAAGTACTCAGCACTATCCCAGAGAGTTGCCACTACTATATTGTTTTTTCCTTATATTTTGCACGGAAAAAATGATAAAATTTGACACTTTTAATAGATAGTCAAAAAAAGTTTACAAAAAAGTAAAAAAAAATGTACTTATAGTATTAAGTCAACTGTTTTTTTTTGTTGTATTTTCAGAAATTTAAAAATAGTTCGTCATTATGTTACATTTTGAAGTTTAAAATAGCAAACGCTTTTTTAACGATTTTTCATTTTACACAGATAGCAATTGAAAATTTTAAATAATTGATTAAAATACTTACTAAGTGAAAAACCGACAACTGCTGTGACATAATTTGTAACATACATAATCAAAAGTTTTTTTCTCAGATCTGAATTCTTAAATAGAATTCTCAAGCTTACAGAATTACGATAAAAACAATTTTTATGGTTTTTTTTTAATATTTCAGGATTTTCTGATAATGACAATCTGGGTTCATTTGATGGGCCCTCTACAATACCATCCAGTGTCATGACAAATGATTTATAATATTTTTCGATAATTTTTTGAGCTTCATCATGACGATTTTGTGATATTAACCATCGCGGTGATTCCGGTATAAACCTAATAATAAAAACAAAAATTAATTTGTATTAAAATTTAGTTGTATAAAAATTTATGAATTCTAAATAAAATGTATGTTTAAAATATAATTTGATTACCAAATCAAGATAACGATCGGAAGAATAAAACATGATATGGCGATTTGTAAATGTCTCCAATCAGGTATAAAATAAGCCATTCCTACAAGACAAAGAGTTCCAACAGCAGACATACAGTCAAGAGCAGCTGCCAATATTTTCCTCAGGTTACCTTTTGAAACTTCAGACACTATAAATTTGAATACTTCCATTAACCAATTATGATTCTTTTTTTGAAACGTGTAATCTTACGTCATGATTGTAATTATTTCTTACACATAGTAAACGCCGAGGAATAAACAGCCCCCATACTCATCCCTGTGAGAAATTTCAAAATAACATAAGCCCAAAACCATGGTACAAATGCACTTGAAGGTCCAGCAATAATTTGCAACATTATACCAATTATCAATGACTTTTTTCTGCCATATTTATCTGCATATGTTCCTAAAATTCCTGAACCACAAGTCATTCCTACTGCATATACCAAAAATGTACTTGCTCGATGTAATTTTTTGTCGCACACTAATTCCCACTGAAACCGATCAAAAAAATAGCCCTCTTTAGTACAACTATTAATTGAAATTTATAATATCTTGTGACGATCATTTCATACTTCGTCGACAATCGTTGACATTTTACTGTTATTGAACGTAAATGATGTACAGGAAACTATCTTTGGCTTAAACTCAAGGTCATTGACATATTTTGTGGCATTTTCGTATCCCAATTTCACGAGATGCGTATAATTATGATCATATTTTTGACATTCGTCAACCATGGACACGTTGTTAATTTGTGCCATAGTCCAATTAGCATTTTCAAGCTCTGGAGTAGAGCAACAATATTCGGGTACCTTTTCAATCAAATATACTCATTACTGTTATATATATTTATTGGATTAATTGTAAAAGAAGGCTCCAGGAACAAAGTGGCCATCAAAAAATTTTTAGATAATATTTTTTTATACAATTTCATTCACAAAAAAATAATTAATAATTTAAATAATAAAATGTATGCCTTCCAATAAATTAATGACAAATTTGATGGTTAATAAAATCGGTAATAACTTATACTCTTAAATGAAAAAAAAAAAAAAAAAAAAAAAAACTAAAAACTTTGAAGTCACCATTTCCCTTCTGTCCTTCTTTATATTAATTGAAAATTCCATACAAACCTCAGCAATAAAAATATAAGATAAACCATTTATTCCCCATAATATTGATGCAAAAATATTTATGATAAAAATAGTCCAAAGAAGTTTTGATCCTTTGCCTAATTTATCGATAGCTTGTAAGAGACAATTTTCTTTAATTAATTTGTTTTCTGTTTCCATCATTTATACTCTGTCACAAATAAATTTAACTGAGCGAAGCAACAACCGATTGATCTCAAAATTTCACAAAATAAAAATAATTATAAACTGTTTCGATTAAATATGGATTTATCTGAACTTAATGATTTGTTCCGCTGGTGCTGTTAATCCATAGTAAAAATTTAATTTTCCAATACGAATTTTAAAATCACATATATTTTTTATTTTCCAGTAAGACATAAAATAAGAATCATTTCTAGAAAAAATTTAATTTCAATAAAACAATTAATAATTTTAAAAAATTATTTTTTATATTTTATACTAGAAATAAATGCAATCATCGATTTCGTAAAATTTAGATAATGCATTTAAAATCATTTTAAACTCTGAATTAATTGTCGTACAAAAAAAAATTTACTGTCATGTTACCTACACCTGCCTTTAATATTATGCATTAATTGTCACATTTCATTCAATATTAAAAAAATATATCCATACTTTTAACATCGTTCTCAGTTTACGTCCATTCACAAACACTAACGATAATTTATTCCAATAAAATTTTATCGAAGAAAGTTTTTTTTCTTAACGTTTCCACTGTTATAAAAACCATGGTCATCGATGATCCCCACTTTTGTTACTGTTGATTTAGTTAATTTTTTTATTGACATAAACATACAGCCATACTGTAAAAACAATTTTTATTTAGAAAGATAACAAAAATTGATATTAATAACTGTAGGCCATTTTATACTTTCAAATAAATTTTTTGAACTTAATAATCAAAAATTATTCCACAAATAATTAAACAATAAATGATAAAGAAGAACTCTTTTCGGCCATTTCGATTTCTTATAAATTCAAAAAAACATATACTCGTGTGTACATTTTACGCATTAAAGAGAATCTCAATATTTATTTATGACAGAAAGACAGCTTTGTTAATTTACTTAATTATAAATGTCATGGATTTTTTTTTTTTTTTTTTTTTTTTTTTTTTTTTTTTTTTTTTTTTTTTTTTTATTGGAAACGTTAAAAAAGTTACGATGGATAACATTGAAATTCACCTATAGAAATATTATGACAGCTTGTGATAACAAAAACTGATCAGGTAGGAAAGCATAATTTGATAAGACTTATTCTAAGCCTGTCGCGACAATTGCACTCTTTGGTAGAACATTAATCTAAGTTTTGCAAAAAAAAATTATTTTTTTTTTTACTAATACGATATAAGTAGAGGAGAGAGGGGGGGGGGGGGGGCAAAATGGGTGAACCAATATTTTTGTTAAATTTAAATGATTCAAGAATAAGGAACCATTGCAAAGTGTTTGAAATTTTGGTTTACTTTTAACTTGTCTAAATATAGTATATTACACACCCAAGCCAGTAAAACAAGAAAAGTCTCAGATCACATGTAATTATTGGCCGAGGCTGATAAACATATGATCTGAAGCTTTCTTTTTTACTGGCCAAGGTGCGTATACTATTTTTCTGCCCTCCGGCCGGAGAGTGACAACTTTCCGACCGCTGCCCTGAACAAAGTTTATCGGAGTTTTTAAGCAGGGATTGCCACTTTCAGGTTCCGTCGAGCAGAAAAAAGACTTCGCCTCGGCCAAAAATCAAATGTGATCTAAGACTTTTCTTACTTTACTGCCCTAGGTGTGTAATATACTAATTCTGAACTTCAATTTGAAATTAATGTTTTTATTTTTTTCAAAGCTTGAAAATAATCTGGAAGTTGAACCGAGACCATGTAGATTATGCACCGAGTGCTCTTTCAGTTGAGTTATCCGAGCTTATGCCATAGTCCGCTCAATGTATCAGTATACAAAACATTAAAATAATTAAGCGCAAAAAATTGTTATTCTGAAAAATTTGTTTATTATAGCTTTGTTACCATACTTGCACAGAAAGTTTAAATTCCTGCAGTTTCAAGGGAAGAAAGTCGTTCTTTTCCTTGTCTTCGGCTCGAGTAGGCAATTATACACTTGGTTTGAAATGATCTACTTTCCTTCCTTGATGTGTAATATACTATTTTTTGTATCTCTTAGTTTTCGAGTTAGGCATTTTTTTCCGATTATTATATATATCCGTTCGAGTAGCAATAATCGGAAAAAAAATTCATCTCAAAAACAAAAAGATGAAAAAAAAAGTTATTGATTATAATCTCTTGAAAATAACTCATTTCATTAGAAAAAAATAGTTTTATATTCGATTTTACAAATTTCTTCAACAAATGATTGTTTAAACAAAACGCGTAATTGTTTTTAAATTCTAACTAGAAAATTCGTATTCAGTAGCTAAAAATACGTAAAAAAAAAAAAACGATTAACTTCTACTATTGACATATATATGTAGCGTTCTGATTAAAAGTTATCAATATTTAGAGCTGAAATAGAAAAAAAATGTAATTTAGCCATGTAAAATAAAGTCGCTGAAAAAGCGTTGACTAAACGGCGAAATTATCCTCGTTTGAAATACTTTGGTGTCATAGTAAAGTCGGACCATGTTGGCCACCTGAAAGAATATTTGTATTCAGCAATTCAAAATACATAAAAAAAAAACATTACTTTCAATAAATTGTTCCTAATAATTTTGATACTGTACTATTACCACTTCTTTTTCCTCTGATTTTGTTTGAGTTATAAGAACAACAATTGACATTTTTCTTCTTTTTTTATTGATTCCTTATTCAACTATTCTTACTGTATAACTTATAATGTTATTCTCTTTGAAGAACGCATAGAAACTGCATACAATTTTACTTTTATTTAGACGATATATTGCAAATTTATTACAAATATTCAGGTCTTTTTTTCTCTATCACTCTCAAGTAAACGAACGCTACTATCTTTGTTGTACTCGTACAGTAAATAAAAACTTTGCCCGCGTTTATCTTTTAAACAAATTAATATTTTTTAAAAATAAAAACGTAAACTGTTAGGTCATAGACTAATGCATCGATCCTCATTCTATATTGTGCGTTTAGAGTTTTTGTTTAAAAGAAATATTTATAAAAAAATAACTACCAGCTCGCCTTAGTTCAAAAAATCCATTTTTATATTCAGATTTACTCATTCTTGTATATATAATTGATTGCATGTTAATATTTTTTAACATAACATTAATATATTTTCTGTATATTTTTTTATTTTTCATCAAACAAATTATTCACCTGTAACTAAAAAAATATCACTCAAGTAATCAAAATTAATTAAGTTAATAAATTTCAAAAAAACAGACATACTTAAATGTTTTTTATTTATATTTATTTAACTTCATCGTAGTCATGACACATAAAAATATTTCTTTATATAATTAAAATTTATATCTGCAGTATTTATAATATATGTAATTATCGATATGTTAAAATTATGTGAAGTATTAAATAAATAAATAAGTAATACTTATCAATTATTAACAATTGAAATTTAAAAAAATGGATAATTATTTACAGTATGAAAATTTTTCAAAAAATAATTTAAATTACGACATAACTGAAATTAATAAGTTATAAGTAAAAATTATAATTCTGGTATAGTTGGATTCATATGAACAATATTTTCAGGAAAATGATCCATAATGATAAATTTTTCTTCACTAGGTTCAACAATATTATCAACGAATCCAAACCAATAAATAACAAGACCTGGACCAAAACGATTCCAATAGCTGAGAAATTGTTCTTTAACATGAGTTTTATGGATATCAGGCGAACCAAAACGTCCTTTTGACTCAATCCAATTTATTATAAAACCATTAACAGCTAAAGGAATTTCAAGTTTTACATCTGGAGTTTTGTCGTATCCTCGTTCTCTTAAATCATCTTCCGTTGAATATGCGGCATTGCATTCGTTCAAGTAATGTTGAAGTTTTACTTCATATTCATTACCAATTGCTCTAAAATATATCAAACAGACATTTATAAATAATAAAAGATTTAATAAATCAATTAATTATTATAAATTATAACTTACAAGCATAAGGAATCAGATATAAATCCATTTCTATCATCATATAATACACACTAAAAATAAAAAAAATGAATAACTTCATATTGTGTTAAATAGTTAATGAAATATCGCGTTACTAATTCCGAAAGGACTTATAATTTTTCTTTATTATCAATCGTTTTGGGACTTATTTTAAAGCTAAAAAATTAAAAAAAAAATTTTGAAAGCTAAAACGACGTATAATTCAAGTAAAACGCCCTTTTGGCTTTTAAACTTTTTTTTCAATTTTTACATTGAGAGAACAATTTATTTGAGTCAAATAAGATTTGTTTCAGACAAATAAAACCCATATTTGAATGGACCCAATCAGTATTTATTTGAGACAAAGATATGGTTCATTTGAATGTAATAATGATTTGTTTATAGTTAACAAATCGGTATTTGGATGGTAGCACTGTAGCGCCACCAGCCGTAGTGTAATTTTTTGCAACCAAGATTATTATATATAAACAAATATATAGAAGCTTGGAGCTGTAAAACGAAAATTTCCAGCTGCAGGAGAAATATATTTTGGGGCCTTTTGACTATGAATATAACTATAAAAAAATATATATTTGAATGAAATAAATGATTTTGTTCAGTCAAATAAATCTATTTGTTTGGCTCAAATAAATTGTTCTTTCAGTGTAGCTTTAAAATAGACCTACGAAATGATTGGCAATGAAAAAAAATCTGAAAAACGGTTGACCCCCCGGGCAAGTCCCAAAACTTCCCGGTGTTTTCAAGTTCAGAGAACTCGATAACGTTACTATTAGTAACCTTTCGAGCTCAAAAAACGGTTGGACTTAAAAAATATAAATTTTGCTAAAAAAAAGTCATTTTTGTCCGACCATATCTCTTGAACAAATCGATCGTGCTTTGCGACAATCAAAAGAACTTGTTAAGACTTAGATTTGATCAAACTTAGAAATAAATCGGTCGAGCGATTTACGAGTTATGCAACAAAAACATTAAAAAAAAATTTTTTTTTTGTCAATTTTTAGTTTTTGTATAACTTGTAAACTACTCGATCGATCAACTTCAAAATCTAATAAATTTTTAAGTAATCTTGGTAAGCCCTTTCGATTGCCGCCAATCACGTTTAAATTAGTTGATTCGTTCCAAAGATATCGTTGGACAAAAAAAGTTTTCACACACACATACGGACGGACGCCCACCTGAAAACAGTCAGAATAGCTTTCTAGGACCTGAAAACATCGGGATCCAATGAAAACTCGATTTTCGAAAATCGGACCAAAACCTGTTTCCCTTTTTTTGAAAATTTTCAATTTTCACAGCGGGAAGTTAAAAAATATATATACTCTTTTGATTTTAGGGAGTTTCTTAAAACCGAAACAGCATATATAGTTATAAGCCGTTTTTAAAGTAGTAACGCGACATATATGTATAAATATATATTAATAATAACCAAATATATTTCATAGGCTAAATCTGGATCTTGGATGAGCGTTGTATCTTTCAAATATTGTGATATACATGTACGAGAAACTGTGAAATAAAAATATTTACATATTATAGTTAAACATTTAAATGAATTTAAAATGAAAATGAAAATATATATCACATTTTTTGTTATTATTTAAAAAATGACGTTCCAAAATAACACGAGCTAATAAGGCTGGAGGTAAATTTGCCGCAGCAGCTAGTCGAACAATTATTCCAGGTCGTTGTCCGCTTTTTCTAGCTTTTATGTATCTAGAAAAAAATTTATTAGATAAATTATAATTTATTTATGTAAAAAAATATTAACTGTAGGAATCGATATCTTTAATAAAATTAACAAAAATATTAAGTTTGAGTTTTGACTTTTATAGTTTGAAATAAAGTTCACAAATAAATATTTGTCAATAATAAATTTTTAAAGAATAACTTGGCAGAGTAATCGATTGCTAGCTATCAGTATTAATCTTCTAAATAAATGCAAAAATGAAATGACATTAAAATAAATACAGTGCTCCCTCTCTATAATTCCTAACTCGGGGCTAAAATTCTAAGAATTCCTTCTTAGAGAGGGACCCCACTATTTCTTAAGAGTACTAAACACAGAAATGCGCGCGCAGTCTTTCTGAACGTACACAAATATATTTTATATACAATGTAGCGAGAGTAGGGGAACACATTCCCCTCAAAATGAGGGGAAGTAGAATCATAACGAGGGGAATTATAGAGAGGGAGCACTGTAATCCTTAATGATTTAAAGAATTGATTATTAACCAGTTAATTTAAATCCGTTTAAGGATGTACGAGCAGGGTACCTGGTGGGGATAGGAACTTACGGACGCGCGGTGAAGAGGAAAATTTAACCATGTGACCAAAGTCATACGTTTGGCAACTGTATCTATTATTATTATTTTTGAATAATCAAAACATTGTCTTGTGTTCGATTATAACAGAACCAAATTTACAGTGATAAATTCATACTATAATTATTTTAATTTTCAAATTATTTAAATACTGAGATCATGCTCCGGTAATTGAAAAAAAAATTGTAATTTCAGCTACATTCCTATTCTGTGTTACTAAACACAGCAAAATATGATTAATAATATATTTAATCAATAAAACTTTTATTTACATTAATTAACAAGATAACACAAACATTTAAATCGTTATTTGACAAGTGTAGGTTATGTTCGAAACCTACTGTTATTATTACTTTGTCTCTCTATTTCACTTTAGTATATAACATCTTTATAATGAATTACGGCGTTGCCAAACCATTTAAACTACCGCCGACAGAGGTTAAATTTCCCCGAAACCTCAGATTATTTCTTAAAAATCTTTTTTTTTAGGCCGGTCGTACCGGAATTTTATTGCATCAATCTCTTTATTAATATTTCGATTTACCATTACGTAGTTTTTTTTTTTTATTAGTCTTTTTTATTCCAAGTGAAAATTATTAAAATATGTCGACGCTTACGGGTTTCTCCATAAGAGCAATGCATTAAAATTCAAACTTTAGCATAAAATAATTAATTAAAGACCACGGTGACCCCCTCTGAAACTTCAGTGCTCGTACATCTTTAATTATTATTTTAAACAAAAGTTAAGGAAACTGATTACCGTTATTTTACTTAAAATTTATTTATATTTATATTTTATAAATAACTACAAGCATCAAAGTGAATTTATATTATTACAAAATCATTATAATAATTTAGTAGAATTTTTGTAGCATGCGAATTTATAAAAAAAAATGTATAAATTACGCAGTAAAATAATTGAGAATTTTTTTTTAAACTGTAATATAGGAGGGAGGGCAAAATGGGGTACTTGAGGTGATACTAAACTTTCGGGGACTCAAATACGTTAGATTTTTTTTTTTTTCAATGATATTCGAAGTAAATATAAATGATTTTGATTTTTTGCGGGCCAAGTGGGATACCCCCTAAAAAAGGCAAAAAAAAATAATTTCTAGATATTATATAAATTTGACTAAATTAAATTTTCTTGTAAGTAATTTATAAAAAGAAAAATTACATTTCACATAATTATTTAATGCAAAGGAAGGAAAAATCATTTTTAACAGTTTTTATCATAAAACAAAAGTCATTAACCTTTTTCGACTGAAACTTTCAATTTTTGAAAAATACAACTACTTTAAATTGTCAATTTTTTATTTGTTAATGACCATTTATTATTACCTTCAAAGTAAAAGATCTAAGAGGTTTAATTCCTAAAAATATATTTTTAAAAAAGCAATTATATTTTGCTTGAGGTGATAGTTTAAAAAATGGCATCTGAAGTAATTAGACACCGGGAGTTCTTTTGTTGCAAATTAATAAGAAAAAAAATCAAATTAATTTCATCCTATTTTTTTATAAAAACAAAATTTTTTCAAATCTGTGAAAAAAAAAGTTTAAAATAATGCTCAATTATATTTACAAGATTTTTGAATCTTTAAAAAATTTTTTTATAAAATTTCGGGGATACCCCGTTTTGCCCCACGCTTCCCTATATCAAAATTGAATGCTATCTGATGCTATGAAAAATTATAAAATTAATCAAATAATATTTTTTTTATAAACAAATAAAAAACTTACTGTCCATAATGGTCATATCGAATGCCATGCAATTTATTTCTACATGTTTTCATTCTCTGCATCACCTCAGCAGATAAAATACTATGAATAGCATTAGACGAAACACTGAAAAACAATTAAATTATCAAAAATATATATTATATTACATTTTTTTATTGAGTATAAAAAATATATAACTTACTCAGGATACTTTTTAATCAACATGTCAGCACAATCACGTGTCAATCCTTTAAACTTACCAATATCTTGAACAATTTCTTTATACAATTCAATCTTCATTTTCAAAAATATTTATAAATAATTTATTTATTTTTTAATTATAAAAATAATGATAAATTACACATAAAAAAATGATACTTGTTTACTTATTTAGGTTATGTTGATTATTATTTTCTGTTTTAAATGACAGCTGCTGCAACCTTCAGTCACATGTTGAAAATATCTTTAGAATCATCAAAAGATTGGAAGCTGTCATCCAATAAAATTTAAGAACTAACAGAAAATTTAAAGAAAAAAGAAAACATATATATATATATATATATATACATATATATTACCGGTTGATTAGTTTTGTGTATTTTCTTTTGTCATTGTATTTTTTGTATTTAAAATTAAATTTTATTATTATTATCAATTAATAATAATTCAAATTAAAATTAATTATTGATAATAAATAGTGTAATTATTATTTATGTTAACTATTACTTGTGATTATAAATAAATAAAGTAATTTTCTTTAATTAAAAGAAAACTAAATGTACTGATAATAAAATAATATTTGAATAATGAAAAAATATAAAAAAGGTAGTGAATCAAGTAATAAAAAAAAATCTACAAGTAATACTCCAGGTAATTATTAAAATTTATAAATTTATTTGACAGCTAATGATAATTTTGTTATTAATTATTATAATGTTTATAAATAATTAATAATTTATAAAATTTGTTTTTATATAAGTTTCAAATGATGACAATAACAAAGAGGATGAAACGACGAAAGAAAAGGTTAATTCAACACCAAGTACACCAAAAAAATCAAAACCATCAGATAGTAACAGTGAAACACCAGACAGTGATTATCATGATGTATTTTCATTAACTCAAGATAAGAGTATAGATGTTACGTGGGATTGGAACAGTACACCGAGTAGAAAAAAAAATAAAGACCGTACACCTAAGAGATCTACGCTGATACACAAGAAACGAACGTCTAATTCACCGTTGCTATACAATCCTACTAAAAGAAAAATAATAAGAAAAGATAATTCAAATAATCTTGATAAATTGAAAGCTGATATGATTGCATTGCAAGAAACTATTGCACTGGAAACACATGTTTCTAATTCAGCTGATGAGTCTAGTGCTGGTCAGTCAAATAACGTCAATAATGATGGTGATGGTGATAAAGACGTTGACATTCCGGAAGAATTCAAATTCGATGATGATTTCAATGACGAATCAGTTCTTGTTGTTTCGCTTCCTGATACTATAATAGTAAAGGACAGTGGTGTTGGTAAAAATAATGATATTGATGATATGTTTGATGATTCAATGAATGATACGATGATAAGATGTAGTCAAGAAATAGAAGAGAGATTAAAAATTACTCCTGATTCTAAGTCCAATAAAAATAGTAATAGTAATAATAGTAATAATAATAATATGAATCGATTAAATAATTTTAGTAGATCGAAATCATCAAATGATTTTAAAAATTTACCCGCCTCAAATTTAAAACCTCAAAATCCTCTACACGCAAACAAATTAACTAGTAAATTAATATCAGAGGAAAGTCTAACAAAATTTACCAAACATAAGTCAGATCCAATCAACAAACCTTTGAATTTAAATGGACAGCAGCAAAGTACATCGGGTTTAAAAAGTGATAATTCAAATGAAAATACCGCGAGTTTGGACGATGATAATTTTTTAGATGACTCATTTGATGATTTCTTGGCATCCTGTGAAACAGATTTAACTAAAACTGAAAATACTGATTTGGTTTCAAAACCAACAGACAATCGTTATGGTAGAGTTTATAGTCCACGTGGAGAATCATCGATGACATCGAAAAAATCACATACATTTTTACCAAAAGTTCCTCATAAATCGTCATTGTCATCATTTTCCTCGGTACAATCTAGTGTTAATCGTAATGCTAGTGTTCCAATAATGAAACCAACCGGTACGATACCTAAAAATCCATCAATGTATAATAGTAATAATAATAATAAAAATAATAGTAATAATAATAATAATAACAATAGTAAAAATCGTACATTTAAACGTACAGAAAGTTCAAAAAATTTAAAAACAAGTGTACCAGTTAACGCTAGTACACCAACAAAACCACAAGACTGGAAATTTTTTAAATCTAAAAGTAATTCAGACTCAAGCTTTGAACACAAAACAAATAATAACAAATTTTTAGCTCAAGATAAAAAATCAAATTCAAATTTACGTAATAATTTTAAAGTCAATACTAGTGTAAATTCAAAAGGTAGTTGCAGAGCGTTTACCGGGGCATCCGTAAGTACTGAACATCTGGCTGTTCGTCGGACTACAACTTTTCTGGATTCCAGTAGTGCAAGGAAAAATATTGTTAAGGATAATACTCAGTTGTACAATAATGTTGACAGATTTGGGGGAAGAAGAAACGAAGGTCTTAGTATGTCTAAGAATAACGATACTGCCAGGCAGTTATCAGCAGCAGCATCATTACTATCATCGTCAAGAGATGTTTCTATTGGCATGCAATCACTGCAACTGTGTACGCCCGAGGAGATCGAAAGAAAAAGGATTGAAGCTAAAATGAAATTGGAGGCAAGGAAAAAAAGATTGCAGGCAAGTAATAGTGATTTGGTGAGACCTAATGATAGATGAGGAGCGACAATTGTTTATAGTGTTTATTTTATTTTTTTTTTTTTTCCTCCTTGTGACTAATGAATTTTTTACGCAGATGTTTTATTCATGTGGAATGATTGGATTTGTTACGTTTATTTCTACCAATGATAAATTTATTGTTTATAATTATTATTTTTTTTTTAAACTAAGATTAATTATTGTTTTAATTAACTTGAATTTTTTTTTCACATTCCATGTTTATAAAATATCTTACTGTGGTGTATAGCACTATGCAGTGTACAGTAAGTTGAAAAATTGTATAATTTTTATATTTGTCGCTGCTTGTTAAATATTGTAAAAAAAGAAAAAAACTCAAAAATAGATAAAACTCAGGTTTAAAAATGTAAATATGATATAACAAGTTAATGATATTTTATAATTGAAAAATAAATTTTCACTTTTTTATAATTTTTAGTTTTATTTATTTTATAAAAAAAAAAAATCGAATAAAAAATTAAATTTGCTCAAAACATATTTTTAAAGATAATGTTTCCTGATAGGTTTTAAAACTAAAGACAAATTAAATTTGTATGATAAATATTATATTTTTTAAATGAGAAAAAAGTATTTTGATATTTCATAATATATATGATGTACTGTTGAGATAACTAAATAATTAACTACGAAAAAGTTATTTATCTTTATACTTTTATATCTTTGATAAATATTTTATATAATAAAATTATTTAATCTTAACTAATATAAAGAAAGGTCTAAAAAAAATTATTTGATTGCTTCTTAAATTAATGAACATTTTAAACACAAATATATATTTTTGTATTTTTGATAATAATCTTGTCTATACTTTCGTTTTTTAGGAAAAGAATATATCTTCATATCTATTATTATTATTATTTATCTCTATATCTTTATAGCACAGGTTGAGATTTAATCACTATATTTTTACGTATGAAATTATTAGAGTAGTGAAAAACAAAAAAAAAATTTTTTATCTCAATAGATCTCTTAAGATTGCGAATTTAGAAAACTAAAAACGTAAAATTAATAAATAAATAAATAAATAAAAATTCTGTATTGACGTCTATGATAAGTACAATATATATTACACGGAAAAAAATGCAGGTCAAAATTAAATAACAATTACAATCACAATGAAAAATTTGCTATCTCAAATAAAAAATTACAATCCATAAAAAAAAATTACAATAATTTGTAGAAAATTAATTTTTCATTTTAATCATTACTATCTAGATTGTAATTTTTACTTATAATAATTACAATACAGCTTCGTTGAATTTTCGCTTGGAAAAAATCAATATTTACTTATTCATTTAAAAATAGTTCAATCTTACAAGAAGTATAAATTGTTATAAGAATTATTAAAAGTTAGTACATTAGTCGCAATTTTTGTTTCGTATTTGATAAATATTACATCTCCAATGTAATTCTACGTGGGTACTGAACATTTTAGAATGTCGATAAGACAAATTGCTACTCCGGGAGGTAAAATTACTATTTGAGATTGTAAAAATTACTATCTGGATTGTAAAAATTACTATCTGGATTGTAAAAATTACTCGCCAGAATACATCTTTCACAAAGCGCGTTAGCTAATATTTACTAAGTACAATAGTCAAAATTATTGGTACATTATAATTTTTAATTGTCGCTAGTAAATTTTATTTTAAATGCAGTAATTTTTATAATCAACAGAAATTATTATTCTAAATACTATGTTGTAATTTTTACTTTGAGTTTTGTACAAGTTTTGATGTTTTTTTAACGTTTCGAGATTACTTCTCAGATTGTAATTTTTTTTTCAAATTTAGTAAAAATTACTTAATTTTTTTCTCCATGTAATAATTATTTAATAAAACTCCTTTTCTTCATATATTAACAGCAATATTTCACTTATATTGAGGTAGAAAACGATTTCTAATTTTTTAAATTACTGGGATACCGCAAGGTATTAAAAAAAAAAAAAAATTGTTATTATATAATCTATAAAACCCTAAGACAAAGAAGAAAATATTTTTTTTGTTTTTCACGCCACCCATACAATTATATAATTTTTATAAAAAGCATAATACAATTTTATGCTAATGCTTAAAAAATATTTAATTTAAAAATAAAATACCCTATCAAAAAAATTCATATTATGGGTTCTCTCATGGCATTTTCGGATGGATTCTCATACGGTTTCCTATAGGAATATTAATCTGTTCCTTCATTCATATACGCGTATCAATATACGATAAACATAGAAATCCAGATACCCCGGATCCTATAGAAATTACTTATATAGAAACTCAGATTTTATGGGGATCCAGGTACCCGCAGTTTCCAACATGAATTCTAATGAAAATTCATACATTCCTATATTAATTCCTATAGATTCTTACACAATTCCACTCTTTCTTATATGGATTCCAATGGGTTCCCATGCAATCCCACATGGATTCTTTTGATAGGGTAATTTATATCTAAGTATGTTATAATACAATTCCAATATTCCAGTGCAGACTATAGATAATTTCAAAAGTGTTGCTTCTTGAAACCACCTATACTTGAAAGCTATAGCTTAATTTGATGATAAATCCGACTATATCTCCTTCAACATAATGGAAGTAATATTAATCAATGTAAATTTATCTTGAGATTTTAAGAACGTGATTACAAGTTGGTGGAAGAGATTGAAAGTTTTATCGATTACTTTGGGAAAATATATGTTATTTATAAATAAATTTCTGATTCGAAATTTTCATTGGGTGCACGGAGAGAAATTTCAAGTAAATGTGCCTATGCAGCATAGTAATAATTACATTACTCTATAGTTTGTGCCATTCCGCTCTTATGTGACTGGTTTTACAAACTATAGAATAATGTAACCATTACTTTGCTGCATAGGAATATTTACTTGACATTTCTCTCCGTGTGTTAAGAATTAAGTGATAATTTTAAATAGACTAATTAGCATTACATTTATCCAAACTTGTTGGAGTTCCAATCAAATTAATTCCAAATAAATTTGATTATTTATGTAGGGATAATTAAACAGAGAAGCCCAGCAATGAATGATGAAATACCGCAAAGTGTAGTAGGGGCCCACCAAGCAACTTGACTAAGAAAGTCAATAATGTATGGAGCTGTCATAGATCCAAGCTGTGCCATAACTAAGATCGTTCCCAGAGCTGTATTTCTAACGGCTATTGGAAATAATTCAGAAGCGAGTAACATGTTGACAGTAAAACTTGTTATTATGCAAAACTTTGCTACCATTGTCAGTCCCATAATTACATTTATGTTTTCTTTTGGTACAGCTATGATAGACAGCATACAAATAGACGCAAGCATATAAATTATACAACTTGCGTTTTGACAACTTAATTTTAACAAAACCACTGGAATTGACAGGAGTGCAATTAGTTCAATAGATGCTGCTATCGATGAGTAAATATAACGATTAGTTTCAAAAAGATCTATATTGAAAACTGAAACAAAAAAAAAAACAAAAGTAAATAATTGAATATGTGTATTTATGAAATAAATAGTATATTACACACCTAGGGAAGTAAAGTAAGAAATGTCTCAGATCACATGGAATTGTTGGCCGAGGCGAAGCCGAAGTCAACAAACATGTGATCTGAGGCTTTCTTATTTACTTCCCGAGGAGTGTATGCTATTTTTCTCGTCGACGGAGGCGGAAAGCGGCAACTTCATTTTGCACAGCGGGACGAAAGTTGACGCTTTCCGCCCGGAGGCGAGAAAAATTAATTTTTTTCTTACTTAGACAGTAGCCGACTGATAGAGTGACAAAGAATGCAAAATACATGATAAGAAGTTTTTTTCTCAAAACTGGATCTGAGAAAAGAATTTTTGATTTCCCAAAATATCGTTTGAATCCTTTTTTTTTGTCAGTTTTCATATCAGGACTTTCTAATCGTAATGATGGAGTGGGACTTTCTGTAATAAGAGTCGGTTTATTAATAGCTTTATAATATTTTTCGACTACTTTTTTTGTTTCGTCATGACGATTTTGCGACATTAACCATCTTGGCGACTCTGGTACAAACCTGACAAGTAGAATAACATAAATACGTTTTAAGTCATAATAAAAAATTAATTTGTTTAGATCGATACTATATAAATTATAGAAGAAAAAATTACCAAATAATAATTACTGCTAAAAAAGAAAAAAATGACAATGATAATTGCAAATATCTCCAATCCAATACGAAATACGCAATGCCTATAAGAACTAAAGTGCCAATTGGAAACATTGTATCCATAATTGTGCCAACTAAATTTTTTTTGTGATTTTTTGCAACTTCTGACACTGTAAAATTTTTAAAGTTATCACTTTATATCATACATTTGTTGAAAGTATATTCAATTCTTCTTACAAATAGTGTATGCTGTTGAATACATAGAACTAACGCTTGCTCCTACAAAGAATTTGGAAACAACATAAGCCCAAAACCATGGAACTAATCCAGATGAAAATACAAAAACAATTTGTAATACTAAGCCGATAATTAATGCTCGTTTTCTTCCATATTTATCTGAGTATATTCCCAAAATTAAATCACCTAATAATTTTCCAAGTGCATACGCAAGAAATGTATTTGCTCGATGCACTTTTTTATCGCAAACCAATTGCCACTGGTATTAATGGAACATTAACAATATTATTATCGTTATCAGTAATTATAAGTATTCGTCATTGAATACTTACTTCATTGACAATCGTCGACCTTCCACTTTTATCAAATACAAACGATGAACAAGAAACAACACTGGTATTGAATTCACTATTTTTGACATAATCTGTGGCTTCTTCATATTCCAAGCTCGCGAGATATGTGTAATTATAATCATATTTTTGACATCCATTGATTATAGAAATATTTTTAATTTGTTCATCTGTCCAATTTGCATTTGTAAGCTCCGGAATAGCGCACCAATAATTGGGTACCTTTATAAATTTTTAGTTTATCTCGTATAAATCGATTATTTTATAAAAAGTGATAAATACCTCAGCAATGAATATATAAGACATCGTATGTAATCCATTGATCAGTGATACTGAGACACAAACGGCCAAAACAATCCAGAGAAGTTCTGAACCTTCTCCAAGTTTATCCAAAGCTCGCAAAATAAACTTCTCTTGAATTCGGTTACTTTCTTTACTTTCCATGATTTATTTAATAAATGCTAATGTATGATAGGTGCGTTTTGTCTTAATAAAACCATGTTACAAAAAAATAAAAAAAACGTAACGACAATTATAAGTATTGAATTTTTACAGCCGTCTTCTTTACACTGATAAAACAATAGAACTTGAATAAAATTTTTAATCATTTTTTTCTTTTAATATAATTTAATATTGATTAAAACTACAAACGATTGTACCATTTGTATAAATAAAAAATATACATAAAAGATATGTGAAATTTAAGTCAGGACGGTAGATTGCCTCGTGTAATAATGTTATATTTAAATACAAACTGTTTATTCGATAGTCCGATTTTTAATCACAGAAATCGCTGAACCCACGTAGAGGCCTCATTACTTTACTTTAACGTTATCATTATTGTCCTTTATTACCCCTCTAAGTTTATGATCATTATCATTATTAGAATTGCTGAGTATTATCAAAATATTTAAAATATAAATAACTTTTTATACAATAAAAATTTTTGAGAAAATAATAACACGTTAGTACAAAATACAGAACATCGAGTTCCAGTAAAATAAATGAGCAATACTGCCGTCAGCCAGACTCACGTTTATGAAATGATAATATCAAGATTCGTTTGAGTGATCCATTATCGCAAAGGAAATGATTTCGATAATCTATTCCAAGCGCTTACTGTCCCAAATTTTGGGAGAATTTACGTGTACCCATCTACAGTAACTATTGAGAAATAAAGCTAATTATACGCAGTAATATACGACTTTGCGCTAACGATCGATAAGAAAAGTACCGGGTAATTATTTAGTCTGACTATAGTGTATTTTTTTGTACTATTCATTGAAACAATAAGCTAAAATTTATGGAATGCTAAAAAATTCAGTTTTAAATTGTAGGTGAAACATAAAACTCTAATTTAATTATTTATTAAGGTAAGAGACCCAGTACCCGATCAGGGAATTAGTACCCGATCACTTATGTATTTGTATATCTATATTTGCTAAATTTCACTAAATATAGATATGTTAATATATGGAGTGATTGAGTACTAGGTCTTTTACCTTATAACGGAAAAGAAAACAAATTCAGTTTTTTATAATTTGCGTATCTATTTATTTCTTGTTGAGGATTAAACGAAAAAAAAAAAACAGTTCAAGTTTTGAATTTAATTCGTCTAAAAAACTTTTTAAGAGATAATATTTCCAGATAGGTCCTAAAAATAAAGATTGATTAAATTTTAATCATAAATCATATATTGAAAAAAAAAAATTTATATTTGATAACGATACATAATAATCCAATGTTGAGATAAGTGAATAATTGGATCCGTAATAAAATAACCGACGACAAAATAAGAAAACAATAACTTCACTCCAACAATACATTATAAATAATAAATTTAATAATAATGAATTCTTACAGTATCATTATTATTTTATCAAAATTGAATATTAATATGTCATTATTTAACCGCAATATCGAATGATTAACAACTATAAAAGTGTTTATTGCAATTTATCTGTGTACTCTTATATATCATCCATATATATTAAATATAAATGGAATTATTTAATTTCTAGTAAAAAGAAAAAATAACTTGATTATTTTTTAAATCAATTTGAATTTTAAACAAAAATATATTATTGTTATGCTTTCGATTATTTTCTGCTATCCTCCTTTTTTATGCACAAAAAGTATATATCTATATAGACCTACAAATATGTATTGTTTATCTCTATATCTTTACAGCACATATTAATATTTCATATATTTATATTTACACACATATATATACCCTAATAGCCACTTTAGCTTGAAATTGACGGTAATTTGATGTTGAAATTACCTGAAATTTGTTGCCTGAATTTGCCGTCAATTTGACAGCAAAAGTTGAAAATAACAATTTGCGGTTAATTTTTCTTCAATTTAAAGGTAACTTTTTACAAAAAAAAAGTCAGTAATGTTCATTCTTAACATTTCAGAAAGTAATCAAATTTATACATAAAATTGTCTACAATTTGACGGTAAAAAACTACTTAACAATTTTTCAAGTCAAATTAACAACAAATAGACATAAAATTTGATTGAAAATTAACGACAACTTTTTTCTAGTCAACTTTTGAAGTGAATTTGCATTCTAATTCGGGCAGTAAATTTACGTCAAATTCAATAGCAAGTCGCATAGAAATTGTCGTAAAAAATGGAAAAGTCCGAAGTTAACGGAAATTTAACGAAAAATTCAACGAAACTTTTGCTAAGGCAAACTGTGCTATTAAGGTAAATGTACATCTTTAAAAATAGAATTTCTGTAAAAATCATAACTGTCTTATGAGAGACTTTAAACAGTCTTTGGCTTATAAAAAACATAATTTATATTGAAGTTTGATATTCATATTTTTTCAAACTGGTTATAGATTTCATGGTAATGCCGCCAATACCTGCTTTAAGATAAAAAAAGGAATCTTAATTGACTTAAATTTATCTCGACATTTCAATAACGTAATTACAAATAGTTGAAAAAGATTACAACTTCAAATTGAATTGATGATAATGTAAATTATTTGGAAAAAAAAAAAAAAAAAAAAAAAAAATATATATATATATATATAGGTTTTTTTTTTCTTAAGCATTTATTTAAAAAATAAGGTATTCATTGTCAATGGACTGATCATTTAAAATTGATAAAAATTTTTAAGGGTTTTCATAAAATAAATAAAAATAAATTAAATAATTTAAGTAGGTATAATTAAACAGAGAAGCCCAGCTATGAATGATGAAATGCCGCAGAGTGTAATAGGGGCCCACCAAGAAACTTGACTAAGAAAGTCAATAATGTATGGAGCTGTCATAGATCCAAGTTGTGACATAACTAAGCCCGTTCCGATGGCTGTATTTCGAACCGCTGTTGGAAATAATTCAGAAGCGAGTAACATGTTGACAGTAAAACTTGTTATTATGCAAAACTTAGCTACCATCGTCATTCCCATAATTACATTTATGTTTTCTTTTGGTACAGCTATGATAGACAGCATACAAATGGACGCAAGCATGTAAATGATACAGCTTGCGTTTTGACAACTTAATTTTAACAAAACCACTGGAATTGAAAGGAGTGCAATTAGTTCAATAGATGCTGCTATCGATGAGTAAATATAACGATTAGTTTCAAAAAGATCTATATTGAAAACTGAAACAAAAAAAAAACCAAAATAAATAATTGAATACGTGTATTTATGAAATAAAAATTAATTTTTTTCTTACTTAGACAGTAGCCGACTGATAGAGTGACGAAGAATGCAAAACACATGATAAGAAGTTTTTTTCTCAAAACAGGATCTGAGAAAAGAATTTTCGATTTTCCAAAATATCGTTTGAATCCTTTCTTTTTGTCAGTTTTCATATCAGGACTTTCTAATCGTAATGATGGAGTGGGACTTTCTGTAATAAGAGTCGGTTTATTAATAGCTTTGTAATATTTTTCTATTATTTTTTTTGCTTCATCATGACGATTTTGTGATATTAGCCATCTTGGCGACTCTGGCACAAACCTGACAAGTAGAATAACATAAATACGTTTTAAGTAATAATAAAAAATTAATTTGTTTAGATGGATACTATATACTTATATTAGGAGAAACGATTTAAAACGATTAGAAAAATAAAAATTCAAATACTTTTTTATGCTTTTGAATACTTTGAATACTTTTGAATCGTCGTTTTTATGGGCATTGCAAATCGTTTTGAATCGTTTCTTTTAATCAGTGTAAATTATAGAAAAAAAAAAATTACCAAATGATAATTACTAATAATAAAGTAAATGATGCCATTGCTAATTGCAAATGTCGCCAATCGGATAAAAAATAAGCTAGTACTATAAGAATCAAAGTGCCAATTGGGAACATCGTATCAATAATTGTACCAAATAAATTCTTTTTGTGACTTTTGGAAACCTCCGACACTATAAAATTTAAAAGATTATTTATTAGTCATACTTCAGTTAAAATGATGGATTTATTCTTACATATAGTATATCCTGTTGAATACATAGAGCTTAGGCTTGCTCCCACAAAAAATTTTGAAATAATATAAGCCCAAAACCATGGAAATACTGCAGGTATAGGTACGAAAATAATTTGTAATACTACGCCAATAATTAATGTTGGTTTTCTTCCATATTTATCTGAGTATATTCCCAAAATGAAGTCACCTAATAATTTTCCGAGTGCATGTGCAAGAAATGTATTTGCTCTATACACTTTTCTATCGCAGACCAGTTGCCACTGGTATTTAGGAAACATTAACAATATTATTATTGTTACCAATAATTATAAGTATTCGTCATTGAATACCTACTTCATTGACAATCGTCGATCTTCCACTTTTATCAAATACAAACGATGAACAAGAAACAACACTGGTATTAAATTCACTATTTTTGACATAATCTGTGGCTTCTTTATATTCCAAGTTCGCGAGATATGTGTAATTATAATCATATTTTTGACATCCATTGATTATAGAAATATTTTTAATTTGTTCATCTGTCCAATTTGCATTTGTAAGCTCCGGAATAGCGCACCAATAATTGGGTACCTATGAAAATATAATATATATTTAAGTATACTGAAAAGTACACTGAGAGAACAATTTATTTGAGCCAAATTAGATTTGTTTCAGGCAAATAAATCCCATATTTGAATGGATCCAATTAGTATTTATTTGAGACAAAGATATGGTTCATTTGAATGAAATATTGATTTGCTTATAGTTAAAAAATATTTATTTGAATTTTTTTTTCAACTAAGATTTGTGAACTATAAACAAATGTTTATTTGAATCAAATAAATGATATTGTTTAGTCAAATAAATCTAGTTATTTGGCTCTAATAAATTGTTCTCTCAGTGTATAATTTGATTATTTTATAAAAAGTGATAAATACCTCAGCAATGAATATATAACCCATCGTATGTAATCCATTTATAATTGTCAATGAGACACTAACAGCCAAAACCATCCAAACAATCTGTGAACCTTCTCCAAGTTTATCCAAAGCTCGCAAAATAAACTTCTCTTGAATTCGACTACTTTCTTCACATTCCATGATTATTTAATTAATGTTAATATAATATGACGGGTACCTTTTGCCGAAATGAAAATACCTTAATAATGGTAGCCGACGACATGATATCATAGGTATCAAATTTTAACAGCCGTCTTCGTTAAACTGATAAAACAATATGACTTGAATAAAATTTTTAATCATTTTTTTGTTTTAATATAATTTTTTAATATTGATTAAAACTACCAACGATTTAACCATTTGTATAAATAAAAAATATACATAAAAGATATGTAAAATTTAAGCTCGGAAAATAGAATGTCTCCGGTAATAATATTATATTTGAATACAAACTGTTTATTCGATAGTCCGACTTTTAATCACAGAAATTGCTGAATCTACGTAAAGGCCTCATTACTTTACTTTAACGTTATCATTATTATATTTTATTACTCCTCTAAGTTTTATGATCATTATCATTATTAGAATTGCGAATGAGTATTATCAAAATATTTAAAATATAAATAACTTTTTATACAATAAAAATTTTTGAGAAAATAATAACACGTCAGTACAAAATACAGAACATCGAGTTCCGGCTAGAACAAATAAGAAACTGCCGTCAGCCGAACCCACGTTATTGAAATGATAATATCAAGATTTGTTTGAGTGATTCATTATCGAAAAGGAAATGATTTCGATAATCTATTCCAAGCGTTTACTGTCCCAAATGTTGGGGGATTTACGTACACCCATCTTCAGTAATTATTGAGAAATAACACTAATTATACGCAGTAATACTCTGCGCTAATGGTAGATAAGAAAAATACCAGGCACTTATTTAGTCTCACTGTGAATGTACAGTATATTCATTTGTATCATTTATTGAATTCAGTTATCAAATACTTGAATTAGCACTGTGTTAATCTACTAATTTTTTGATTCACAAAAAAATACATCATTTAGAACAATGTATTCATTTTCAATGCCAATTGATAGTTGACTTTTTATGTTAAAATTTAAGGATCTAATAAATTAAAATGAAGCCGACATGATACGAATTTTTAAAATTTGAATCCGGAATCACTCTCAAAAAATTAACTGATTTAAATAATTTTTGTTGCAATCAAAATGTCATCTCAAAGTTAACGACTGATAATATTATCAATGTCATCAAAATTAATTAAATGATTCAGATAATTTCTACAAAATTCAAATGTGGTTGGTGAAATAAAAATGAATACAAAATCAAAATTAAATATGATTATAATCTATTGATAAAAACTATAATAAAAAAAATTTTATATTTAAACTTATTTAAGTTGTATTCTTTAGTGGTATTTCCTCTTCAGTGTTGATATTGTTTTCATCATTTAGTTCATTTTTTGGTATTATAAAAATAAATAGTCCAGTTGTAAATGATAAAGTAGCACAAAGTGCAGGGGGTGCCCACCAGGAAACTTGACCAAGTAAATCAACAATGTATGGTGCTGTCATTGATCCAATTTGTCCCATGACCAAATTTGTTCCAAAAGCCAAATTTCTAACGCCTGGGGGGAATGATTCCAAGCAATATAAGAAGATGACAGTAAAACATGCTGTTATAAAAAATTTTGATATCATTGTCATTCCCATAATTATATTTATTTTGCCTTCTGGAATTATTATGGACGATAGTATACAAATCGACGCAATAATGAGAAGTATAGCACTTGCATTTTGGCAACTTAATTTTGACAAAATTATTGGAACTGACAAAAGTGACAGTAGTTCAAAAATTGCTCCTATTGCTGAATATATATAACGATTAGTTTCAAAAAGATCAATATTGAAAACTGAAATAAAAAAAAAATAAATAATTGAACATATACCTATAGATATATTGAAAAAAATATAAAAATTTTTTACCTACCAAGGTAGTAATACAGTGAAAAAGTAACAGAGAATACATAATACATGCTAAAAATTTTTTTTCTTAATATTGGATCTGAAAATAAAATTGTCGAGTTTCCAAAATATCGTTTTAACCCTTTCTTTGAATTTCTTTTCGTTATAAGTTTTTCTAATGGTAATAATGTCAGTGTTGGGCTTTCTGTAATAAAAGCAGGTGGATTAATAGCTTTGTAATATTTCTCGATTATTTTCTGGGCTTCATCATGACGATTTTGTGATATTAACCACCTCGGTGACTCTGGCACAAACCTAATGGGTATCAAAACATAAGTTGTTAAATAAAAAAGTTTTTTAGATATGGAGCCGTTCATAAAATACGTTCGCACCTATGGGAGAGGAGGGGGGGGGGGTCTAAGAAAACGTGACTTTCGCAGCTAATTAAACAATTTTCACATTTTTCTCTCGGTTTTTTTTAAATTTAATTTTTTTATTAAGATAGAAAGTCATTCGTTTCATATTTGTGAATATATAAATATTTCTATGTATATAATTCCGTCATATTGGGAGGGGGGGGGGTCAATCATTTGTGACGCAATATTGATCGGGGGATCACGGAAATTATGGCATCTCGTGACGAATAGGGGGGGGGGGGTTCTAAAAAGGTAGAATTTTGCGTGATGTATATTATGAACGGCCCCTAACTACTTTAAAAATAATAAAGAAAACAATAATTTACCAAATAAGAATTATTAATACAACACTAAAAGATGATATTACTAATTGCAAATGTCGCCAATCTAATAAAAAAAAAGCTATACTTATAAGAACTAAAGAACCAATAGTAAACATTGAATCAATAATGGCGCCGAATACATTTTTTCTGTGACTTTTGGTAATTTCCGACACTACGATTTTTAAAATTATTATTCAATTGTTATACTTTTTTGAAAAGTATAATTAATACTTCTTACGAATCGTGTATGCTGATGAATACATAGAGCTAACGCTTATTCCTAAAATAAATCGTAAAATAATATAAGCCCAAAACCATGGAACTAATGCACTTAATGGAACCGCAATAGTTTGTAACAATAATCCGATAATTAATGCTCTTTTTCTTCCATATTTATCTGCAACTGCTCCCAAAGTTCCATCACCGACAAGTTTTCCAAATGCATATACAAGAAATGTATTTGCTCTATACACTTTTCTATCGCAGACCAATTGCCACTAATATTAATGGAACATTAATGATATTATTATTATTATCAATAATCATAAGTATTCGTCATTGAACACCTACTTCATTGACAATCGTCGACCTTCCACTTTTATCAAATACAAACGATGAACAAAAAACAACACTGGTGTTGAATTCACTATTTTTGACATAATCTGTGGCTTCTTCATATCTCAAGCTCGCGAGATACGTGTAATTATAATCATACTTTTGGCATTCATCGATTATAGAAATATTTTTAATTTGTTCATCTGTCCAATTTGCATTTGTAAGCTCCGGAATAGAGCACCAATAATTGGGTACCTTTATAAATTTTTGGTTCATCACGTATAAATAAATTATTTTATGAAAAGTGATAAATACCTCAGCAATGAATATATAAGACATGGTATTTAATCCGTTTATCAATGACACTAAGATGCTAGCGAATAAAACAATCCAAAGAAGTTGTGAACTTTGTCCAAGTTCATCTAAAGCTTGTAAAATAAACTTCTCTTGAATTTTTTTTTCTTCTTGAGTTTTCATGATTAATTCAATTAATGCTTAATAATATATTACAGGGAGTTCTATTATATACAAAATACTTTATAATTCATTTACAGTAATTTGATAGAACAATATTACGAGAGTAATTTCTGACAGTTAACTTCTTTCGAATGATAAGATTGTATAATTAAAATACACTTTGTTATTATTATTTTTGTTATATATAATTTGTATTTCACATAGATATGGATAATAATAAATGGAATTGCTGATACCGTACGTATATATAAATAAGAATTCTTTATTTAACTTTAATGTCATAATTGTTTTTTTTTTTTTATAATTCCCTAATATTATGATATTTAAGAAAAATATTTTGTTTTCAAGTAGAAGTTTATTTACGAAAATTGGAACAGTTACATACCAAATATAAATTATACTAAGTCCCAGGTAGATCAACGAAATGTCAAAAGTCGGGCTTAAGTTACTCAGAAGATAATTTAGAGATATGTACAAGTGATTTATTATCACAAAATTAATGATTATGACAAGAAGAAATAACTTTTGCCTCCATTGTTTTAAATGTTGGGAAATTTATATCTATTTCACAGTGACTCTGAGGATATAAAATGAACTATACACTGTGATACTTGTTTGTGCCTGAGTGATAAATCAGAATACCAGACATTTGTTTAGTCGCACACAAAAAAAAAAAAACAGTTAATTTAAATCAAGAAAAACATTCTTGATTCAATAAATTTTTTTTGATCGATTCGGAAAATTGAAATTTACTTGCATCAAGTAGACAATTATCTTGAAATTTTTATCTTGAATCAAAATTTTTTCTCTTACGTCAACATATTTTTACGCTTAAATCAAAAAATTATCACGTGTTTCAATAGTTTATATTTCTTAAAGCAAGAGATATTTTTTTGGAGCAAGATGCATTATTTATTTGTAGCAATATTGCATTTTTTTGTTCAAAGAAAATAAAATTTCTTGGAACAAGTACTATATACTTTTCACGCGAGTATTTTTGTATTCTCCGAACAAGAAAACAAAAGTTGCTTAAACCAAAAAAAAATGATTTTTGAATTAATTCAAGTTCGGTTATTCTTAAGTGGAATTTCCTCTTTAATCTTAATATTATTTTTATTATTTAGTTCATTTTTAGGAATTATAAGGATAAAAAGTCCAGTTGAGAAAGATAAAGTTGCACAAAGTACAGGGGGTGCCCAACGAGTAACTTGACCAAGTAAATCGACAATATATGGTGCTGTCATTGATCCAATTTGTCCCATGACCAAACTTGTTCCAAAAGCGGAATTTCTAACACCCGGGGGGAATAATTCTAAGCAAAATAACGCGATAGCCGTAAAACATGCTGTTGAGAGAAATTTCGATATCATTGTCATGACCATAGCTGTATATATATATTTTTTTGAAATAGTTACGATTGTTAGCATAGAAATAGACAAAATAACGTGAAGTAGAGCACTTGCTTTTTGGCAACTGAAAAATATCAGAATCGCTGGCACTGATGTGAGTGCTATTAATTCAATAATTGCTCCTATTGATGAATAAATATAACGATTAGTTTCAAATATATCAATATTAAGAACTGAAATTAAAACAAAAGTTACTAAATACTGAAATGAAGACATACAAAAGTGTTATTAAAAAAAACATTAATTTTTTTCTTACTGAGATAATAGCTGACTGAAAAAGTGGCAAAAAATGTGTAGTACATAATAATTATATTTATTCTCAAAATTGGATCTGAAAATAAAATTGATGAATTTCCAAAATATCGTTTTAAGCCTGTGTTTGGGTTATTTTCCAATACACGTTTTTTTAGCGGTAAGAATGTTCGCATTGGATCTTCTGTGGTAACAGACAGTTGATTAATAGTTTTATAATATTTTTCGATTATTGTTTTGGCTTCATCATGACGATTTTGTGATATCAACCATCTTGGCGACTCTGGCACAAACCTGAAAAGTAGAATAACATAAATTCGTTTCAAGTTATGATAAAAAAATAATGTTTTAAGATGAATACTATTATAGAATTATAAAGAAAAAAAATTACCAAATAATAAATACTAATAACAAAGTAAATAATGACAGTGTTAATTGCAAATGTCGCCAATCTGATGAGAAATATGCAATACTTATAAGAACTAAAGTTCCAATTTGAAACATTGAATCAATAATGGCACCGAATACCTTTTTTCTGTGACTTGAAGCAATTTCCGACACTATATAATTTCGAACAATATTATTTAATCAGCAACCTTCGTTAAAAGTATACACTGCGAAAAATTTGCGGAGTTAATGCAGAGTGAATCCGGAGTTTTCATGGACTACATTAATTTTTATTTATTTAATCCTTTCGGAGTGAATTTCATAAACTTTTTCATCAGTGATACCAGAGTTTATCATACGACTTACATCAACCATACCACGAAATAACATTTTATATTGTACCGAAATATAAAATATTCCCATGATAACTATATAACTATAACTATTAAATCATTCAATGTTTTTACTATGTATTGTATGAAATTAATATTGAGTGAGTTACTAAAACATTTTATAAATTGAAAACATGATATAATATGTTAAGTTATTAATTTCAGAATCAATTATTCATTAAAATAATTATGTTTCTCATAAAAAAATCATTTCCATTAAATATACATTTGTTTAAGTGTTAAAACTCCGGACCGGAGAGAATAGGGACTGAAATAAAATCCGCGTCTCTCCGGAACCACTCCGCATGAAAAAAAATCCCAATTCACGTCGCAAGCGGAGTGGTTTTGTTTTTTAAACTCCGGAACCCCGGGTGATTGAGTGAATTCGAATTGAAATAAAATCCGTTTCACTCCAGATTCACTCCAGATTTTTTAAAAATGTAATGAGTTATTTCTTACACATTGTATAGGCTGTTGAATACATGGAACTAACGCTTGCGCCTACAAGAAATTTGAAGACAATATAAGCCCAAAACCATGGAACTAATGCAGATAAAGGCATGGCAAGAGTTTGTAACACTAAGCTAATAATTAATGATTTTTTCCTTCCATATTTATCCGCGGCTATTCCCAAAATTCCACCACCTACTAGTTTTCCAAATGCGTATGCAAGAAATGTATTTGCTCGATGCACTTTTCTATCGCAGACCAATTGCCACTGGTATTAATGGAACATTAATGATATTACTATTGTTATCAGTAATTATAAGTATTCGTCATTGAATACCTACTTCATTGACAATCGTTGACCTTCCACTTTTATCAAATACAAACGACGAACAAGAAACAACACTGGTATTGAATTCACTATTTTTGACATAATCTGTGGCTTCTTCATATCCCAAGTTCGCGAGATACGTGTAATTATAATCATACTTTTGGCATTCATCGATTATAGAAATATTTTTAATTTGTTCATCTGTCCAATTTGCATTTGTAAGCTCCGGAACAGAGCACCAATAATTGGGTACCTTTATAAATTTGTAGTTTATCACGTATAAATAGATTATTTTATAAAAAGTGATAAATACCTCAGCAATGAATATATAAGTCATCGTATTTAATCCGTTTATCAATGACACTAAGATACTAGTGAATAAAACAATCCAAAGAAGTTGTGAACTTTGTCCTAGTTCATCAAGAGCTTGTAAAATAAACTTCTCTTGAATTTCGTTGTCTTCTTGAGTTACCATGATTAAATTAATGAGTGAATGTAAATTGAAATAAAATCCAGATCACTCCATTGAAAAGACGAGCTCCGTATTTACTCCGTAATCGGAGTAATCTTTTTAAAAACTCCAGAACTCCGAATGAAGGAGTGAATTTGGATTTTAATACTATTCGTATTCACTACTAATTCACTCCCGATTTTTACAGTGTATCAGAGGTACATTCTATCAAAATCAAACTTATGTTTTAGAAATTCTTTAATATAAATTATTTACAGTAATTTGACAAAATAATATCGTGAGTCTGATTTCTGCCGGTTATCTTTTCTAAAATGATAAAATGAATCATAATTATTTTTTTTATATGCTTTTTATGATACGTAGATATGGATAATACGCAAAACTATTGTTAGCATTCTTATATAAATTATACTCTTTTTTTATAAATTTATGTATTTTATTACCAATAGTAAAATCGCTGAATAGTTTTTACGATATTATAAACAATAAATATTTCTTTTTCAATTCAAATTTTTCGAAAAAAGTACATGTACACTATAACGTCCTAGCAAGATTAACGAACTGTCAAAAGTCCGGCTTTTATTACTAAAAAGATAATTTGATGATATGCTTAGTGATCAACTATCACAAAGAAAATGATTACGACAATTTAATTATTTTAATCAACTATTGTCCCAAATGGTGGAGGAATCTACATATATACTCTACCGTGACAGTGACTGTAGAGCTTTACGTAGTGATACATGATATGCACCAGTCATAGACTAGACAAATACTAGGCACTTGTTTAAGTCTCACCGTTAATGCACAATGTATTTTTCTGAATTTATAATTAATATAGCTAGACAATACTTAAAATGTTATTTTATAAATCTTTTATTTTGCGAAAGAGTCTAAAATTTAGAACCGTATACATTTTTTAATTTAGTAAATAGGTATTTTTAACTTCCCGCTAAGAAAATTGAAAATTTTCAAAAATTCAGGAAGTTATTGGTTTCTGTGCGATTTTCGAAAATAGAATTTCTATCAGATCTTGAAGTTTTGAGGTACTAGGAAGCTATTCTGATTAATTTCAAGATGATGTCCGAGTGTATGTACGTATTGTGGCTTAAATAACACCTAATTAAGCAGATGTATCTTCAATCCACTGACAACTGCTAATGATCGAAACTGGATTCATAGCGATTTGTCTATTTTTGGATTTTTGCTTGATATAAACATGGGAAACCCTGATTCTGGACAATTACCAAAAATATTGTAATTGAAACGTTTAATAAAAGGACTAGAGATCATAACTTCAACCTTGCGAGTTTCATTCGAAAGTAGCACATAAGACTTTATCCTACAACCCCAGCCGCGCCCATTCAACCAAATCCTTCAGGAGGAGGCCGAGTGAGCTGCAAAGTCCTGGAGGGATAAAAACCTGCCGTGTTAGAAGAATATATACTCTTCGAAAAACCCACAATAAATAAAAAATATAGGAAGTGAAAGTCTTCCTCGTATTCTTTATAGTTGTCTGCATCCTCCAAATCGCTCGTTAAAATTTTCCTGTCGCTACCAAAAGGAGAAATCCCAGATAATCAATTTAAATTACAGCGGTGGACATAACATCGATTTAAAATTTTATAGTATCACAGTAAAATATATTTATGTAATACAAGAAATCTATAACACGGATTGTCTTAACGGCAAACACACAATATTTTTTATAAAGTTTACTACTTTTAAATTTTATTTTAAATATGTAAGAAATTTCATGAGGATTTGGTCGTGTTGATAAATTTTATCATCAAAATTAAAGAAAACTTGTTTTCAATTAAGTTCAAGTTTTGTTCTATATTTTTATTTTTTCTTCGGAATCAGAATTGCTATCATTATTATTTAGTTCTTTTTTAGATATTGCAAGAATTAAAAATCCTGCTATGAGTGCTAAAGTACCACAAAGAGTATTTGGAGCCCACCAGGCGATTTTTCCCAGTAAATCAACAATATATGGTGCAGTCATACAACCAACTTGTCCCATAAGTAAACTTGTTCCAAAAGAGGAATTCCTAACACTTGGGGGAAACAATTCCGAGGAAAATAACATGTTGGTAGTAAAACATGCTGTCAAGCAAAATTTTGATAACATTGTCATTCCTAAAACTATATATATTTCATCTCGAGGAATTACTGCTATCGAAAACATACAAATAGATGCAGTTATATACAGAACAACGGTTGCATTCTGGCAACTCAAAAATATCAGAATCACTGGAACTGTCATGAGTGCTAGTATTTCAGAACTTGCTGCTGTTGCCATATAAATATAACGATTAATATTGAATGTGTCTACTGAAAATACTGAAAGAAGAAAAAGAATTATATATATATAGATTTAGTTATTGAATAATAAAATGTTAATATTTTATCTTACTGAGACAATAGCCAACCGATATAGAAACGAAGAATGAAAAATACATAATTATTATATTTTTTCGCAAGCTAGGATTTGTAAAAAGAATTCTCATACTTTCAAAATAGTGATGAATTACTATTTTGTATTGGCTTTTTTTTGTGCACTCTGTTGATATCGATTTAAGCGTTAGATTTTCTGGAACTTGAGTCGGTGTAATTATAACTTTACGATATTCTTCGATTATTTTCTGTGCTTTATCATGATGATTTTGTGATATCAACCACTGCGGTGATTCAGGAATGAACCTGAGGAATACCATAATATTAATGCATTATTAGTTCTAAAATGTGAATAATTAAAATAAAAACTCTAAATTAAATAAGTTTACCAAATAAGGATCATCATCGGAATAGTAAATACTGCTAATGTCATTTGTAGGTATCGCCAGTTTGTTATAAAATAAGCAAGAGTTACAATAATACAAGTTCCAACAGGATACATAACATCAGCAAAAACACCCAATATCTTTCTTCTGCTATCATTCGCCACTTCTGACACTACAGTTATGAATAATATTATTTAATTGTACACGCAGAGAATTTTATAGTATTTTTTACATAAAAAATTATTAGAAAAATTACTATATCATAGTAACATGAGGACAGTATGGAATTATTGAACAAATTACCGATAACGCAGAAATTTTTAAAATACATTGAACAGAATTTACAAGGTGCATTGTAATTTTAACAAAGCAACAGATTAAGAAATTTAAATTTCTTGGATAAAATTTAATTTGTTGCTTTGTCAAAATTACAATGCACCTTGTAAATTCTGTTCGATGTATTTTAAAAATTTCTACGTTATCGGTAATTTGTTCAATAATTCCATACTGTCCTCATGTTACTATAATATAGTAATTTTTCTATAAATTTTTTATGTAAAAAATACCGTAAAATTCTCTGCGTGTATTTTTCGTTACCAATAAAATAACGTATATTATGTCGTTACATATTTCTTACTAATTGTATATCCAGAAGAATACAAAGCACCCACACTTATTCCTGTTATTAATTTTAGAAAAATATAACCCAAAAACCATGGTATTACTGCACTTGAAGGTACAGCAATTATTTGTAATATTAAGCCAATTACCAATGACTTTTTTCTTCCATATTTGTCTGCGTATATTCCCAAAATTCCAAAACCTAAAAGCCTTCCAAATGCAAACACAAAAAATGTATTTGCTCGATATAATTTTCTGTCACAGACCAATTGCCACTAATAATGAAAATAATTTTAAAATATGTTATTATTTATTATTACCAATTACTTATTATTGAATGCATACCTCATACCTCATTGACAATCGTTGATCTTCCGCTGTTATCATATACAATTGATGGACAAGAAACAATACTGTTATTTAATTCAATATCTTTGACATAATCTATCGCTTCTTCATGCCTCAAACTGGCGAGATATGTATAATTATAATCATATTTTTGGCAGTCATCAATTATTGAAATATTTTTTATTTGTTCATCTGTCCAATTTGCATTTTTTAGCTCCGGAATCAAGCACCAATAATTGGGTACCTTCATAGATATATCGTTTATCAAAAAAAATAATTTGGTTCATGGTTAAAAAATAATAAGTACCTCAGCAATGAAAACGTAAGACATTGAATGTAATCCATTTGTTAATGACGCTAAAGCACTAATGATAAAAACGACCCATAGAAGCTTAGAACTACGCCCAAGTTCATCCAAAGTTTGTAGAAGACACTTTTCTTTTTCATTTTCATTTTCATTTTCCATTATTTAGTTAATCAATTACAATATGTCAAAAATACACAATAGAAAAATACAACATAGATTATAGATATATTGCACGTAATCGTTCATTTATGAATTTGACACAATTTTACAAGAGTACATACTGATCAAAAACCACAGTCTTGTCTACAGTGATAATATAATGTAATTAAGATATGGCTCGTTAATTTATTTCTCAGATCCGCTACGCATAGATAAGGATCATCATATAATAAATGAATGAATTTATTTTTTTTAATAACCATATTTTTTAGTACAAATGTGACTTAGTGCGTTCACGTGCCAAAATTGGGATTTTAATTTAAAACTTTAATTGTTACATTTGTACAGTTGAAAAATTCGGGTTAAATTTAACACAAATCACATGTCCCAAACGGTCCACTCAATTTTTTGTGTTAATTTAACACATTATACTTGTGTCAAACAATAATACAGGTTTAAAACTTGTTGAGATTAGATAACACATTCAACTTTAGTTAAATTTACACTTGATGGTGTCAAATAATTGACACAAAATATTTATTTAACCATTGAATTTTTATACACAAGAACACAAAATTTTCTACTGTGTATAGTAATATTATATCGGTGTTTTTTCGTCCTCATAATACGAAAGTGTGATACGCTTTACTTATATATATTCCCGTATGTGTGTGTGCATGAACACATACTTTTCTGCTTAACAATTATTATTTAATTAAGTTACGATAAGCCACACCGTCCATCCTACGGTAGAGTATTTCCGATTAATTATGTAATGCTGTTGCAGGAAAATTTGTGTTCATGTACATACACTATTATTTTAATTTTTCTATAGCATTCATTTCTACACATCATGACATCATCTATTGACGTGTTTAAATAGCAATGTATGTACCTACTATTCTAAAAATTTATTTTAATGATTTTTCAGTATTTCTTTTTAGATTTATCTCAGTAAAAGCTACTTTCTTATCACTAATCGACTTCTATGTGTTTTAATCATAATTAATTGTCAACCTATATACACAAAAAAAAAGGATTTCTTGAAGCGAAAAAAAATTTTTTGAGACGAGAAAAAATTTCTTGGCGCAAGAATTTTTTTTCTAGTTCTAAGAAAATTTTTGTAATGCAAAATTCAATTCGTAATGCAAAATTTTTCTTGCGCCAAGAAATCATTTTTTTTCTGTGTACATACATAACATCTTTTTTGATATTCATTAAAAATTAATTTTCAGATACATTGTACTATTCAATAGGCGTTCAGAAAAGAATGTTGAAAAAATAACAAAACCAACAATCCGTATTTCATAATCAGAAAATAAATTATTATTCTGACAATATACTACTAAATTTATTAGAATTTTCGTGATTTTATTGCAGATACATTTTTTAAGGATAAAAATCGAAAAATAAAATATTAATATTTTTAAAATATGAATTTTATGAATTAGCTTATAACATAATAAATCTTAAATTGTATTTATACACTGTAAACAGAGCGGTGTTAAAAATGGACTCATTTTAACTCCGCGCGATATTGAAATGAAATTAAACTGGTGTAGGAGGCGTAATTCGATGGTGTTATTCAGCAAACATTTTTTCTATATTTAATTTAAGTCTATAAATACAAATTTTATTTATAACAAGTCCAAACACGAAAGAAGACGATCAAAAGTAAGCACTCGAAAATCAAGCTTGTAGTCAAAATTAACACCTTTGCCAAATAACATTAAAACACCATAAGCAATCTATAGATATTTAACACACCGTGAAATGTGTTTCAAGTGACTACAAAAAACTATAGCTTTAAATAAAAATGTTATTTACCATAGCTATAGCATATAGTATACTAAAAAATGGTAATAAAATATTACTAATTTGATGTCATTCAGTAAAACTTCGAAATCGACATGGCAACATTGCACTGAAATTAACATTATGGCGATTCCTTTACCGTGCGACTAACGATGTTCGGCAAACGATTCGCGATGAACGAAAGATTAAACATGGAACACATTTAATGTGTGTTATAAATTAATTCACTTGTAACACACTTGGTTTTAGAGTGCGATTTTGAACCACCACTAACTGTTCAATAAGCACTTGATGCCGCTAAACCAATAGAGAAATTCTTATTGTTTAATGAAGATAATCCCGCCACATCTTAAGACATGGATAAAGTTCATAAGAAACGATCAAATACTGGCACAGCAAAAAACGTCAGATAAAGATAACAGACTATAATTATGTTATATTTTTATGTATAATATTAGAATAATTTAATTACATATACATTGCAAGTATTGTGATTAGTAGTTGGTTATTTCTCTTTCTTCATTTCACATAACGAAAACTTTCTATAACGAAAAAAAAAATGCTTGCTCCCTTGAGTTTCGTTGTAAAGAGTGTACACTGTACTCTATTAAAATGAATCAGTGAAATTCCACTGGTTCTCCAGTAAAATTCACTGATTCACTAGTGGATTTTACTGTTTGAACCAGTGAATCGAGCGATCACTGGTTCGACCAGTAAAATTCACTGATTCAACCAGTGGACTAAGATGATCACTTAGCTCACTGGTTGAACCAGTGAATTTCACTTAATTTTATTTATTATAAACGTTTATTTAAAAACAAAGTGAATTAAAAGAGTCTTAATAACAATTACATATGATTATAAATTATTTAGTTAACATTTAATTTTAAAATGTTATTCTTGATTGAGGTTAGCTCCTAGCTATTGAAGTAACTTCAAAGTTATTTATTTTTATACTCTGTAAAAATTTTGTCATACAATTATTATTGTTATATAAAACTTAGTTGATATATTACATAAAGATAAAAAATAAATATTAATAATTTATTGACATAATAAAACACTTAAATACACTCATGTACAGGATGCTGCTGTACCCGCGCGCTTACATATTTTTAGTTCACTGGTTGAAACCAGTTAAATTCACTGGTTCAACCAGTGACTAAAAGTTTACTGGTTGAATCAGTGGAATTTCACTGGTTCATTTTATGAAAGTACTTAAAATAAGTAAACTTTCGTCTGAAGTATTAGTTCTTATTAAACGAAAATTTTACTATAACTACTTATTGTACGGTATCATAAGACAAATGAGACCAGCTATAAAAGCTAAAATACTACAAAGTGTAGTAGGTGCCCACCAAGCAACTTTTCCCAGTATATCAACAATATATGGTGCTGACATGGAACCAACTTGTGCCAATACTAAACTTGTTCCTAAAGATGTGTTCCTTGCAATAGTTGGAAATAATTCCGAATTAAGTAACATGTTGACAGTATAAGTTGCTGATAAACAAAATTTTGACATTAATGCCACTCCCATTATTGTAATTTTATTTACTTTAGGAATAGCGGTGATTGATAGCATACAGACAGATCCAATTCCATAAACCATAATATTTGTCCTTTTACTATCTAAAAATATTACCAAAACTGAAGCTGTCATGTGTGCTAATATTTCATTAATGGCAACTATTGACATATAAACATAACGGTCTAATTTGAAATTGTCGACTGAAAAAACTGAAAAAAAAAATTCATAAACCAATTAAATTATAAACAACTATAAATTTTAGATCAATGAAATTCCATACCCAATGAATAACTGACGGCTGTGGTAACGTAATGAATGAAATACATAATCAAAATTTTTTTTCTAAAATTTGAATGTAAAAATAAGATTTTTAAACTTTCGAAATTACGATGCAAAAAACCTTTATTTGTTTTCAATATTATTGGACTTTCGGCTAATGTCAATGCAGACGTTAAATGTTCTGTTTCAAGAGTCGGTGAGATAGAAAATAATTTATTATATTTTTCAATAATTTTTTGAGCTTCATCGAGATGACCTCGTGATATCAACCATCGTGGAGATTCGGGTACAAACCTGAAAAAGGCAAAGTATTGAAAGATGCAGAGCTTGAATTAGCGCGAGGAAGCAAGCGAACAATAATCTTCAAAAATTTTTTAAATTTTTGTAAAGAATATTTCTGTCAAGTAAATAGATCGTATAGTAAAAAAAAAAAAAAAAAATTTACCAAATAACGATAACCAGCAAAAGGGCAAGAGATGATATTCCTAGTTGTATATGTCGCCAATTTTGAAAAAAAAGAGCAATAATTATCAAAGTAAATGTCCCCACTGGATACATTGAATCGATGATGGCTCCTAATAACTTCCGTTTATTATTTTTTGCAATTTCTGATACTATAATTTTAGATAGTTCCAATAAATTGTAATCGCATATTATGAAAATTAAAAACATTTAATAAAATTTATGATAATATCCTACAAATAGTGTATGCTGATGAATACATAGCACCCACACTTATTCCTGTAATGTATTTAAAGATAAGATAAGACCAAAACCATGGAACTACTGCACTTGAAGGACTAGCAATAATTTGTAATATTAAACCAATTATCAGTGACTTTTTTCGTCCGTATTTATCTGCAAATATTCCTAAAAATCCTGTACCACAAATTTTTCCCAATGCATATACTAAAAATGTATTTGCTCGATACAATTCTTTATCACACACTAACTGCCACTGAAATTTTTTTTTTTTTTTAACAGTGAATCGAAATTCATTTTTATTAATAATTATTATTATCAGTTGACATTGTTGAATACATACGTCATTGACAATTGTTGACCTTCCGCTCGTATCAAATACAACTGATGAACAGGGAACAACACTGGTATTGAATTTAAGATCTTTGATATATTTTGTGGCTTCTTCATACCCCAAATTCGCAAGATACGTGTAATTATAATCATACTTTTGGCATTTATTAATTATAGAAATATTTTTAATTTGATTTACAGTCCAATTAGCATTATTAAGTTCCAGAATAGAGCACCAATAGTCAGGTATCTTTTTAAATATGCATTTTGTTGAGTATAATTTATTTAGTTTAACAAAAAAATTATACATACCTCAGCAATGAAAACGTAAGACATTGAATTTATTCCATTTATCAAAGATACTAAAAGACATACGAAAAAAACAATCCAAAGCATTTTAGAGCCTTGTCCAATTTCATCCATAGCCCGTAAGAGATACTTCTCTTGTATAATAATTTTATTTTTAGCCTCCATGATTTAATCAGTTATCGTACACTGTAAAATAAGCGGTGTAAAAAATGGAATAATACCGGTGTAATCGGTGTAATTTGGCGGTGTTAAATCTGTGTAAAGGTGGAGTAAATTGCGCCCGTTCCGAGTATTAATTTTGGAAAGCTTATAAAACACAAAAAATATCAGTTTTTATAAAAATTAATAAAAAAGAATATTTACACCGCCGGTGTTGAAATTTATTATTGAAAATTTTAACATCTACATCGTCAGACTTATCCCGGGTTTTTTTTACAGTGCATAACTAACAAAATTCACTCACTATAACTCAATAATATCTTTATAGTATCACGCTAATATTGTTAGAAGTGCAATAGTTGTTCATTTTTATTATACAGATTTCATCATCGATGTTATGCGTTCTAGTTATTATCAACCATGTCTAGTCCAATCATCTTATGCTAGATTCCCACTTAAGAGAAGATCTAAAGTGCAATAGATCTGCCGAAAGATATCTTCCGAAAGGTCATGTTTTATTTAAGCAATTTTGTATCATTTATGCAAAATACCAGTATAACAGTATAATTTTTATCGTAGTTAACTGTAAAATAAAAATTAAAAACTACCTAGAAAGAGTTTTAAACTTATTAATTTGTTGAAATTCGCAAACACGATAATAGAAAATATTCATAAAGATGTCACATCGCTGATAATGCATATCACACACTGAACAAAAAAAAATGTATATTATGAAGAAAAAATGCTTGCAATTAAGACTTTTAGTTAATTTAATAGTGCCAAGCAATTATTTTTTTTTTTATAAAATAAAATAATTACTTATTTAATTATTTTATTTAATTACTCAGTGCAAAGAAAAAAAATTTAATTTTGTCATAAAAATATTATTAGACATGTTTATATATAAATAATGTTGTTTAGATTAGTTTTAACCTTTAATAAACATTGATTGTATAAATAAATAATTTTATCCTAATCTAAGATTCGAACCCAGACCGATCATGTGAGACATACACTAGCTTTTTTTATTTTTTTTTTATTTTAAATGTTTATTTATTAGATTTTTATCATCATACATAAATAGTGCAAACAAAAAAATTACAAAAAAAAACTACACAATAAACATATCAACAGATAACTGTAAAACAGAAAGACAGCAGGACAGCAGTACACACAGTTTTTAAATTTCTTAAGTAATATGGCACGATATAATCTTTGAAAATTAATAGGACTCGCCAGGAGGCTGAGTGTCCAAGCTATAACTAGTTATACCTGTGGAAAAAATTTATTATTAAAAAAAAAACTACTGATTAACTCTCATTTACCTTATAAACTACTTAATTCTACCTTGCAACTACACTTTATATACATTTTTATATTATTTATAAATTAGTAATGGCAAATAATGACACCTTTCTCTCTTATAATTATTGTTAATTTAATAATTTGTTTTTTACATTGAGAAACGATTGATTAAGTGCTATTTTCTTCGCATAAGTTTGCTTCTTTGCTCCAGTTTCTTGATATGCTCTTCAATATGGTCCAGCAACCAATTGTTTTTATCAAGCCGATAAAAGGTGTTCATATCCCTGTCTGGGATAGCCCTGGAATACTTTCACCCTTTCTCTGGTTGTTTGCCTCTTACCGGTATACGCTTTAGCTCGCTCAGCCACAGTGACTTATTGGAAATATTGTTTTTAATGAATCTACTTTTTCATAAATTAACTATGATGATTTTTTTTGTATTTTGTTGCTATGCACACACATACACGCACACACATACGGGAACATATACGTAAAACGTTCTACAATTTCGTCTTATGATTTTGGAGAATTAGGATAGGAGGAGAATGGGCAGGATAAGGAAGGAACCTTATTAATGAAAAGTTTATAAATAAATTGAGGAAAATACGGATAGTCCGAACTGGAAGTCGAACCCAGACCATGTCGGTTACGCATCGAATGCTCGTAATGTTGTAGCTGTTGTAGATATTATTAAGTTTTATAATTATTTTTTTATTAATAACCCCCATGAAAAAAATATGTAAAAAGAATATGTATATGTTAAAATATAAAAAAATATATTAAAAATTCATAAAAAGTGTATACATATATATAAAATACGTACAAATAATATAGTTTTAGTAGCTAACTTTTGGCCGATTTGCGTATATAATTTATATATAGATTTAAATAGATTTAAATCTATTAATTGCAGACTTTTAAATTACTTTAGTCTATTTTTGTCCAGTTCCCTCTAATTTAATAAAATATTTAAAATAACAAACTTGCAATGCTCATCTTGTTTTTAAACTCATCACTCTATTAATAATAAATTTATTTGAAGTAAAAAAATTTTCAAATAATATCATTTCATATATTTTATTTTATTTATCCACTAAACACAATTTTATCGGTAAATAGTAAAAAAGTACATCTCTAAATCTTGAAAAAAGCGCCATCTACTATAAAAAGCGCGCCATTGTAACCATTTCAAAAACATTTCTTCTTGAACTTTCAAACAACGAATCATCTTTGAGATCCAACAGAACAAACCAATCATATCTATTATTGAAGAGTAAACGTAATAAAATATTTGTCTCTCATTGTGTATGAACCTTAATGTACACATTATTGTTTCCATTGTGTTCACATCATAATCATAAATAATGTATGTGTAAAACACCGTATATATGTACATATACGTCACCATACACGTGTGTGTCATACATAAAATTCATATTTAACACAGATACTGGATGTGTAAACATGTATAGGACAAGTTTTAGCGCCTCTACCGGCAACAATGAACTTTAAAAATTTTATGTACCGAAGTTTCGGTTTTCCTGCCGCGGTCAGTTGCCACATTGCGCCCGAATAGCGCCGAGTAAAGATAAATAGTGTTGTATGATAAACTATTTACGGTGTATGTACTGTTCTAATACAAATGTTCTGGATGCCATTCGGCATTTAAATTAAGTGTATTTATATTTACAATACAACAAGTTAATATTAAACTAAAAAATAAAAAAAATGATAGTCAATCAAATGTAAAAGTTTTAAGTGCGGTTTTTAAAATCAGTGATTTTAAATCGAGTTTTAATAAGTTTTTAAATTAATAAGACATTAATAAGTTGTTTGTTTATTTTATTTTAAATATGTATTCAGACGGGCACGAAGTAGACGGCAGTTGGGTACTGCGCGTCTACGTTACGGATTTACAGGTCGAGAGAAATCTTCGCGTCAAAGGAGAGCTTCATATTGGCGGTGTCATGCTTCGTCTTGTTGAAGATCTTGGTAAGTCATCAGTTCAAGATAGTTTTTTTTTTTTTTTTTTTTGTATATACTCTTAAATTTATTTTCAAATAAATTTATACTAATTTATTCTCATATATTTGTGTGCTTCTAAATAAATGAATAAAATTTTTTTTTTATTTCAAACCAATTTTTAAAATTACTTGAAAAAAAATATTTGAAATAGAAATTTAATGTTTTGAAACTTATTCACTTATTTTTAAGTAGTAAAATTTGCTATTCTGGTTCATACGATAAACAAATAATTTACTGGAAGTTAACGTAATCACTTTAGCTACTGGATTTTTGAATTATTATAAACTCCAAAATAATTATCATTAAACTGTCATCAAAATTATGAGTGTAGCAGACATCAGACAAATTTAAAATTATAAATAAATAGAGTAAATAATTAAAAAATAATAATATTTATAAAAAATGCACTTATTAATTTTTAAATTTTTTAAATGCCCATTTTTTAAAAATTATATTTTATCAATTATTTACTCTATTTATTAATAATTTTAAATTTGTCTGATGTCTGCTACATTCACACTCATGTCAAAATTAGGAACTCGTATGTCTTTTAATTAAATACCGCTCATTAACTGTATCGACTCGTTTAATATAAGAAACTATATACATATATATGTACATACACTTTAGATATAACACACATTCCAATCCTCAAAATTTTTTACATTTCACTGTGAACACTCATACTGATAAATTCTTCTTGATTTAAAATTATATCGTATAAGTTTTTTTAACAACTCACTATAAAGACATTGTCAAAACTTATTAACAATTAAAAAGTTATGTTACATGTATTTATATACACAGAAAAGACCCGCGTACAATGAAAATACAAATAATCATTTTTTAAAATTTCAATACACAATTTTTTACTTGTGGTTTATATTTTAAAAGAAATACAACATCTTTTAGTGTCAATAAAAAAAAAAAAACATTTATCAAAATTTCTGGGTGACCCATTTCATTCGGCTTTCTTCAACATAAGTATATATTTATATATATAAACATAGTTTACGGTTGAATTTTCGTGAAACTGTTTATCAGATGATAAAAACCGACTTTGAATGCAACAAGTAAAATATGAGTTTATTACATAGCAAATGCAATCCCCTCTTTGGTTACTGTTTGATTTAGTTTTTTTTTATTGATATAAATGTACACAGAGAAAAAGAATATGTTAGAAAAAGAAAAAAATCGCATTATAAAATGAAATCAAAAATTTTCTTTGGACTAGAAAAAATTTCTTGGCGCAAAAAACTTTCTCTTGCTCCAAAAAAATTTTCGTTTTCAATTCATAATGCAAAAAATTTCTTAGGGCAAGTAAAAATTTTTTGCTCCAAGAAATTCTTTTTTTCTGTGTACAAAAACACAATAAAAATAATTTTCATTATTGATGGGTTGAAAATAATTTAAAAATCAAACATTTTGTAATTATAATATACATGTATATAAAGTAAAAAATGATAATAATAATGATAGCTTGTTATTATAATTTCAAATGAGTTTCTTTGGAATTTCATAATAACGGAGTGCATTTTATTGCATTTTAATAGGAAAAAAAGAAAAAAAAACAAAGTTAATGACGCATTACTTATATGATTTAGAGTTAACTTTATCAAAGGAAATAGCTTCCATTATATTTTATTTTAGGCAATTGCGATATTATATTCTAAAATTAACTGTAGTATTCCTGGTAAAAACTATATCGTCATAAGCAAGTGTGTAGATGTAATACTTCCAGTCATATATTTCATTTGATTCAGTACACACACATATATTTATATTTAATGTGCATGAATATATGTATGTGTCTTTTCACTTTTTACAAGGCACATTAAGCGCATAAAATTGCGTGTCACACGCTTGTTTTTCACTTTATACTAAAGCATACGTCAAAAAAAAATACTTCCTATTTACAATTTTTCACTTGCATATTTTTTGGCATTTAATCTCAAAACTCCAATTCGCTGGTCTCATTTTTTTAAACTACTTTATTATCATGACGTGATGCACTATTACGTTTATTTCAAAAGCCTGTAATAGAAATAAGTCTGTTTTTATTCAAATTTTCAGTGTCCCAACTTTTATTTTCTCGACCAAAATTTTTTACTCCAAAAAAAAGTCATAAAATATTTTTTTCCTCTACCGCTTGACAATTTGTAATGAAAACTGCAATATAATTTGTATTGCAACAATATTTATTTACGATAAAAAAATTTTTGAATACTCTCGTTAAATACTTGAAGTATTTATTTTAATGATAAACAAAAATTAAAATAAACAATTAATCTTTAGTGCACATTTAAATTTTCAAATGTTGCACAATGATTTTATAAATCAATGACATTCCTCAGTATATTTTTATTTATTATACGATGAATAAATACCATCTGTTAAAAATCACTCAAGTGGTTGTACATTTAGGCAGGATACGACCTTGAACAGTCGTCAAGTAGGGGAAGGATTTTGTGGTTCTTTTGTGAGACTTCACCATTACATGTTTTACTCAATATATGTATGCATATATTTATATACATATATACCCACACATATGAATACAGCACTTAACATAGCTCAAAATCACAGGCATCACAGGTGTCCTTTTTGTGATATTTATTCATGCATAAAAAAGTTGACTCGTAAGATGAAAAATATCACTATATAATATTAAACTGACATTTAAAATAAATTGTATACGTATATTTATTTTTAAAAAATAAACGACTCAATACATTTGACAGTAGTTCTGTTGTTGTTTTTTTCTTATTTATTTTCGTATACAAAAATTGAAATTCTGCATCGAAAACAGGTCAAACGTCAAACTATAAATAAATTTGTAAAAAATTTTTGTTTACACTGAAAAAAAAAAATAAAGTAACTTTTGTGTAAAGAATATATTTTCGAGTAATAAATCGATATGAATTTTTGCATTATCAATTTCATATCCAGCGCAATCATTTTCTTGACAGAAGAAAATCAAAATTTACACTTCTGCAAAAAAAATAAGATTAAAATATCTTGAAATAAACTTGGGTTTCTTCGATTAAGAAAATTATTTTAAATGAAATCTTCAAATTTTTGCACTAAAAACAATATATACAGTATATCTAATATCTAATATATTAAATTGAAAATTTTTAATATCATAATTTCTTCTGGTAAGAATGTACAATGATTCAAAAAGATTTTTTTTACTTAGTGTAGAAACTTATAAACATTTCTCATTTTATAAAGTCATATCGCGTTACTATTTCCAAAAGGACATATTTTTATACGTCTTTTTGGCTTTAGGAAACTTTCTATAGCCAAAAGGTCGTGCAATTTTTGTTTGACAATCGTCTTGTAGACTTATTTTATAGCTAAAAATTGAAAAAAAAAAATTTTGAAAACCAAAAGGGCATATAGCTTTAGTTATATGCCCTTTTGGCTTTCAAAATTTATTTTTCAAATTTTCAGCTTCAGAATAAGTTTACAATACGATTTGCAATAAAAAAAAATTATATGTCCTTTCGTTTTTAAACTTAGTGACTAAAAGGGCGTATAAAAATATGTCCTTTTGGAATTACTGACGCGATATATCTATTATTACCATTAAAGTTATAATTTAATTACATAGATACTAAAATATAAATATAAGTACATATGTACAGTAAATTGAGGCGAGAATTTAATTGTTAAGTTAAGTGTAGCATCAGTTAAAGTATACGCATTTTAGTTCAAGATACCGTATGTCACCAAGCTTATGTGATGACAAGACAGCACTCTTATTATGGTCCTTCTGTAAAACGAGTAACTTGCCACCATGCTAAGACGTATGCAGTCGCTTGATATAAGAGAAGGCTTGGTCAACCTATAAGTATTTACAATCCTGTGCAAATTTTATGTATTAAATAAAATATCATTAGGATATATTTTATGAAGACAGACATTTACTTTTAAAAAATTTCATTTAATTGAAAATGTGGTCTATTTTTTTAATGGAAAATTTATCAAAAAATTATGCTTTGCACGTTTACGTTATACTATTGGAGACAAGGTCGTCCTTACGGTACACGTATTCCCAGATCGAGGCCATTGCACTTCACCTGGAAATACCATGACAGGTCGTGATTATGGGAACTATACAACACCTTTTCTATAAAACAAACATATCACTTTCTAGCAATTATTACATATTTCAACAACTTGTCTATATCATAACTGTACTTATCAACCAATTTAATCCATTCATTCATATTCATATTAAATCCATTTCATTTAAATGTCGCATTCAAAAAGAGATTATAAATAAAACGGTGGAAAGTTAATTCAATTTATTAAATTTCGAAACTATATTTAATAAATATACTTATGCATGCGCGTTTATTGTTATATGTAATTGACAATACAACACTTATTGAAGAGATATGTAGTTAATGTGTATATGTGTAGTGTTCAATACATATATATATTAATGAGAAGAAAGAGAATAAAAAATAATTAATCATTCATATATGATTATATGTTTAATAAGTTTATTATTCAGATGATTCATTTTTTTCTTATTGTCTAATTTATTCATAATTATTTTTTAATCTTTAATTTACATTCATTTAAATTAGTTTTATTTTAAAATTAACTTGATAATTTATTACTTTGTTTAAATAAAAATAATAAATTTAATTATAAATTAAAATTGCGGTTATTTAAAAATTTAAATTCTCTAAAACTGGTTTAATTTTCAAAATAAAGTTGATAAATATTTATTTTTTTTTTAAATATATATTCATTGAAATCCTTTTGAAATTAAATTTATAATTGTTTTTTACGAATTTAAAAATTTAAATTCTTTCTTGAGAAGTTTTTTAAATAAAATTAATTATTTATTTTTAATTAGATTCAAATTAAATTTACAAAAAATTTTTTTAGGAAATTTAATCATTTTAGAAATATTTGTTAATTTTTTTTTTTTTTTTTAATATCAAAAAACTGATAGTACTATTTCTACAGTATGTAAGTAACTTTTAAACAAGTTATTCTTTTAATACAAGAACAAAAAGTACTCATCAGCAAGTTTATGTTTTACGGTTGGGTTGGCTGGCCAACTTTCAGCGACGTGCCTTGGGATGTTCAAGGAAAAAAAAATGTTTAGTCCTTTTGTCGCTGACTCATCATACAGCTGTTGATTCACAGATTGCTCACATTTATATTTTGCAAAATATTATTCAATAACATTTTGATAACATTGCATACACGGAAAGAATTATCTAATAAATTTTACTCGTTAATTATGAGTAAAACTAGACCTAGATGAATGATTACTTTTCCATTTCTAGATAGTGTTCAATTATAGGGTAGAAAATCATAATTTCGAGTAACTTTCAAATAAAAATGGTTAAAAAATGAACCAAAAGGGATCAGTTTTATTCTTTCCATATTTATTTTGTTTTTGGCCCGGGTTTACTCTAAATTGTACACTAAGAAAACTAAGTAATTGTGTTTACTATGCTAAATTTTTAATTCCAATCATCTAGGATGATTAATAACAATTAACTCTAGTTAACATACAGGATTGTAACAATTATCATAAATATGGTGAATATTACAATCTAGATGGTTTATACAATCATCTGGATAATATTTACTACTATCTGATTGATGGTAGAAATTTTTACCATAACTTGATAGTAACTCCTATTATTTAATTTTCTGAGTGTAGGGTAAATTTTATCAAAAAATTATCTCCGTGTTAAAAAAAAAAAAAAAATAAACACATAAATCTTTCTTTTGCTATTTAGTTACACATAAATAATATAAAACTGTAATAACAATTCATACATATACTTAGAATTATGCTTTATGCATATTCAAGTAGATCTAGTAAAGTTACATTGAAATACGATATAATTGCGATTACCAATAATATGTAATTATCCGCGTGTATTGACCGCAGATATTAATTATTTAATTTACATTTTGATTGATAGATTTACCTGGGCATTCATTCGCAATAGAGTTCATATTCCAGTAACTTTTATTATTTTTTTTCATTCAAGCCGATAACTATCTACGATTATCAATTACATATTTATTTCTATTACGAAGAATCAGTAGCAGTGATTTAATAGTTATCTCATACAGAAATACGATAATTGGTAGTATGACTATGACTGTAGAGTAAATTTTTCCTTTTATAGATAACAATTCAAATAAAAGTAAAGGATTAATAATAAGAATTATTAGGTAGATAGTTTATTTTATTGAAAATATTTAAAGGCGAAAGCATTGTTGACAATGTCTGGCGAATATATTGCCTTAAACCTTGACAAAAGTGACTCAATTACGTGCGTGGTTGGTTAAATTACGTCAAGGACAACATGAGTAAGCTTCCATATTACAAAAATAATGGAAACTATAAATAAATATTTATTCAGATATACTGACGCCTAAGTATCAAGCTGCATAATAAAAGTATACACAAAATATTAAATAATAATAAATTTCTATTTAAATTTAAATAATTTAATGAGTTAATATAATTTTACTGTCCATAAATTGTCCTTATATGTTAATACAAGCGTGAAAAAAAGAGAATGTGTGTGTAGGATATAAAGACTGGAAAGATGATACATAAAAATCAACTTACTCGGTACACATAATATCTCATTTCCTTGTATTATGCCTATTATATGCTTACTACGCATTATTACCAGTTAGTTTATAAAACAAGCAATTGTTAGATAGGATATCATAGTAAGCTGCAATATATTCTTTGAATTTTTTATTTCATTTTATTATTATATGACTTTAAAGTTTTTTAATATTTTAATTTATAAATATTAATCAATTTTTCTTATACATGAAATGTGTATTTATTTTTTAATTTTTTTATTAATTAGAATTGAAGATTATCTTAAAAAAAAAAAAATGTATTTTTCGCTAAAAATGAAAATCTTCATTTGAAATTATTCAAATTGAATTAAATACATGTTTAATTTCCACATAATTGAATCCATTGTTACATGAAAAAAAACCATAAGTGTAAAAGGGCCGCAAAAAAAAATGACAAAATTTTTTTGCTTCTTATCAGTTTTTAATTTACGTAAAAACAAAAAAAACTGAAGAAAAGTCAACAAAGTTTTTTATCTTCGATATATATTAAAAGTATAAATAAAGTAACTGTCTACTAAAATTAAATTTACACTGTAAAAAATTGGGAGTAAATAAGGAGTTTGTCTTTTTCGTAGAGTGATTTTGGAGCAGTCTGGATTTTATTTCCGGGTTTTGGAGTTTTAATATTAAAATAAACTACCCTTTGGAGTAAATTTCACTCCGAGGGGACTAAATAAGCAGTCATTCACTCCGCATTCACTCCGAATTTAATTCACATTCACTGCAAATTTTTTACAGTGTTTTTATAAAAAATTTATTTATTAAAAGTAGTGTTAAATTGCAATTTAATCAAACACATTTAATTGCATTTAAATATTTTAATTGACCCAATTTTCCCCTTAATTCCCATTTTCCACTTCGTTGAGTTTTTTAAAGTATTTTAAAAAACTCATTTCACCCCTCATAAATTATATATCAGCTATTTTACCCCAAAATCCGCTACTCTTGACTAATTCCGAATGAAATTGTTCCCGAAAAATTACGACCTGACATCGTATTTCCTGTACACTTTTAACTCATCGAGATGTAATCCTCAAGTTAAATTAATCCAAATATTTTTATAACTAATTATAGGTTACAATATTGTAACAGGTGCATAAATGTATTTCATTCGCATGGACTTAAAGTTGTTAATATTGTTCTAACATTTCTCATTTGTGTCAGTAATAATTAAAAGCAATACTAAATATATCATTGATGTGAATAAGCATTAAATAATACTATTTTATCCGGCGTATCATTGATTGCACCTTCAAACATATCACATTGAATTGAAATTAAGAGTGACAATTGCCATTATGAAAGTATAACAAATACAATTAATATAAAAATGCAATAGCAATAGTTTAAAAAAACAAATTGACATAATTATATTGGTGCCACTTACTTAACTGTCAGTGAGTACGATATAAAATAAAAAAAAAAAATGTTGAGCGTGGGTAGAAAAGTCGAGTTCCCAAGAGAGGTATGTCACGTTCGTTGAGTCTTTGAGTTCCTTCTCTTTTCAAGTACGTATTGAGCGACTTTCAAGTACTTATAAGGCGAGCTTTCACCTCCAGATATCGCAAATTATCCAATATTAAATTATTATTTAATTAAATAATGTTCTTCTTCACTCTATTTACTCAATATTCTATAATACTTACCCGAAATATATCATTTTTTACAACTTTTTATATTGAGAGGAAAAAACATTTTTAAAATATGTGTACATACAAAACAAAAAAGTTATCTTGAGTTAAGAAAATATTTTTGAAGACAAACATTTTCGGGAAGCAAATCAAGATTTTCTTGAGCCAAAAGAATTTGTCTTTAAGAGGATTTGCCATCTATTCTCTCTCACACACATGAGAACAAACGAAACGGTCCTTGTTGCACTTACAATTAGTAACTGGAAATTTCAAATGAGCCGATTTCAGAGATAAACTGAAATTCCCGAATGAGAAACATTTCATTTGAAAAATAATAACTTTACGCATCGAATGAAATATGTTATTGAATAATTTGTGTCTATCTATGAAAACGGTTATTTAAAAATCATGAGTGTGAATACAGCACCAGACAAATTTAAAATTATAAATGAATAGAGTAAATAATTAATAAAATAAAATTTTTAAAAAATGCGCTTTTAAAAAATTTTGAAATTAATAAGTGCATTTTTTATAAATATTATTTTTTTAATTGTTTCCTGTATTTATTTATAATTTTAAATTTGTCTGATGTCTGCTACATTTACACTCGTTTGAAAATCACCTATTTCACTTTTTTAACAAAGAAAATTCATCTTGGCCAGAGAAGATTTCTACTTCAACCGAGAAAATTGAGGTTTTCAAAAATTTTTTTGAATCAAGAATATTTTCCTTCAGTCCATAATTTTTGTTCTGTGTATATTCACAGTAAAAAAGGATTCGTCAAAATCAACACTCATCGTGTGTAAAACGAACGTTTTACACTTATTGATATGTTATTTTAACAAGTCGTGAGTGTTGAAAAAGGTTACACGCGTATATGTTAGAAGAAAAAAATTTTCCAAGAATTCTTTTGTGATGGTCGAGATTATTTTTAACATATTTTGTGTGTTGATTTGATAGTAACATATAAAAAGTTTTACTTTTGTATAAAATAACATTTTTGAGTGTTAAGAAATCAATCGATTCCGACAGATCGTAAAAAATAAATACTGTGTGTTAAATTGACACCCAAAAGTGTTAAAAATTTAACACACTTTTTTTTACACTGACGGCTCGTTTTTTACTGTGTTCTTACCACAAAAAGTTATGCAATTAAAAATTATCAATTTTATATATTTTTGGTTCAAAAATTTGAAGATTTCAATCAAAATCATTTTGTTAATTGAAAAAACCCGTTTATTATGATATTTTTTTTTTGTAATAATGTAAATAAATTTAAATTTTCTTCTTTCAAGAAAATGGTTCTTCGCGTTAGATATGAAAATAATAGTGTAATAATTTATATCGATTTATTACTAAAGAAAATATTGTTATTGCAAGTTATTTTTTTTCTCAGTGTAGATAGATATCAATACTAACAATAAAATAAAATTTAAATTATTTAAGGTAAATTTGTATGAAAAAAAAAATTAATTGAATGAAGGTATTCCATTTGATTAAATAACTAGCTACATCCCATTCATCATTCTCTCCCTCTACTGATGTACTTGTTTCGTCCGTTAAAATTAAATATGTCTGGCCATTCAATTCGCTACGATACGATAGAAAATCAGTAGTCCTATATATGTATACATATATACTAATATAACAACTATATAGTATACACCCACTACAATATCATATAACATAAAGCTTTCTCTATACAAATATTGTTATATATATTTTATTTATTGCGCAGCATGTTTGCTAATACTTATCGAGAGAAGTGATAAAAAAATAACTGAATTTGATAAAATGTTACCTTGCTATGCGATAAATAAAAAATTTATATTATGTCAAGTATTGATTCTAACGAAAGATAGTAATTCTTCGTAAAGTAATGGATATGAGAACCAAATGTTCGCGCTTAGTAATAGAAAAAACAAACTGATAATTTTTTCTGCTAGACAGTTCAGTAGACTCATCAATTCTCATCTTATAAGACTTCCATTAACTTTTTTATATTTTTACTCTTGAATATATTCAAGGGAACATATAAATATTTACATATAAATTATAATCTAATTTTTGAATAGTTAATTTATTTGAAAGCTTTTTGTTTAAAAAAAATAAACGTTAAATGTCTTGACCGTAAAAATATTTTAAAAATAGCCAAGCGTACATCTCAAATATTGATATGAATATCTGTAGAGTAGAAGTACCATTTGTGGTCACTGCTCCATTTTTTTGACATTTGATACTTTATTTTAATTAATGAAAAAGTGTTAAATAAAATTACCATTTTAATAGCGGGTTAAAAGTATCTTTGAACACTTTTTAAAAATTAATTTTGTCATTGCGTCTTTTACAAATTATTTTATTAAAATTTTTCAAGTGTCCAAAACTGGCTTAAAGCTGCCAAAAACGGTACCTCTATCCTGTATTAAATTCTGTATGTAATTTGGTTAAATGAAAAATTATGTATTTAATTATTACTGTGTTTTAGATTATTTCTTCGTCACTTTTAGTATCGACTGTCGATTCATTTTCGTTAATAAAAAATTGACGATAATTTTGACAGCAATTGAATAGAATTTTTATAAAGAGGCGTATGAAGATAATATGAAAGAAATGGATTACATTAATTTTAAATTGTCTTTAATTTATTAATGTATATCTACAGGCTAATAAACGACATTCTAATTAAAGTTTCAATTGAATTTTACTATATGAGAACGAATATGCGTGATTCGAAATTAGTGTGTCTTAAAAAAAAGTTCTTATTGTTGATGCTAAAGGTCTGAAAATTTGTTAATTTTTTTCAATTTAACGTGGGTGTCTGAATCTAACATGTTTCAGGATTTATAATTGAAAAAATTCATTACATATAAAATTCATTATTTTTATCAGTTTAATGAGGACTGAAAATAAGTTGCCTGGATAATAAATTCATTTACTGTAATATGCCTTCAAAAATTGATCAGGTCACTATAAATAATATATTAAACTGTCATCAAACTTTACATTGAGCCCAACTATGCGAAATATGTGAAAAACAAAAAAATTGATCAAAAAAAGTCAGAAACGTTGATTATTTCTTGAAGTGGCCATGAAATCATTACTTTTCTTATAGCAATGGTTGTCTTATCAATTCTATTGAATAGTTTTTAAAAGTGTTTAGTTTTCAGATTACAATATAAACTGGTTTAGATTATTAATGAATGAGGAATAATTAAATAAATTAGAGAGTTTGCGGAAAAACAGTAAAAGAGACAAACTAGGAAAGTTACCATTTATGGTCTATTGAGGTTGAAATAATAAAATTAAATTTGAATTGTAATTAAACTATGTGGTTACAATAGACATTTTTTATCTTAGAAACTTATACCTTTAATGTGAAAGTTATTGTCATATATTTCCATGGGGTGTGAAAATTTCAATATATATTTTCATTTAGCAGATTAAAATATCTAATTGTCAGTAATATTTTTTTTTCTTGAGTTTTGAGTAGAGGCTTCGGAAAAAAATTAGGGAGCACAGCATTAACGCTTCGCAGTTGAGGTGTACCAAAATAAAGTAAATTATATTCAATTGACAAGAATAGTACACGGAGAAAAATGCAGGTCATAATTAAATAATAATTACAATCACAATGAAAAATTTGCTATCTCAAATAAAAAATTACGATGATTTGTAGAAAATTTATTTTTCATTTCAATTATTACTATCTAGATTGTAATTTTCACTTATCATAATAATTACGATAAAGCTTCGATAAATTTTCGCTTAGAAAAAGTCAATATTTACTTATTCATATAAAAATAGTTAAATCTTACAAAAAGTATAAATTGTTATTAGAATTATTAAAAGTTAGTACATTAGTCGCAATTTTTGTTTCGTAGTTGATAAATATTACATCTCCAATGTAATTCTACGTAGGTACTGTACATTTTAGAATGTCGGTAAGACAAATTGCTAATCCGAGAGATAAAATTACTATTTGAGATTGTAAAAATTACTATTTGAGATTGTAAAAATTACTATTTGGATTGTAAAAATTACTCGCCAGAATACATCTTTCACAAAGCGCGTTAGCTAATATTTACTAAGTACAATAGTAAAAATTATTGGTACATTATAATTTTTATTTGTCGCTGGTAAATTTTATTTTGAATGCAGTAATTTTTATAATCAACTGAAATTATTATTCTAAATATTATGTTGTAATGTTTACTTTGAGTTTTGTACAAGTTTTGATTTTTTTTAACGTTTCGAAATTACTTCTCAGATTGTAATTTGTTGTTTTCAAATTTAGAAAAAAATTACTTAATTTTTTTCTCCGTGTAAATTAAACATAATTAATGTCATTTGTCATAGACAAATTGACTTTGTATTTAATGATCATAAAATAAAGTGTTTCTATTTAATGAATTAAAATGTCGAGAATAATGAAAATTATTTAAATTATATGGATAATTTTGGTATTATCATAAAATAATAATAGAACACGGAATCAAGTTGGGAAGTGAATCAGTCGGATGTGATTCAGTTTGAAAGCATATACACAGCAGCAGGATGTTCATCCATACAGGAGCCTCGCGATTTTTTTCTCGCAATGCACACACCCGGCAGTAATACAACACAGTACAAAGTTGTATATAGCTGATATATGTTAAAGTTAAACGAGAATATGAGGACAATGGTACATTGTGTGAACTTCCTACAGTCTGTATATGAATATATATCTATATATATACCATCCACGCCATACGTATATATGTATATATATAATACGACAGAGAGTGGATGAGAGTAGAGTGTAAAGCTGATGTGGTCACATAGAAGCATCCGTTTTTGATGGCGTGCCTTAACTTTATGTTTCTTTGCAAACTCTCCAACCAAACTAAACTTCAAGTCTTTTCTGCAGCTGCGGTATATAGTTTTAATATACATATACACATATACATATATAATACCAGAGGAACGATTTCGTAGCACGCGCAATGTGTTCTGTACCAAGCTCTCAGTTTAAATATAAACCGTGACGTCAGTTACTTTTTCTCTTTTCATCCACACGTCTGGCGCTTCGTGTGTAATCTTGAGAAAACATTCTTGTTTTTAAACAAAAAAATAAACCATTATTTTAGAGTTATCTTTGTGAATTTAAACTCAAGCCTTACATTACAATCCAACTATCAAAATATTCATAATAATTAAAAAAATTACTCTGATTCGAAGATTCTTTTTTAACATCACGGCTTAAAAATAATTATTCTTCGTAATACTTTTTGTTTATATTACATAAATTATGTCTTTATGATTAAGTTGACCTTTTAATTTTAAATAACAATTTATCTGCATAAAAAATATTAATTTTTAAAATATAAAATATTGCAATCAGTTATCACTTATTTTAATACTTGAAAAAAGTTTTAATACAAAAATTAATCATTATTCTTATGATCGATTTTTAATTATTTTCAATAAAATCAATATTTAAATTTTTTAGTTTTTTATATGCAAAAATAAATAAAACTACTTTTATATAATTAGCAAAACATCCTTTTTTTTTTTAATTAATACTGTAAATAGAGACCGCTAAAGTATTAAAATTTAAAATTTATAAAATAACAGTCATGAATATTTTATCAATACTGTAAATATTTATCGTTAAAAATTGTAAATATCTTATGTCACTGGATATAAATATACTCATTTTAATTTTATTATTTTTTAAATAAAATTTTGCATTACAAAAGTTGAAAAAATTTTTAACAAAAGCATTCAAATTATTACAGTTATAAATTTTCCAATGCGATTATATTCCAGCTATTAATTTTTTAATACACTAATAAAAATATATGAACATATATATAAATATATAAATGTATATATTTTAACCGAGTACATTTAAATATTTCTCTAAGCTATATATGATTATGAAACAAAATATAAGATAGTGGTTTACATGTAAGTAAATATATACATATATACACATAGACATATCTATATTACATTTAAATCACGAATCGTTAGATGTTTTCTTGGCAGTTTATATAACTTATCTGTTGGTGACATAGTTAACTAGTTATAGAGTCAAAGCAGCAGGTTCACTTGATTCTATACACCGAGACATAATAATAGCACACTTTATACACCAAGTCTAGCTAAAATAATTATATAGCTACACTAATTACAGTCAAGCACACAGATGACAAATTGATATAATAAATACCAAAATAAACAACAACAACAATAATAATAATTAATTAAAGAGAAGATAGAACACGATGGTTTCAGTGATAGTAACTATAATTACAAATATGTACAGTGTAATTTAAATAATGCAAATGTCTTAGTTATGAATATTATTCAGTCATAATTAATGATAAAGTAAAAGACATACAATAGACATTGTAATAGTTGAAGAAGATAAGCTTCGTTTAAACTTTAAACTCTCAAGTTATAGAACCAGCTGGTAATGTAACTGAAGGTGGTAAAGCATTCCAGCTGGTCGGGTCAAAGAGTATTCATTAGTGCAATGTATTAAATGCGTGAGACCTTTGTCGCGTTTTGTTATGTGTTGGTTTAGTTTGCTTGTTAAAAATCTTAAGAAGTAGTTTGCTGTAATAGGAACCAATGAATGTTGTGCCTATTTACGCTATTTGTTAGTTTGTAAGCTATGCTATATTACCTCATTCTGTTTTATGTATGTACAGTCAACACTATGATGTGCAATGTACTCTGTATGGATAGTCCTTGGTTAAATACCACGCAATTTATTTTATTTTTATATTCAATCAATTTGAATTATTGTTTGCTATTCTGATGACTACCGCTGTAATCTATTACTTTTGCTGTAGGCATCTATCTAACCTTTATGTATGCATTAACATTTCGCTGTTAATAATTAGTAAATACAGGAATTATATGAAACTAATCTTTAAATAGACTCAATACAATTAATAGACCAAAGTCTTTATTTTTTTGAGTTTTATTTATGAGAAAAAATTAAAAGCGAAAGTAGAATGCGCTCGACGCTTCGCGCTTGAAGTGTGCGAAATTAATCTTTATAGATTTGGAATTGAAATAAGTTTTTTTTTATTGCGAAGCAATGAATATTTTATGGTTTATGTAATGACTATTTATATATTTTTATTTTATCGCAATCGTAAACACAATATATGCACATGTAATAGTTTAAATGTATGAATTCTTGTACATAAATGTAATTATAAAAAATTTATAATTCCGGATATGTTGGGCACTTAGATATTTAACTCATTGATTATTCAACAACTATTGATATGTATAACAGTTAAATGACACCCTTGTCATGTTTGCCACTTGATACGTGAACAGACTTGATTCGCTCTTCAATATGATGTCGTTTGTAATATAAGTGTGGTGTTGTGGTACATAACCGCACATGCATTTAGTAATAGTGCACATGCTTTCATGATACACTATCTCATATACCGGGTGTCTATTTTTATTTATGATATCGATAATACATAATCATTCAAATAAACAACTATTATTTTTTTTATCATATATATACTTTTGAATTTTTATTTTCTTTGCTATTAAAATTATTTTTTTACATAACAGTATTGCATTCTAAGAAAATTTATATTTTATTTTTTTTTTTATTTTTATCAGGAAACTTGAGATGAAATTAGAACCTGATGATAAAATAGTGCAGTTAGAAGAGTTGATTATATAGAATAACTATTTAGAAACTATTTATTTTGTATCCATATGATAAAAGATTTATAAAATTGCTCAGCTCATCTGAATTTAATATATTTTAAAATATTTAGCTAATTAATATGAACCGTAATTTTTTTTTTTTAATTTATATCAAATTGAACTGATTAAAAATCCTAATTTAAAACACTGAAAATTTTTGAACCCTTTTCGAAAATAATAGGCTTCAAAAAAGGAAAAAAAATTCCAACTCAGCAATAGGACTGTACTTATTTTGGCTTGTAAAAAATCTTGTCATTACTTTAATTTGAATAGTTTCATTAAATTTATCCTAGCATCTTCATTTTTGGTGGACTTGAGTAAATTTTCGAAATCTAAGAAAAAGATATCGAGATCCTAAAGTGATTCTGCAATAATTTTTTTTTATTTCCTCACTTTCAAAATCCTTATAATTGAATAAAAAGTTCACATTTTGCAATACTTTATATTAATCCGAATGATAACAAGTGATGAGAAAGAAAATTTTTACAAGAAATCAAAAAAGCTGCTTTTAACGCATGAAAAATATGAAACCTGCAGAGGAGGCAAAATACTATTCCTCTGCAAATTTTTTTTCTTTTCAATTTTTCAATTGCTAGATTATCAATAATTTAAGCATTTAAGTGAAGTTTAATTAATCTAGAATAGAAGAAAATTTTTTAATTTTTTCGTAGCATATAAATTTGTAAAAAAAAAATTTTTAAGAAAATTTTTTTACCCGAGAAGACTGGAGACTTAAATTGTGTGTATTAACTCTCATTTGACGACTTATTTTCATACAAAACTCCATTAATTTTCTAATATCTTACAATTATATATTATTAATCAATGGCAACAATAACTGCACTGAAGTTTTGTATAAATGTAGTTAGTACAACATAATATAATACAACAAAGATCTTCATTCATTAAAAATCACGAGTTAGTAGATATAATTATGTATAAACGTATTTGTATGTATAATTTTCCTTGCGATTATTTAATTGAGTGTAAGTAGGAAATGTAAGTGCCATTAATAACAGAAGTACCAGTTATAAAATGGATATCATAAATATAGACTTAATTTATGTCATTTTCTCGTGAGTAATTTTTTCAACGTCACGTGACGGTGATTCATAATTTCCGTTTCGTCACCAAATTATCAGCTGAACTTAATACAAATCAACGCGGTTAAAGGTTTTCTATAATCTGCTGCTTACAAACTTCATATTATATTTAGCTATCCTACAAAGAAGTTATAAATATTTTACGGATCATTTGTTGTGCCGGATATTTTTAGCCTTAAAAAATACATTTTTTTTCTGTATGTGCGGGCACTTTTTTTAAGACGATTACCTTTGTTATGACTTATGATCTATTGTAACATTTGGTCATCCTAATCTCCGGTCTTAAATCATGTCTCTTCCGGTATCAATGTAGATTCCTTTCTTTACTCTCAAGATAAATCGATAGTGTCAACATTTATGCGACCAATTTGTCAAAGGTTTCAAAAACTTTTTTTTTCAGGATGTAACGTCAAAGAAAAAGCTCGTTATTGATCTCCTGGGCTTTTAGTCTGGCAAGAAATGAGAAAAAAATTATATTAAAACCAATCAACTAAATATATATAAATATAACATGATACTTTTTTGTAGACTATACATACAATATATGTTATTAAAATATAAATATCTCAATTTAGTCATCAACAAATAAATTAACAAAATAATCTTAAGTCAATATTTACTGTTAATAAATTAATCTATAAAGAATACATCATTAATGAAACAATGATTTTTTAAATGAATAATTATATTGAGTCATTAGTCTCTGATATTTCTAATAATAGCATAACTAATTAAACCATTAACTGTTATATATTAATATATTTTCCCCCATCTCAATTATGAACTTAGCACTGCAGGGACGATGAGCTCATTTTTATCAATTAATTTCATACTTTTTTTATTTTATTTATATCATATATTTTTTCGGTTATCTATTTAACTCAGACTCATCCTCATTTTTAATAATTTACCACTGAAAGCAAACTCAGTAAGGCGTGTAAAGAAAAGAGGGCGAGACTCGGTCTATGCAATGAAGGATAAAATCGATTGTCACTAGAAATCATTCGATCAATCTTTTTTACTATTACATTTATTTAAGTAATATAAATCGCACTACTTTATTTTAACCACAATAAATCTTTTTATAGCCATTGTAAACTAGATTAATTAAAAAATAATAATTGAAACTTGCTATTAATAAATTTAAATTTTATTTCAAATAAATGATTTATATTTAACGAGAAATTTTGTTGCAATAATTATAATAAAGTATTGAAAATAGATGTAGCGAAGTATAATATAACGTTTATTTATATATTAATTACATATTAAAATGCATTTAAATAAAATGTAGGCAGTACAGTTAAGTGTTAACGATGTTCCAATAATATCTATGATCACGTTTAGTATTCAAGCTCAGTATTCACGTTGTTTTTGATCTACTTCTTTGGCAGCCGCCCTTTTTTGCGGTTTCTATAAATAATATGACCCAGTTAACTTTACGGGGGAGTCGCAGATCAAATTTATTATTTTTATAATGATCTAATATGTAAAAAAAAAAAAAAAAAAGCAATCGCTTGTATTTTTAAAAAAGAAAAAATTTTCTATAATTTGAATTGAGGGTACAGATTTAAATATTTTTAATTTATTTATCTTATTCTTATTCTTATACTAAAAACTCAGAATATAATGGATCAAGGTCTGTTTTAAAAATAATATAAATTGACGTCTTAATTTATCAACTCCCGCCCGCATTGGTAAAGATACAATCCGAATGATTCCGCTTAAAAATTTATAACACACATACATATATTTTATACTAATTGATAGTTGCAGTAATAGGGTCACGTGGCAGTAGGCTTTTACATGCATAAGATTGAAGCGATAGAGGGTAAAATGGTTTCTCTTTATTCAGTCAGGCTCTGTAGCATGCCATCTCTGGCCATTAAAAAATTGACCACACCCGTATGTAGATACATCATTTAATGTTGGGAAAAGCAAATTGATCCTAACGGAAATAACATATATGTATATATATAACGTTGAAATCAAACGTATCGAATTAAGTGACATGAAAGTTTGATATATTCATGATAATAAATAATCATTCATTTATTTGAATCATGTGAACCTATTATTGCTTCTATTCATTCTTTTTAAATATATTATAATATACTGATACATGTTATGATTTATTTTATTGATATATATTACTATTACTAAATATTATGATTAATTTTATTTACTAATTTAAAAATAAAGAATCTTAACTTTTAGTGTAGGGATGCGCAAATAGTTCGAACTTACGATATATTTGTATCGAATCAAATTGAACTTTGAATCGAATAATTCCAATTTTTGAATTATTCGTAAGTTTTCGAATTCGTAACTTCTTGAATTGTTCAAAAGTTTACAAATAATTCAAAAATTTTATTTTGAACGACTTAAAATTGTAATAGTTTTTTGAATAATTCAAATTTTGGTCAGAGGTAAATACAGCCTAGACACGAATCTATGAAAAAATTATTTTTTGTTACTTTAAAAATTAACCTCTCCATTAAATAGAAATTGAATATTTAAAAGTTGACCAAAATTTTCTCGATTCGAATCGAGTTATCTGAAAAGTTACAAATAATTCAAAAAACTTTAAGATAATTCTAAAATTGACTAATAACTTAAAAAGTTATGAATGATTCGAAAATTTGAATTAGATTCGAAATTCAAATCGAACCCGATTCACACACCCCTATTTTAGTAGTAAAAATAATCTTTATAAAATTAAAATTAGTTTTTGAATTAATTCAAAAAAACCTTTAAAATTTTACCATAAATTTTGAGTCACAACTTATTTTAACTCTGGATTGAATAAAGTTTTATAAATACGTGAATGTGTAGACGTAAGTTGATTCTCATCTTCTAGAGTAAAAACGAATGAATGTTAATAAAAATAAATATTTCTTCCCACATACGCTATCACAAATCTCAATAATCCATTCATCCCTTTAAAGAAACGTGTACTTTGTGCCCATCAATATTACTAAATATTCAGACTTCCCAGCAGCAATGCGTGTGCTGGGTAAAACTTTCAAGGGATTATGTAAAATAACTTCCGGCAACCTTTTGTGGTAAGTCAGTCGTTGCACGTAGGCGACACTAAATGCCTGTCTTCAGCTCAGAGACACCATATCAGGTATTCCATCGAAAAACTTAATACACACTATCAAAAAACTTTCGATGAGTCCTATACCTCTCTACTATATATATAGTGTGGATATAATATAATATATTCTAAATAAAATCTAAACTATCATGTTACATTAGTTTAGTATGCGGAAAAAAATATTTATTGATGACTTTATCATTTTGAACAAGTTTTCAGTTCAAGTTGTTAACAACTTTATTTTAATTTTAATTTTCTTAAAGTATATATTTAAATATTTTTTATAAATAATTAATATTTATTATTATTATTATTATTATTATTATTATTATTATTATTATTATTATTATTATTATTATTATTATTATTCAAACAATAAATAAAATAAAGAGGGGTAAAACAGACCCCCTTTAAATTTTTCATATAAAATAAAATTTAAAAAAGTAAATCGATCACTCAAAATTTTTTCCAAAACTAGTCAACTTGACATTTTTTAATTAAATATCAAGTCAAAAATTATTTTTTAATATTTTATTTGAAATTTGGGATCAACTAATCATTTAAGTTTTGCAAAATCATTATTAGAAGTAAAGAAAAAATTTTTCTGACGACACTTTTTTTTTGTATGATTGCTTATAGGGAATAAAATTTTGAAAAAAAATTTTTTTTCAAATGACTCATTTGCCTTGCATTCAAATTTTTTCCTAATGAGTCATCTTAATAAAATAATTAAATTTCAATTTTTTTATTAAAAAAAAAAAAAAAAAAATGATAAATGTAAAAAAATAAAATTTTAATTAAAAAAACATTTATTTATAAATATGTTGACATTAAACATAAATAATATAAAAAAAAGTATATCATTTCATAATAATTCTCCAAGTATATTTATCATACTTTTAAAAATGCAAAATAAAAATGATAGTGTCCTTGATTAAATTATTAAATTCAACATACATATTCATTCATTCGAGTAGAGGAAGTTCATTATAGGAAACGTTTATTTTATAATGTCGTCACTTGCTTAAAGAATTGAACATTACGACTAACATAGGTGTGTTCATATTAAGTTGATACGAGTATTAGTCGAAAGTTCGTCATCCTATACGTTGACGTGTTAATAATATTTAATTACATAATTATATTAAAAACTTTTTTTTTTCTAATGATGACATTAAACTACAAGTACATTAATTTATGTATTTTTTAAATTAAATAACAAAATGTCTCATTAAATGACACGATATCCATGAATAGTAATAATTTGTTGTTATACACGATTAAGTATGAACTGCTTACAATATCAGTAACAATGTACTGACATGCAGACTTCAACGAGGTCAGTGATAAAATATACGAGTGTGCCACGATAAGAATCATAATATCTACGCTATAACACACACGTGCTCTTAGTTCTGCCCCCGGGATGAATAGATGAACTATTTTTTTTTTAATGCTCTAGTATATATTTTTATCTTTCTAAATGCGCATTTATAAATCGATTATGATATAATTAAAAATAATTAATGTTTCATTAAATATTTATTACATAAGATCCAATGATTAAATTTAAATGAAAACAGTTTTTTTTTATTTTATGATCTCATTAAAAATTATAACATTAATTTATTATTTATTAAATAAAATGTCTAATGTTTTTATTCATAAATTAACATTTTTAGAAATTGTTAAATTAATTATAACTTATTTAAAATGATTCTTTGAATTATTTTGAACCCAAAATTATGCGCAGACTTTACCGATTGGCTCCAGCGGTAAATGTCCCGTTACCAAATAATAAAAAAATTTTATTAAAATCTCAGTCTTTCTATTTGCACCAGATTTACATCATTTGTATAAATATAACATTCTGTATGCGAACTAAGGGATTAAATATGAACATCAAAGAAGGGTATGATCAACTTAAGATCAACAAACTCTCCTACAGAAGAGAAATTGCTGATCTTATATTTTTCTACAAAACCGTAAATGGTCACATTGACTCCCCAGAAATATTAGAACAATTTGGTCTTATCTGTTATAAACCTGGTTTGAGGTCATACAGGTTGAGTACAACTCAATCATCAAAAAGCTATGTGCACTATGGACCGAGGAACAGGATAGCGAATTCAGTTAACTATTATTGTGCTTCCATAAATTTTTTTGGTGATTCTTTATCATGTTTTTCAACAAAAATAATAAATATTGTACCACGTCACTAATATAAAATAGTATATTATATTATATTCTCGTTCTGTGCAGTTTTTGATTAAACACTACTTTTATAATATATATTACAAAAGTAGTGTTTAATCAAAAACTGCACAGAACGCCAATCGGCTTTATATATCTTATTTAACTATAGTTGAATAAGATGTATAAAGCCGAATGACGTAAATAAATAAATAACCATGATGTTATGCTTTATTCTAAAAAATTTACGAAGTGAACGCGGATTAAATCTGGAGTGAATTCGGAGCGGGTGATTGTATTTATTTAATTTCTTTTAAATAAAATTCACTCCAAAGGGAGGATTATTTTATTATTGAATTCTGGTTCGGAGTAAAATTAACTCTTAAAAGAAGTTCATTTTAATATTAAAATACTGAACCGAAAAGAATACGGATTTTAAAAAAATCATGATCACTTCGATATCACTCTGCTGAAAAAACAAATTTAAATAAAATCCGTAATAACTTCAAATTCACAACCGATTTTTTTACAGTGTATGTCCTTGTATAATATTTATAATTAATAAAATAAAATTTCTTACGAAATAATAATTATCATATTTATAACAAAAATAATCAAAAACTCTACTGTCTTATTTATTATTACTACTTAATGTTAATTAACTTTTTAATAAACTTTTTATTTACCAAATTAACTGATAATTTATTTTTATTTTGTAATAAATATTTCTAAGTATAAAAAAAATCTAAGTAAGAGTAAAGAGCACAGCGCTTCGTGCTTAAGGTGTGCAATAAAAATTTATTATTTGTCTAATCTATTTGCATTGCTATATAAACATATACATATGTATATGTATGTACTTGTGTAAATATAAATTGATATTTAATATTTAATTTTATAATATAATAGAGACTGTTAACTATAAAACACATCAGGAAATGTTTAAAATAAATGTGCGGTCATGTATAATACTCATACTCAGGTTAAACCAGGAAACGTATAGTAGCTTTCGGTCACCATATAATTCTTAAGAATCATTTTACTTTGCCATAGTAAGCTACTAAAACTTGTAATATTATATTGCAATATTAGCAAGAAAATTTTTTCAATGTTTACTCATCTTTTAGTAGAAAAAAAAAAAATAATAATAAATTAAATCTAGTCATTCGAATTTACATAATTATCTAATGCTAGCCATTAAAATCATCTAATGACTAATGGGTAATTTAATTTTTCTATAATAAAATAAATCATAAATTTTCTATTCATAATTTTTTTTTTTCAGTTAAAGTTCTGTTAATAAAATTTAAAAATAATTTACATTATCAGTGTAAAAACAAAGTATAGGGTAGCTAAAATAAACAAACATAAAAAATATATGTGTATATATATATATATATATAACGAAGAAAACTTATATTAAGTAATGTAATGTAAGGAATCTAATCCTCAAAGACATAACAGCAGACTTTTATAAAGATGAGAAACATATGTAAAATGGTTTCCGTTTCCCCTTAAAATCTAGTTTAGAGCACGTGCTTAAATAGTAATATAAATCGGTACTCGAAACCATACGAGCTGAAGAAGAGTTTCTGATAATGATAACATAATCTCTCCCTTTATAAATAGTATACGATTTGTACTATTATAGCCTGAGGTTATAAACTATCAGTAGACTATTGGAAAATACAATTTATTATATTATCCTCGTAGGATAACATATATATCATTTCATTATTATATCCAGCCATGTGGTCACACCAAATGGCCTCACCCACACTGACCCTGTTCGGGGTTCCGTATGAAATTACTCAATTGACCGAACATAATACACATTGAGTATCATCAGAAACTCGGGATATAGAAAATCAAGTTTTAACTTTGAATTTTTTTAATTTTCTACCCACAAACCAGCAGCTGGAAAAATATTTCTGAGGATCCCCATTCCAGGTTTACCATTGAGTGTTTGTGTTACTTCTTTTTTACATCTTGAGCTTCCTTTATTCTATATAATATTTCACTATATATATGTATACTCTAACTGATTTTTCCCTGCATAGCAGGAATATATGTAATAAAACTCAACGTAGAAAGACTCGAGCTATGAAACCCCTTAAACACTACACTACAAAGTCTTTCTCATTTTTCTTGTCTTTGCTAAGGGGTAGGTCTTTAGAATGAGGTCTTGGGAGTGGCTCTTGTACATACTAAACCCAAGAACAAAAAAAAATAAAAAATAGGGTGACAAGGGCTGTACTAGAAGTTCTTTCTTACAAAATACAACTGCCCTATTTATTTATGTAATACGTTGTACAAATATACATCAGAGGATTATTTGTGGACAAAATATTTAAATAAACAAATTTAAAGACGCTTATGCGGTTTAGTTGGAAGCTCATTCTCAAATTTATTTAAATAAAATGTATTTAAAAGTATCTAAAATTAAGTAAGGATCAAAATAATCGGAAAGAATGTAAATATACTTCAAGCTAAGTATTTTAATGTCAGTAGGTAAAACAAATTTGAAAAAAAAAAATATATATATATTTTTGGACGAATATGTCAGTATAGTAGACTTTTATGGTTTTTCGTACGGAAATTCAGTATTAAAACAGATGTTACCAAAGAATGCATGAAATCCTACGGACGCACGTGTCTTGAATACGATTGGTTCTGTATTTCAGCAACTGCATCGTCTAAAACATCCAGATTCTTGAAAAAATATAATAAAATTTTTATAAAAAGACTTTAAACTGCCGAAAAAAAAATCAACGTTTACGTATACAATATCAACACGAGTTACTTGCGTAAGCATTTAACGACTATCGTTAAATCGAATGCTTTTCAGAGCTAACATCCGTTTCAATGTATGCGTTGAACCGTAACGGACATCCGGAAGTATTACTACTTTCAGGATTTTTAAACATCAATGACTTTTTTATTTTTTGTTGGTCAATTACTTTTTTTTCTAATTATTCGTCATTTAAATTAATATTTTAAAACAATGAATTAGAAAATTTTTTTATTTCAAGTATAAAAAGGATCGAAGAGAATAATCATAGATTTGTCTATCCATTTCCATGATTATTCAAAAATATCATTGCTATGAAAATCTCAATGTGTACACTGTAAAAAATCGGGAGTGAATTCGAAGTAATTACGGATTTTATTTAAATCTGAATTCACTCCGTCATTCGGAATTTCAGCGTTTAAAAAAAATCACCCCGCATACAGAGTAAATAGGAAGTTTGCCTCTTCAGAGGAGTGATTTTAAAGTGATCTAGATTTTATTTAAATTCGTATTCACTCCGATTCGAAATTTTAATATTAAAATAAACTCCCCTTCGGAGTAAATTTAACTCCAAGGAGATTAAATAAATAAACTCATCCACTCCGGATTTAATTCGCGTTTACTTTGCAAATTTTATACAATGTATTATTATCATTCTTATTATTTAATAAATTACTAATGATTGCGTTATTATGATTTTTTGTTTTAGATATTGCAATGGACTGGTCAGATCATGCACTTTGGTGGCCTAAAAGAAATCACTGGCTCACAAGAACAAGAAGTACTTTGGATCAGTATGGAGTTGCAGCGGATGCTCTTTTACATTTTACACCAATGCACAAAACACTTCGTGTACAATTGCCAGACATGCGTTATCTTGATTGTCGAGTTGATTTTTCCGTAAAGACTTTTAATGCTGTTATAAATCTTTGTAAAGAACTAGGTAACAATTATTTATTTATGTTATTTTTTTTAAATTATTCAGTTTAATAGTTTTCAAAATTTTAATTTTTTAATAAATGTTCTGTCAATAAAAATTTCATTTCATTTTTATTTAAAATTTGTTTAAACAAAATATCAGAGTTATTTTTTATAGAGTGAAAAAAAAAATATATATATAAATGTCCTTTTATCACGCGAAGGTCGTGTTAGAAAAACAAGTGATAGCAGTTTTTAATTAAGCTAATGGGGTGATAAATTATCATACAATTAGAGGAAGCATAAAATCTGATTTGCTGTTATTAAAAAAATATATTATTTTATTTTTAAGTTTTATTTAATTTATTAGTTTTTTAAAAACAATGAATTTATACTTACCAGGCAAATGAGGAAAATTACCAACCGGAAATGATCTTGACACATACTAGGTCATAAACTGTTGATAAATAGAAGTAGTGACGCAATATTTACATTGACAATAACTTTATTATTTAATGTTTTACGTTGATCAAAGCAACACTTATTCTTTAATCGTCACGAAAATATTTTAATTTTAAAACAGCTCATGGAAAAATTATTGAATTTGTGATGAAAATTTAAACAATTTTGTTTTTTAAATTAGTATGTTTTATTAAAAAAATTTCATACTTTTTGATTTGACGATATTCGTAATTTTAGAAATTCCAGAAAAAATTATATTTTAGGTCTTTGAATATTTTTTTTAGAAAAGTATAAAAATTAATTACCATTTATTAAAATTTTTTTAAACCCAATGACATTGAGTTTGATATTTATTGAGCAAAAGATGCAAAAAAAAAAATCTGAAAAACGATTGACTCAAAGAGCTCAATGTTATTATTGCTAAAATTTTGAGCTCTTCGAGATCAAAAAACGAATCGACTGAAAAAATGAACATTTCGTTAAAAAAACTAATTTTTGTCCGATAATAGCTTTGGAAAAAATCGACTGATTTGCACGTGCTCTGCGGTAATCGAAAGAATTTGTTGAGACTTAGATTTGATCAAACTTAGAAACGAATCGGTTGAGCGACTTACGAGTTATGCAACAAAAACTTGAAAAAAAAATGTTTGTGATTTTTATTTTTCGTATAACTTGTAAACTACTCGACCGATCGACTTCATAATCTAATCAGTTTTAAGCCTTGGTAAGCCCTTTCGATTGCCGCAAATCACGTCCAAACAGAATAGCTTCCCAGGACCTCAAAACGTTGAGATCTGATGAAAACTTACCTTTCGAAAATTGGATCAAAACTGATAACTTCCCTTTTTTTGAAAATTTCCAATTGTCATAGCAGAAAGTTAAAAAAAAAAAATACTATTTTTTTTTAAGGAATTAGACATCCAGAGGAGCTATCATTTTGTAAAGCCCTTGAGCCTAATCATTTGAAGTACAACTTAAAAGATCTGCCAGCAAAAAAGAAGATAGAAAATCAAAAGAACGGGCATTGGAACGTGCCAGCGGATACAAACACTTTTATCCCAGTCAGTCAAAGTCCACAAGGATCGAATGGAAGTTTAGATCAGAGCAGTCCTTTTATGTGCGCTCCAGTCACCCCGAACAATAGGAATCACAGCACGCCCATCAGTTCTCCAGTTTCAGTAAGATCTACCTTTTTACTTTTTTCTTTTTTTTATATTAAAATATGTTGTATATTATACTTTTTTCTGAATATATTAATAACTTATTATTATTATTTATTTATTTATTTATCACAGCATACGGGCACATGGAAGAGAAATAATAACTCGTCAGGATTTGGGAGTACCGGTTCATTCAATGCAAACAATAGTACAATGAGTTTAGAGGCTTTAAATGGTGGCATGACCGAATCATTGGCGCAAAGCCCATCCGCGGCATCACCAGACGTTCATGCCAAACTAATAAAACCGAAAAATCTTGTCGAACGTGCACGAATGAACGTAGCATGGCTCGACTCATCTCTCTCAATAATGGAACAAGGCATTAGAGAATATGATATTCTCAGACTTAAATTTAAATTTTATTCATTTTATGACTTAAATCCTAAAACTGATGCTGTTAGAATAAACATGATTTACGAACAAGCTAAATGGCAGCTTCTTGCCGAAGAAATCGATTGTACTGAAGAAGAAATGCTTATGTTTGCTGCCCTACAGGTATTCAAAATATTTTTACACTAATAACATTAAACTGATAACTAGTTTTACTTCATACTTTATATATGTTCCGTAATTAAAGACGAGGTCACTCTGCCTTCAAAGTTGTTTTATATCTTTTTAGATATTTAATCAATCGTTATTAAATTTGACCTAGAGATATAATAATTTTTTTTAAACCCACGGATCTTTACCTCTAGAAAAAAATTTTTTCTCAATTTAAGTAGAATTTATTTAAAACAAAAAATTACTTAAGATATAAAATTGATGCTTTTAAATAATAGATTTTTTTTAAAATTTAATTACCGAAAAATTTCCATTATAAACTTTTAAAAAATCGCTCTTTAAAATTTGATGACCGCAAAAAATAAAAACGTTAATTCGATAAAAATTTAAACAAAACAATCTATTACTTAATTGTATAAAATAATTTATTTTGTTACCTTTCGTAGAAAATATTTTTTTTTATATAAAATGCCATAGTTGTTTTTCACGTTCCCTAGAAGACTTATGACTCATAATCCACTTGTTTGCGACCACTTTTAAATATTAATACTAACTATGTAAGCTAGATTGGTGTTGAGAAAAATTTTAAAATATGTTGAAAAATAATTGCGTCAACCTGATCAATTATTTGATAAGGATTAATTAAAAAATTTATTTTATTACGTTTCGAGGAAGCACTTCTCCATCATCGGATCATAATATTTTAATTAATTTCAACGACACTAACTATATAATAGTTGAAAAAAAAAAGTCAGCAATTAATACGGACACTTGGATTGTATCAGCTCACGATTTATGACTTTTTTTTTTATAACACTATAAAAAAATATTTTTCATAGATATTGTTAATGGGGTTTTATAATATAAAAAAAAAATACTTTTATATGATGAGAAAATTTTTTATGAAACTATAAGGTCATGGGTCTTAAAAAAAAGTTTATCAAACTATTTTAATTTAGTGAGGTCCTCTTACTGATAGTCACGATCATAAATTACATTATAGTTACCATTATTTTTTTTTCTTTTTTAATAAAATAAAAATACTGAAAAAAGTTCCCACGTATCTTACGACTAATCAAATTTCTATTTTAATTAATTTAAACGAAAAAAAGACACTTGCAACTAATGACAATATTTAAAAATTCATTGTTGAAAACTTTTTTCAATTTTCAAGGATAATTGTTATAGAAATATAGTAATTTCACATGAGTATCAATTTGTTCACATATTAAAAAAAAAATTTAAGCATAAATTTTAATGAAAATACAATTTAAATATACACTGTAAAAAAATGATCCTGAAGTTGGCAGACATTTAAAAATTTTCGGATTTTTTTTTCAACGACTAAATTACAAAAAAAAAAAAATCTAAACGTATGCACATGTAAAAAATTAGAAAAACTATAGGTGCAATTTTTTTTAATATTTTTTTTTTATCATTTATCGTTTTAAATAAATTTCCAAAATTATTAGATGTCGGCTAACTTCAGTATCATGTAAAAAATCGTGAGTGTAAATCCAAATTAACTCCCTCACTCGGGTTTTAGAAAAATTTACTCCGAATACGGAGTAAATACGGAGTTTGTTTTGCAGCAGAGTGATTTCAGAGTGATCTAGATTATTTTTAAATCCGCATTCACTTCGATTCAGAATTTTATTATTAAAATAAACTCCCCTTTGGAGTGAATTTTATTCCAAGGAAATTAAATAAAAACACAGTCATCCGCAATTTTTTTACAGTGTAATTTAAAAAAAATTTTAATTCGAAAAATATTAAAAATACAGTACCAAGCTTTTTTTAAAAAGCTTAATTATTTTTTGATAATTGATATTAGTGCGTTTATTAAGTCTTGTTAGGAAATTTATCTTATTAAAAAAAAAATCACTTTAAATTAAAATTATGGTTTTTAAAATAAATATCATCTTCAAAATTAATTGACTTATGGGCAATAAAAAAAAACAATTATTAAAATGAAATAAAATAAAATTTTATGACATTCATAACTCAAAAATTCAAATTAATATAAAAAAAAATTATATAAGTTGATTTATATTTTATACATCCGGCTGATTTGGATTCGTTAATAATTTCCAGTAATTTCCTTTAAATTCAAAGTAAAATTAAAAAAAATATTAATAATTAATAGTAATCAACAAGTGTAAAGTGTAATTTAATAGACATTGAATGATAATATCTAAGCATTAACACGCGTGGGTACGGTCACTAAAAAATAATAAATTTTTTTAAAGTGAACCCACGTACGTTCTCCTAGTTCGAGATAGATCGTGTAAAAATGAATTAACACGGCTTTCTCATTCTTCTTTTTCAAACTCGTTGGTCTTTTCTTTGTTAATTCATTGTATGTCTTAAGTATCACATAAAATATATATATCTATAGTACGATATAATACGGATATCACCGTATGTTTAACGAACAACTGCAACCCACGTCGATGACCTCGTGTTTTTATACATACACCTACTCATCAGCAACAGGATCGATAAACTCGTCTCAAATTTATTCTCAGTATTTTCCATCCGGTCTTTTCTTACAATAATAAAATAAAATAAAATAAAACTAAATAAATTTTGATTTATTTAAAAGGTACAAGTGAATCTCCAGGCAAGTATGCCACAGCCAAGTTATGAGAGCAATGGATCACCCTCACTGATAGAAGATGATATTGATGCAGCACTAACGGATCTACAAGTTAGTCTCGAAGGTAGCAGTATCAGTAATGGAACCAGCGATATTACTCAAGTACCAGAGCTCTGTGATTATCTTCGGTTCTTCAAACCAAAACGTTTTACGCTCAAGGCATTTAAACGTTACTGGTTCACATGCCGAGATCTACAGCTACGATTATATAAAACACGAGAAGAGAGCAACAGTTCTGAAGCACCAGCTTATATTATTAATTTACGTGGATGTGAAGTCACACCTGACGTTCATCTCTCTCAAGGCCGTTATGGGATTAGATTGGAAGTGCCCAGTGCTGATGGAATGACGGAAATGTGGATTAGATGTGATACCGTAATAAATTTTATTTTATATTTATTAGTATTAGTTTAAAGTTACTGGAACTATAAATATCTTTATGGTAATTTATTATTTTTTTTAGGAACAACAATATGCTAAGTGGATGGCTGCGTGTCGATTGGCTGCCAAAGGCCGATCATTAGCAGACTCATCATATGAAAGTGAAGTAAATAGTATCACTGCTTTCTTACAATTACAAAGACCAGCTCCAGCACCTGCGATTAGTCCTACTTCACTTAATATTACACCAGAAGATTACGTAGCGCCCAGATACTCTAAGAAACTTAGAGGAAAAGTGAGTATATTTTTTTTTTACTATTAAATATAAGATAAAAATAGATAATCACTATACTTGATAAGTATTTTAACTCTGTATTTAAATATTTAACTTACTTTTCTCTAAAACTTTCTTTATTTTTTATCTAACTACTTAGTTACTTACTTATATCAACAAAGTCGCGAGTTTATTTAAATTCTCTATAAATCAACACATTTATATACAGTAGTTTAAATGTTAATTTAGATGTAGTGATTACATAAATTATGATAATCGCGATCTTGATAAATACGTGCGATTACAATCTACATTCCCCAGTAACACACGACTTTATGACATCTATAAGATGGCAGTTTTTCGATAAGGCACCAAAATGTTAACAAAATAATCAGAAATTTGTCACCGAAAAAATATCTGGTTAAATGACGATACAAATGATGACAAAAAGTAAATTACAAATAATTGTCAAATATGTCATTTAAATGATTCTTTAATTGACATCTTTTTTAAGATGGGAAAAAGAACAAATTTTCTATGGCCCCTACCCAAGTAGCTCAGAGACAACTTTAAGATGTTATTGTCGGAGCTGGTGGCCCATTTTGATGAAGTGTTTGATTCACAGAAATTTTGCACGGTAATACTTTTAGGATAGATAAATAATGAATCGTATGTTTGGCTGATTTTTTTTTGCACAGGAAGTACTGCGCAGAGTGCAAATTCGCGAAAAAAATATGCCAAAAAAACTGTTTGTAAAATTAAATGAAATTTAGTTAAATTTTGAATATAATGAAAATGAAGTGTTTGATTCAAGCTGAAATGTACAGCATCTTTTTATATTTATTTAAAAACACTTACACAAAGCCAGACACTTTTCTTACTAGAGATTTCTTTTAAAAGGACAAGACAAATTATTTTTTGTCTCAGTCGTTTTTTTTTTTTATATAAATAAAACATACAGATGTTGGTCCTGGAACCATAGAACATTAGTGTTATTTTTCCTATGTGTAAAAAAGAGATCAATTAAAAAATCGATTAGATGATTAGTTTGACCACTATTTGTGATTTACTTTTTGTCGTCACTCACGGCAAGTCTTTTAAGCAGACATTTTTCGGTGACATAAATTTCTGATCTTTTTGTCAACATGTTGGTGCCTTGATATGTCAAAAAGTAGCCTAAAAACTTCTATCTTATATATGTCACGAAGTCAAGTGTGCGACTTGGGCAGGACCAATATCTGTACGTCTTGTTTATTTAAAAAAAACTTGGCTTTGAGAAAACAAAAATGTGTCTTTTTAAAAAACATCTTAAAATTATCTCTGTGCTACTTGGGATTTCAATAAAATGAAATAATTCTGTAATGTAAATTATTAAAAAGTAAAATTATTAATATTTAAATATTACTTGAAATATTTGACGGGCGTAAGAAATAAAAAAAAAAATTGCTGTAAATTATTTTTCATTTAAATTTATTAATTTATTATTATTTTAGTTGGTACAAAGAATTTTAGAAGCTCATGCAAATGTTAAAGATCTTCCATTGATTGAAGCTAAATTAAATTACATAAAAGCATGGCAATCACTGCCTGAATATGGTATCTCATTATTTATTGTACGATTTACTGGTAAAAATAAAGACGAATTACTTGGAATCGCTAATAATCGACTTATGCGTATGGATTTGCACAGCGGGGATCATTTAAAAACATGGAGATACAATACAATGAAGGTTTGTTTTTTATTTTTATTGCATTATTTAAATAATAATAAATAAATAAATATTTTATTTTATTATAGGCGTGGAATGTTAATTGGGAAGTAAAACACATGATGGTACAATTCGAAGAAGAGAACATTATTTTTGAATGTCAATCAGCGGATTGCAAAGTCGTACATGAATTTATTGGAGGCTATATATTTTTGTCAATGCGTTCCAAAGAAGCTAATCAAACGTTAAATGAAGAAATGTTTCATAAATTAACCGGTGGTTGGGTTTGAAAGTAATAAAAAATAAAATAAAATAATAATTAATATCTGACATTTAATAAAAAAGATAATAACTAAAGTAAATATGAAAATAAAAGATAATGATATTTAATAAAATAATTGTTGGATAGTAAAATTAACTGCGAAAAGATAACGTGTTTGTTATGTAACATAGAAAAAACTTATTACTTACGAAATATTTTAAAACATATACATGAGTGCCTAGTGACTTGTTATTGTAAAAATAATATACAATATATAATTTTATATAATTATAAATATATAGATATCTATTGATAATTAATTATTAATCGAAGATAATGTGCAACATGAAGTAATCAAACCAAAATTGATTTATATAAGACCGCGAAAAAATTTTAATTTTAATTAATTATTTTTATTGTCGGTTTTTTAAAAATATTTTAAATGCTATATTTATATACAAGATTTTAATCTAGACGTTTAGAATTTTTACAACTAATTTTATTATATTAATATCTAATTATTATTATTTTTTATAACTATTAATTATCATTGTCATTTTTTTTTTTTTTTAATTGAATTCTGCTTTTTATTTTACTGCCGGGTGCTACTCTACAAGCATTCAATAATTAAACCCTTGGATTTTTAAATTTGATTAATTAATTATAAATATTCATAATTATGAACTCGATAAAAGTTTTATAAAATTAAAAAAAAAAAATTTGAAAAAAATATCGAAGGGTTAATTAATAAATTATTTAATGGATTTCTGTAAATTATTTATCTAGTTTATTTTTTACAACTGAGCAAAAAAAAGAATTTTAATTATGTGTCGTTTTCACTTTCATTTTAATCTAGATGTACATTAATTAAATAAAAATAAAAATCTAGTTTTGTAAATTGATAGACTATAGTTTGTATATTAAAAAAAAAGATATATATAAAATATGAATATATATTTAAATTAATATCTGCGTTATCTAACGTCGTTAAAAAATATAATATTAGTGATTAAAATAATATATTTTATATGTAAGAAGCTTTATTGAATACTGTAATAAATAATCCAATTAAACACGAGTATCAAAAATAATGTTTTGTAAATATATAATAACTTTTTTTTTCTTTTAATCATTTAAATTAATAAATCTGTAATTTTATGTTACAATTTGTTAGCTGTATTTTTTAGGGGATTGAAGGCGTAATTTTTTTTCGGATCAACTGACATACTGGTATTATTTTTGGGTAATGTTTCTGGTTCTTTAAATAATTGCATTGTTGTTTTCATAATTGAGTCATTTGGAACTTGGGATATTTCATTCGCCTAGTTATTAAATTAAATTATGCTATTAATATTAAGCTTTAATAGATAATTAAAAATATAGTAATTTTTTTTACTGAAGATAAAATAAAATATAACTAAATTCCATGGCTTCGATTAATTTTGATCATAAATTTTTTTTGAAACTTTTTCTGAAGATTAAAAGATTGATAACAAAAATATTTTTTAAACTCTATGAATTACAATTTAAAATATTTTTTGTTATAATATTTGATCTGTTGTTTTTTTTTTTATTTTAAAAAATGAGAAATTCAAATATTGTGGAAACTCGTTTTACAACAAAAAAATTAATGACCAAAAGTGAAGCTGTAAAATTACTAAAAACTTAATTTAACATAAAATAAAAAAATTTTATTCTAATAGGGTAAGAGAGCCAGTACCCGATCACTTATGTACCCTAGTAGCTATCTTAGGCAAGATCTTGAAATCACAGTATATATAGATATAATATTATGTTGTATTCTTTTTGAATTGCTCAAGATTTGCTTCAGAATTGATCAACTTTGCCACTAGGATGTATTCGTATATATAGAACATTCCATGCCAAATCGGACAGTTTAAAAAATTTTAATATTTGATTTCCTTCACTTTTTGATGTTTCGTAGTACCTTTCAAAAACCCTCCTGGTAAATTTTGAGATTTTTCCGATAATCCGTTTGAAAATCGCTCTTTTTTTTTTTTGCTTATAACTTCTTTGATAATGATCCAAATCAAAAAAAATTTTTTTTGGAAACTTTTATTTTTTCATGTGATTTTCAATTTTTATACTTTAAACCTTTTTTTTTTCAAAGTTCCTAGCTATTTCGTTTTTGTTGAAAATTATTTATAACAAACTACAATCTATTCCACAACTTCGGCTATTATTTTCTTTCGATTTTTGAAAATTTTTCATTCTCTATTAATCATTGTAAATGCTTAAAATTAATAATTAGTAGTAAAGTCTGTCCATAAACAATAGTAATAAAAGTAAAGGACTTTATGACTAATTATTAATTTTCAGCATTTATAATGATTAATAAAGAATATAAAATTTTCAAAAATCGAAAGAAAATAATAGCCATGAAGGTCCTACGATCAAACCAGGCTTAAAGGTTGTGGAATACCTAGATTGTAGTTTGTTACAAAAAATTTTCAAAAAAAAATCAACATATGCATGAACATTGAAAAAAAAGATTTAAGTGTAAAACTTGAAAATCACAGAAAAATATTTTGAAAAACTTTTTCATATTTTTTTCTGAAAAGCACAAGAGAAATTTGAGATTAAAAAAAAAAAAAATTGTTTTGATTTGGACCATTATCGGCAAGTTACGAGCAAAAAACCAAAAAGAAGGCGATTTTCAAACGGGTCATCAAAAAAATCTCAAAATTTATCAGGAAGAGTTTTTTTAAAGGGTACTACCAAATATCAAATATAAAGGAAATCAAAAATCAAAATTTTTTAAACTGTCCGATCCCTGTAAGAAAATACGATTAGTGATGATTAAAAACGCTAAAAAATTTAATCATCTTTAATACTCATAATCCTTATAGTTTTTCACATTTAATCATCTCTAATCATCAAAAGATTATTTATTATTCTACGATTCATAACGATTAAAAATTTCAATTTTATTTAATACTCTTTAATCATCAATTGACGATTCATGAGTATTTCAATCGATTAAACCATTTTTAATCATCACTAATTTTATTTTCTAATCAGGGATTCAGCGTGGAATGCCCCATATATCCAAATATATGAGTGATCGGGTACTGGGTCTCGTACCTTAGAATAAAAAGGAATACCTGATGCTGCGTCGACGATGAATGACCAAATCTATTAGTAGAAGACAATTTATCCTTTTTACTTTTCAACCATTCATGTGCTAGAACACGATCAAGTGTAAGTCTTATCGTAACATCCGGCTCTAAAATACGTTTGACAATATTAATAGCAAGTGATGACAACGTTATTAATGCACGAGACCGAAAGACCCAATTTTTCCCCATCTGATCTTTAAGTAACTTTTTGATGTTATCATCTTTGAATGGCATCGTTCCATTAAGCATTATATACAATATAATACCCAGTGACCAAACGTCTGCCAGTTTTGGATTATATGGTGTACCAGATACTACTTCTGGCGCCGCATAAGCCGCAGAACCGCAGTAAGTGTAACTCAGAACACGTTTATTATCCTCATCAACGCAAAAACGAGCAAAACCAAAGTCCGCTAACTTAACATTAAATTTACGTGACAGTAATATATTTTCACACTTCAAATCACGATGTGCAATATTTTTTCCATGTAAATACTGTAATCCAGATGCCATTTGACGAAACCAAAGCTTTGCTTGTTGTTCAGATACAACACCACTACGAATTATGTGATCCAATAAATCACCATTATCAGCGTAACGCATAAAAATAAATACACGTGGTCCTCGTTGCAGTATACTGTGGACCTAAATAATAATAATAATGTAATTAATAATAATAAACAAACAAATTAATTGATAATATCCGATTAAAGTACTTGAATAATATGCGGGTTTTCAACTTTTGTTAAAATTTCAAGCTCACGGGGAAAAAATTTTTCAAGAAAATCTGGAGGTGCTTTTTCCTTATCAAATATTTTACATGCAAGGCGCATTTTTTTCGAACTACTGCCATCTAAATATTCTGCTAGATGAACGGTCGCATACGAACCCTAATATATTTTAAATAAATAAATAACTTATAAATACAATATATATAAATATATATATTACCTGGCCAATTTTTTTTCCAATAAGATAACCACGCTCTTCAAGAGCGCTGACTTCGGAATTTCGCGGGCTTAATTTCGTGGCCATCCCAAATTTTCTTCATTGGCGAAAAAAACCAAATTTATTAATTAATTATAAATTTAATTTTTTTAAATATCAATTAAAAAGCCAATTAATGTGGGTTATGTGTATTGATTAAAATTTATTGATAACATTTCGATTTGAAATTTTTAATAAATTTTTTTTGATAGATGGTTATCAATATTATTAATTTCTTTGATTTACGATTTATAATTGAGGTACGCGTCTCAAAAAATGATAGAAGTAACTGGAATTTTGTTAATTAAATCCAGTTTGTACCTTGTTGTACACTGGAATTATTTAATATAATATAGTGTCAGCCATTACTTAAAATTAAAAACAATTGCCAATCAAATTAAACTAAAATAATTATATTTATGTAACTACTTGATATATTTAAGAATAAATAAATTATTTAAATTAATAGACGAGATTTATAATTAAATTTTTTTAAATTATTTTTTTATTTTATCAAATTATACAAGACTCAGAAGTTATTACGCAGCTGGATCATCGCCCTTGGTCGTACGAGTGTAAATAAGTTGGGCATGATGCTGAACAACTTGTTTGATTAGACCCTTTTGGTGAAGTTCAATGAGCGCTCTCCTGGCTAGAGATCCGCGAATCTTCAATCTTTCACTCACGATTGAAGGGGTTATTAATTTATACTGCGGTACTTCTTTGATAAGTTTGTCATAAGTACCTTTGTCAAACAACACCTGGTTGTTTAACTTGTCACGTACTTTTCCTTTGGACCACTTCTACAAATTAAAAAAAAAAAAAATAGATATTAGAAATTTATTCAAGTAAATTTATAGTGTAATCTATGATACTAAAAATAGCAGACGGGCAATTTTATTTTTAATGATTGTGACTGTAGCAGGCATCAGAAAAATTTAAAATTATAAATAAATAGAGTAAATAATTAAAAAAATAATATTTATAAAAAATGCACTTATTAATTTCAAAATTTTTTAAATGCGGATTTTTTTAGAATTTCATTTTATTAATTACTTACTCTATTTATTAATAATTTTGAATTTGACTGATGTCTGCTGCATTCTTACTCATTATCTTTACTAATAAATTACATATTATTGAGAAAAGTCAAATGAACTTTTCTAAATTTGCGCGCGCAAATTTAGAAAAGTTTTTTATTTGCATTAAAAAAAATTTTTTTGTGATAATTTTTTTTTTAGATTCAACTGGCTGACGAATAAAAATGTTGGGAAATTTTCTGACTGCAGTAAAAATTATATGTTCGTTTCTGAAATCTTGTAATTATGAAAAATATTATTAGTGGTTTCAAGTAAAAAACCATGACGAATTAAAATTTTTACTAAAATTGACTGACTTTTCTTTTATATCAATTAATACTCTGTGTTAAATTAAAAAATCTTTTGGTGTCCGCTGCTTTCACCATCATAAATTTGAAGAAATTTTTGATAGAGTAGAGGTACCGTTGTTGGACACTTTAGAGCCAGTTTTGGAAACTCCAAAAATTCAAATAAAATAATTTGTAAAAGATGCAATGAATTAATCAATTTTTAAAATGGGTTCAAAGATACTTTTATCCCACTATTGAAATGGAAATTTTGAGTCTATTTTCTCATTAATTAAAAATAAAGTATTAAATGTCCAAAAATGGAGCAGTGGCTACAAATGCTACTTCACCCGATATCAAGTTGAGAAAATAAAAAATTTAATTATTATTTTTTATTTACCTTCTTCTTGGCTTTACCACCAGATCCTCCTTCTTTCTTTTTCTGAGTCTTTTGAGGTTGCTTGGAAGAACCTCCCTTCGTATCCTTTTTGGGCGGCTAAAAAATAAAATTATAAATTTATAAAATATTGAAAAAAATAAGTACAATAAAAATAACTTTTAATTAATTAATAAAATGTCAGTCTCATTAAATCAGATTTAACTACCATGGAGATGGTCTAGATTTAATTTATCATCATAAAAATTAACCAAAAATTTAAAAAGTTAGGTTATGATTTTTTATCAAACACTTTTTGTTTAAATTCAAAGTAAGTTGAAATTTAAAAATAAAAAAAAAGTTAATCAAAATTATTAATAATAAAAATAATGAATTTATTAATTAGGCATTTGGAAATTGTGATAATAATAAAAAAATATATAAATATATGAACATGCCATGTGACTCAACAATAGATCAACAATAAAATTTTAATAAAATTAAATGATTTAAATACTTGCTGAGTAATTAATTTACAATCAATAATTTTTAATAATTATTTGGTGATAAATATTATAATTATTATGCAGAGTATAATTATAAATAAATAAAATAATTAATAACTGCTAGCGCTTACCATGATGACCGATTTGCAAAAGAAAGAAAGAGAGCTCCACGCAAATGATGTCGGATGTTCTCAGTACGCCATTACTGTAAAGTCAAATGAGAGACTTAATTATAAATTTAATATTTTATTTATTTAAATGACTTACTTTAATAATAAATATTAAAATTAAATAATATTTATTAAATTATTATTAAATTACTTTTTTTTACAATAATAAATTAATTTTAAATTAATGACATACGCAAGAAGCGGAACGAGGAATTGAAACTCGGCAGGTACGTAATTGGTAATGTGATATACGTGTTACTGATTAAAGTGAGATGAAGATGTGACTGGTAGTGAGTTGGAGAGAAAACATAAATTTATTGTATTTAAAAAAAAAATAAATTATTGCACGATCCTGAAATTAAAGAAGCACGAAGCTGATAGATGGCAGATTCAAACTTTAATTATTCCCCGCCAATTTTTGAATTCAATGTATTTATTATTATTAAGGAAACTGTTTAAATTTATTTAAATAATTTATTTTTGTTTTAATTGAGACTCAAATTAATTAATTAATATTTATAATGATTTAATGCTTATTTGATTAACAGATAAAATTTAAAAAGATAAACATTAAAGATAACTAAATAAATTAAAACAGTTTTAAATTTATAATTTTATCATAGGCGAGTCTACAGAAAAAACTCTTAGCTATTTTTAAAATAATTTTTTTTTATAATTTATCATTTTGAAAAAAATTCAAAAATTATTAGATGTGGACTAATTTCAGAATCATAAAATTTTTACAGCTTTAATTATAAATTTTTTTATTTTAAATAAAAACAAATTTAATATTTAATAACAATAAAAGTGCATTTCGAAGTGCACTGCGAGCAGCTGCAGCGTGTAGCAGCACGATTTTTGCGTGAAACACTTGCGTTTTTTTTTTTTTCCTTTTTAATATTTCAAATATTTCTATTATATTCTGCCGCCATTTTATTTTGATTTACAATTTTTAATTTTTCTTCCGTTTCTAATAAGTAATTTTTTAAATATCTAAATTTACCGCTCAAGTACTAAAAATAATTAACAAATTATTGATGAAAATAAAAAATTTCGAGTATACGTTTTAGTCCAATTAATATAATTATTGACACAAATAAATTTTAATAAAATTATTAAATTTCAGTTTTGAAATTTCGCGCCAAATTGGCGCTACTGCGCGTCGCTGTAGTCGACGTTCAAATTTTTACTAAAGAGGGTGCAATCGAATGATTGCAAAGTCGATTGCTTTGTATCAACTGGCGGTCCAATAGCGTCAGTCAGTATCATCGACAACGGCAGTAGTAGTCCAGATTTTTCTTTACGTTTAAATTGAAACACAGTATTGCAGTTAATTCGCGAAATAATCCATAAAATTTATTGCTCATAATCATTGTTTAATTAAAATGTGCAGTGTTTGTAAAATTTTAATTGTGCAAAGTTTCTGTGGTGTCATTAAGTGTTGAGTGTTCAGTGCTAGTGTAAAGTGTTGCGAATTGCTGATGCTGATAACTTCCAAGTTCCTGAGCAAAATCATCTGGCATCGTCTGGTGGGAAATAGCAGTTAAGTGACGTTTTTTTAGCTGAAATACACTCGGAGCAATTTAAATTAAATCTCCAAGTGTATTAGGACACCCTTCTGCGTATTATTTCCTCACCAAGGTTTGTTCAAACACTTGCGTGTTTTTTTTTTTTAATTTTTTAAATATTTTTATATCATATTCTGCCGCCATTTTATTTTGACATACGATTTTTAGTTTTTTCCAATTTCTAATAATTTTTTTTTCAAATATTTAAATTTACCGCGCAAGTAATAAAAATAATTAATAAGGGTGAATTCCGAAATGCGCTACGTTACAGCTACTCGCAGCGCATTTCGGAATACACCCTAAGTAAAAATGATATTAAAGTTAGCGGACACCTGACAATTTAAAAAATTTTGAAATACTAAATTAAAATGTTAATAAAATAAAAATAAAAAAATGCATGTTTTGAGAATTCAAAATTCAGTACATGCAATTTTTCAAATTTAATTATTTAATTTTTTTTATATTTAATTAAAAAAGTTTCGTATGTCTGCTGTATTTACACTCATTAAGTAAAGTTTATTTGATTTCATATTTCTGATAAAAAAATATTCAAATTTTTATCACCAGCGATACAAACTGTAGTACGATGGTTCTAATTTCCTATTCCGTTTCTAAATAAATATAAGAACAGTGTAAAGTATACCTACAGAGAATGATAGCTGATTGGTTGATTGGCTCAGTCTATTCCCTTTACCCTTCACCTTTGGATTCAAGCCATGGCTGTAACCCGTGTGTTTCTACAGCCGGGAGTAGTTAAATTTATTTGAGTAACAATAATATATTAAGTATGAAATTTATCAGTGATTAAATTTAAAAAAATTTATAGTTATTGATTTTTTATTTAATTTTTATTAACACAAGGTAAGTCTATTAACAATTAACTACCATAACCTTACGGTGACGTAAGGTTGTTGACACGTCAGACAAATTAACTATTTCTTTAAATTTATATCCTTTTACTTTATTTCATTTATCAACTACACCATGTACACTAATAACGCACAATTAATTTAAAAAAAATTTATTCATTAATTTAATTATTAATTTTTAATTATTAATTTAATCCATCGTGTTCCTTATGGTAGATAATATTTTTTTTTATTTTTTTAAAAATTAACTTACGTTTAATCTACTGTGTTTACTTATAAATTATAAAGTAATATAAATATTAATAAAAAGTAATTGAAAATTAATGTAATAATTATAATTTTCAGATTATAAATTAATTAATTAGCAAGATGCTTCCATTATCGCACAAAGACAGCAAAAGCATAAGTGGTAAAATAATTGAAAAAATATATGGCTGGAAAAGACTCATCTTCTCGGATCCCAACACAAGGAATTTATTTTTATTTTTACTACTCAATTTTTCATTTGCAATCGTCGAATTATTATATGGGATGTGGACCAACAGTTTGGGACTGATATCTGATGGCTTTCATATGTTCTTCGACTGTACCGCTTTAGTAACAGGACTGGTCGCATCAGTGGTAACTAAATGGCGAGCAAATGAACGTTTCTCTTTTGGTTACGTCCGTGCCGAAGTGCTGGCAGGTTTCGTCAACGGATTAGGAATATTAGTTCTCGCATACTGCATAATGTCAGCGGCACTTGAGCGTTTGTTTGAACCACCGGAAATAAAACACGAAAAATTATTCATAGTTTCAGTATTGGGTTTGCTAGTAAATCTAGTGGGAGTTTATGCATTCCAACATGGACACAGTCACGGTGGACATGGTCATAGTCACGGTGGACATGGTCACAGTCACGGTGGTGGACATGGTCACAGCCATGGTAACCATGCTGCCAACAGTGGACCTGTTGGCATTAGTCCTAGTGTCGGTGTCGGTGTTAACATGGAACTAGGACATGGGCATGGACACGCAGCCCATGGCTACGATCCACATTCGAATAATCATAATCACAGTCATAATCATGATCATCAGGAAATAGAAATAGACACGACATTAGCAACAGAAAATTCACAGATTATGAAAGGAGTATTTTTACATATACTTGCTGATACACTTGGATCTGTTGGTGTCATTGTATCAGCAACATTGATACAAATGTTTGGATGGATGATTGCTGATCCAATTTGCTCGATGTTTATTGCAGTTATGATAGCAGTGAGTGTGTGGCCGTTATTGAAAGAATCAACTACCATTCTTATGCAAAGACAGCCAACAGCGTTGGATCATTTACTTCCAGGTTGTTACAATAAGGTAACACAATTGGCGGGTGTTTACAGTGTACAGGAGCCTCATTTTTGGACACTTTGCTCGAACGTTTATGTTGGTACACTTAAATTAGAAGTTGCTAAAACAGTTGATCCGAAATACGTTGTTGCGCACACGGAAATGATATTCCATGCTGCTGGTGTTCGACATCTTACTGTACAGCTGGACTACACGTCTATGTGATGATCGTATGTTAGTGATATTTATGATAATGATAATATTGATTATGATTATGATAATATTTATAAATTAAATAATAAACAATGGCCAAATTGTTGTAAAGTATTGTCAATAAACCGTATGACTATTTGTGGTGCTTGTCAAAAAGAATTGCAATATCGTGCATTGATAAATAATGTTATTGGTCTTATTAAATTTATTGGCAATTATGTTGTCACTAGAAAAAATTATTATAAATTTCATCTTGAAATTGTTTGATTAATTTCATTTATATGTTATTATTACGGCCAGGATTTTTCCTTTAATTTAATGATAACAATTAATAATTAATGTTGTCAAATTTTTCATATTACGGCTAAAATATGGGTCGTATAAAAAAATTTTTTAGCAAAAGTTGTAGGAAATTTAATTTTATAAAAAAAATTTCTCTTATAAATTTGTCTTAGGACTAATAAAAAAAACCGTAATTTTGAAATTAAGATTTTCATAATTATCAAAAATTTGAATCTCATTATGAATCTTAATTTTGGAATTATGGTGAAAATATTGGTCGTATAAAAAAATCTGAAGAGACATTTTTTTAGAAAATCAAATTTTCTAAAACTTTTGTTTAAAAACTTTTCTGATAAGATCAATATTTTCGCCGTAATATTAAACATTTGAACCATTAATTTCGAAATCAAGGCAAAAATCTTGTAAATAAATAACTTATTTGTAAAGGTTCAAATAATTGATAATTTTAAAATGATATTTTTATGAAACCATCTGTAAAAAATTTGACAAATTTTTTTGAGACATTGAAATATCCATAGAAGTGCGGAACTAAGAAAAATTTTATCTAAAATAAATTTTTTTTCTTCGTGTTTACTGATACTAAAAAAAAAAAATTGTCTTACAATTAGTAGCTTGAAATAAAAAAAATTTTACGGTACATAAATTATGTATGTGTAATTTTTGTAATTATTTTATTTTTATGTAAAAAAAATTTAATTATTTGTTAAATAGTTGATATTTCGATGACAAAAATTTAATGAAATTTGAAGATTCGTAAGACCATTTTTTTTTTTTTTAATTCTATTAAGTCTAAATAAATATGAAGTGTCGAATAAGTTATTTATATTTATATATTTTTCCTTATTATCAAGTAAATATATTTGAAGATGAATATAAATAGTAATGCTAATGGTGTTAATGTTAAACACGAATGTGTTAAAGGTAGCAATAAATGAAAGATGAAAAAAAACATTGAAATGTATAATTTGTACATATAATTAATCAGTCGTAATTGACTTGAAGGCTATAAGAAAACAAAAATTTTTATCTTATCCATACTATCAGATTTAAATAATAGTGGCGTCAAGGAGAACGTGGCAATGATACATTTATAATAAATAATTAAAAATAGTAAATAAAAATATTGCAATGGGAAATGTATATTAGAAGATTATATATAATTTATTGGATTAATTAAATAAATGTAACTACTGCCAAATTCTTATAGTTATTCAATAAATATGGCAATTGTATTAATTTTTAAATTTATGTATAATACAATAAGATTATATATTAATTTACTTTTATATAAATTCTTATTTTAAAAATTAATGTTTAAAAAAAAATTCAAATTTTTAGTTTATAATTTTTGTTATTTTTTTATTTTTGAAGACAGCTATCATTAATATAGATATATATAAAATTAGTAATTATAAAATTAAAAATAAGTTTATTGTTTTTTTTTTTTAATAACCGAGTATGAATTTTAATTGATAATTAAAAAATAATAGAATACAAAAAAAAAAAAAAAAAAAAAAAAAAAAAAAAATTAATTTTGACTCAAAATAATTAACGAAAGATTTAATTACTTCGTTTATAAATTTTATTTTTAACAAACAAAGTTTATTTTAATTAATGATTAATTATAAAATTATATCGTTTATTATACTGTTGTTAATTATTGAATTAAATAATTTTTTTTTATTTCATTAATTGAAATTAATTTCAAAGACCTAATCTCATAAATTGAAATTTTTTATAAACAACTTTTCCTGAAACTTCAGTCATCAATTAAAAATTTAAAAGTATGTTTGTAAAAAATATTTGAAACTTTTTCCAACTGTGGTTCATTACGATCACTTTGATATAATTATTTTTTAATAGTTATTTTATATTAATGTATTAATTTTGTTTAAATCAAAACAAGCGTAATTAATCATATATTTTTAATTTACAAAATATTTGAAAGCACGTCAAATAATAATTACAATTAACAAATTAAAAATATTGTTAACATTCCACACAAAAAAAAAGGATTTCTTGGCGCCAAAAATTTTTACTTGCCCCAAAAAAATTTTTACTTAACCCGAAAAGTTTTTTAAATTATAAATTAAAAAAATAAAAATTTTCTTGGAGCGAGAAAAAATTTATTGCGCCAAGAAATTTTTCCTATTCCTAAGAAAGTTTTTGTCTTCAATTCATAATACAAAATATTTCTTGAGCCAAGAAATTCTTTTTTTCTGTGCATTTATTTTAAATTAAATTCCAGATATAATTTATTGTTAATTAAATTAAAAATAATTTTAATTGTAAAAATTAAAAAAAAAACTAATAAATTACATTACATCTAATTAAAAATATAAACTTAAGTTTTTTAATAAAATTTTAATGATATTTTTAATGTAAATGATAAAAAAAATAAATACGTATATATTGATGTTAAGTATGGAGTTTCCGTACTGCAGAAATGTGTTAAGTATAATATGTACATAATTAAATAATTAAATAGATAGAATTTTAATAACTATGTTTATTGAGTTTCATTTAAATTTACAAATTAAAATATATTTTTTACAATTATTTTAAACAAACATAAATAATAATAATGATAATAATTAAATACATTAAAAATGTTTTATTATTTTCACGATATGTGCACACATAAATTACATAAATATTTAGTACATATTGTAATATTGTATTACGATAAAAATATTTAAAAGCAATACGTCTATTTAAAAATTTCAAAAAAAATTTATGTTTAAATTTATCTGTTTTTTTTTTTAACTTATTTAGATAAAAAAATATTTAAAAAAAACTATACAATTTATTAAATTTAATCGTTAATTATTAATTAATAAAACCATTGTTATTTATTTTATAAAAAAGAAATACAATTTAAGCAAATTAAAAATACTACGCGCTCTTAATATAAAATATTACTATTATTTAAAATCTATTTATTAATTCACATATACAATATACGTAATTGAATTATTTAAAACTAATTATCTAATTTTGAACAATTCAACATAAAAATTATTTATAAAAGTTTTTATTTATGAGTAGTGTGTTACCATTGAAATATAATATAATTATAATGACATGCTAAGATCATAAATTATAAGTTTATGTTCAACAATAATTAATTATACACTTTTATAATTTATAATTTTTTTATTATTCTTTCATTTTGGCAGTTTTGTGTAAAGTATACTAGATAAATTTTTTATTTATACAATAATTATTAATACGGCTATAGTAATTTACTTTATAAATAAAATTTGCCAATTAATGCTAACAATTATTTGTAAATAAAGCTATTATTAATATAAACATTTATATTTTTTCTTATATTTTAGAATCGAGTATTGGGATTTATATTTATAAATATATTATATAATATAATTTACAATTCTATCTATCGCAACAATATATATGAATTTATATATAGTTAAACTTCTTATATATTTTTTTTTATCAGATAATGTATATAATCTATTAAATATGAATGTACGTATAAATATTTTTTTATCCAAAGCTTTTGATAAATATTAATAAAAATTTTTTTATTTTTTCTTTGCTTTCGACATCAGCAACGTTTTTGCTCACTAAGCTAAATTAATATTCACAAATGAGTATATGTATATATATATATCCATGCATACATAATTCATTCCGAAAATTTTCGTGACTGAACTTCCGAAATTGAAACAATTTTAAACTTTAAGTTGAAAACTTTTGAAACTTTGAAAAAATTGGAAAGAGACTAATTTTCAAATGGTGTAGGCTTTTCCCGCGCGTTTTTTTTTTTATTTTTTGAGCAAAAATAATTTGATTTAACAATTTTTTGGATTTGAAAATCCTTAAAAATTAAAAGGAATTAATTAGGAATTATGAACATTTACGACTCTTACTAGAATTATTCAGGTATGAATTCACTTTTTCAAAAACAGTTCGAAAAATAAGTGATTGGAACTAATTATGAACTTTTTGTGAACTTATTATGAACTGACAAAATTGTCAATTCAAATAAGTTTTGCTTAAAAAATTAAAAAAAAAAAAAAAAAAAATAGAAACCCGCAAGAAAAGTCCACATTAGTTGGAAATTTTTGACACTTCTAATTATTTAAAAGTTTCAAAAATGTTCAACTCAAAATTCAGTCGTCCCAATTTTGGAAGATCACTCATACGAACATTTTTTAAATGAATTTTTATTACAAGGGTATATATATATTTGTTAGAGTATGTCATTTTACAGAAAGATTTGATTTTTTGCTAACTGTTCAAAATCTTTTAATAAAAACTTAAAAAAAAAAACCAGTCCCATCTTCAATTCAAAATTTCCAGATTGTTTTTATTTTATGATAATTATTTATTACGAAAGAGTCAAATACACAACTAAGAAAATTAACTTAAATTAAACATAATTTAGAAATTAAAGTCGACGCTTGACTGTAGATTCTTAAAAACCGGATTTTTTAATTTTGAATTGTTTATATATTTAGTAATAAAATGTTTCAGTATAAGAAATATCAGATAAGAGTAAAGGTAATTTCAATCTATCGATTAGTGTTTGTTATTGTAATAAGGTTTTTTTGAACACGTTATTCATATTTTGAAAAATTTTAAGTAAAAACTTTATGACTTAAATAGTAAAGTTCAAAAATAATGACGTAAATTATTTTTTATTAATCATAATTGTAATTAATTGGTAATAGAGTTAAAAGTTGCAAAAGAGTTTTCAATATTTTCTGAGAAGATGTAAAGCTAAAGAATTTTTGATTTGTCAAAAAAAAAAAAAGGTTTTAAAATTCTCATTCGTTTATTCGAGTATAAAAGGAAAAAAACATGAAATTTTTCCTGAATATATTCAAAAATTTTTATTGTAATTCAAAAAATTTCCGTCTTTATGAATCATCCGGCACTTTGGACATACAATTTATTACAAAAAAACTGATTGAATAAAATCTGTACGTCAATTTATTAATTTAAAATATTTGAAATTTATTTTTTACAAAATTCAGATAAAATTTCTCGTTACTGCTATAGACTTTGAATAATAAAAAAAAATAATTTACATATTTAATAATTTTATGCTTCACAAAGCAGTATGATCGATACGATTGAAAGGATATGTTTTAATATTAAAAAATAACAAAATTTATGTATAATAAATTGCGCGAGTTAATGTCAATCGCGACGTAAAATTCAAACTAACGATAGATTTCAAAAGGTTTATTTTTTAAATGTATAATTAAAAAATTTCGAACAGTGAAGATAAAAATATAATTTTTGTAAAACCACATATTTATTTATGTATATTTTACCATAAGAAGTTTAACTGTATTAGTAACAGTTATTAAATAATTTTGTTTGTAAATTATTATTAATTTAATCATATGAAATCCATATAATAATTAAATGATTATATTTTTTTATTCAATAACGTAAATTTAAATAAATATAAAAATAAAGTTTTGATATTGTAATTAAAACAAAAATTATTTAAATATATTCACGAAATTTTTTTGTTAGAATGTAAATGTAAAAATGAAATGAATATATTTTTTTTTTCCTATCTCTTTCATGCTCATGACAAGAGAGAAAAATGAATAAAATGGAAATTCTGATATTAAAGGGATCATATTCTATCCCCTTTAAATATGTCAGCGCTGGACGTTTTTTTCCCTCTTTTAAATTTAAAAATGTAGAATCTGCATTCAGAGAGGGTTTACCTCAAGTTAATAATATTAGTTTCATTCATAATTAAACAATTATTATCGAAAAGATTTGAAATCTAATTTATCAATTATTTATTTAATTATTCCAAAAAGAGAATTTCAATTATTTTATTTTTTATGACCACTATGAAATTGAATTATCGTATTGTTATCAAATATTTATTAGTATTTAATATAAAATTTGTAAATACATATATTATGTTTTTTTATACTAATAGTTTCATTTATAGTCTCTACGTTATTTTTAAAATCGCATAGCAAACGCAATACTTATTATTAATTGGTTAGTACTTCAATTTATTAACGATTCATAATTTTATATAACTTTTAATTAATTAAAATTTTATTTTTATGTTTTTTTAATTTCAATACTTCAATTATTTAATTATTAACAATCAAATAATTCAATTAGTTTTTAATTGGATGAAATAATTGTCCGCTGAAAATAACGTTTTTTTTTTTGATAAAAAATTTTTATATTTTAATTACAACATTTTTTTCCGATAAATATTTTTTTATTTCTATTTTTGTTCATAAAAAATTTTCAGAAAAATTATATTTCGCTACAGCACAAACTTGCCTTTAAAAAATTTAATATTTTTTATAGATTTTTACGCACTATGGCGTAAGTTTAAATTTCATGTCCGAATTTCAGAATATGGTAATTGAGTTTCTGGAATATAAGTTGAGATATTTTTAAATTTAATTTTTAAACTTGCAAGTGTTCGAGCTGTCACTCAAACCTTCAATTTTTCAACAATAAATAATAGTTTTTATTAAAAGACAAAGTTTTTTTACTGTAAATTCAATTTGTAGCTTGGAAACATAAAATATTTTCAATGGTTTTTTTTTAACTTTCTTTTGGGTTGTCATGTACCAGCAATAAATCACCTTCCGTACTTATTTTTTCCTTTTTTTTATTATATATTTATAGCTTGGAAATATTCTAATGTAATTTTTTCCCTCGACAATAAAATTAATTATTAAATTTTTAAAAATAATTTAAAACTTTATTTTTTTTTCAACTTTGTCACTAATATTTGAGTAATTAATTTATTAAAAAGTCAACAACATCAAAGCATAAATAAATAAATTATTAATAAATAGAACGTTTAGAAAAAATTGAAAACTGTAAAAAACTTGACAATCTTCTGGAACTCATTAGTAAACTTCGAAATTTCATTTTTTAATATAATTTTTCTATGGCATCACGCGTACAGAAAACTTTAAATTAAATACTTTGCTGAGTTTTTAAAAAATTTTTTATAATTGAGTTTGAAAGTTTGGATCTATCGAGGTTATCATTCTGAAATTTTCCATAAAAATAACTGAAGAAAATTGTAAACTTTCGTACGGTGGCTCAAAACATTTCTTCAGATCCAATAATTAAAAAAAAAAAAAAAAAATGTGTAACTGCGACATCATTCAACTACTCATTAATTCATAATTTTCAAACTGGTTCAAAGTATTACTATTTATAATTTTTTTGTCTTACACATACAAGTGCCCTTGTCGTGCTCCAATTCGGTTAAATTGTACATCAAAATTTAAATATAGAAATTAAAATCAGAAAATTATTTGCACTAATTTTGTATGATACTGAAGTTAGCCGACGTCTAATAATTTTTGAATTTTTTTAAAAACGATAAATTATAAAAAAAAATTTTTCAAAAAATTGCACTTATAGTTTTTTAAATTTTCTACATGCCCATATTTTTTTTTTTAAATTGAATTGTTGAAAAAAAAATCTGGGCATCGGTTAGCCCTGCGGGCCAGCCCCAAAACTTCCCGCTGTTTTCCCGCTCCGGAAGCTTGAAAACATTAGTGTGAATACATTTTCAAACTCTTCGAGTCAGAATAGCTTCCTAGGACCTCAAAACGTCGTCATCTGATTAAACTCCGTTTTCGAACATCGGGGTGAGAACAATAACTTCTCGAATTTTAAAAAATTTGAAATTTTTTAATTGTCTGCTAACTTCAAGGCCATAATTTTTAGTTATTATAATTTTCCAACAATAAAAACAAATTTTTCAACACAAGCGTATTCAGTTCGTAAAAATCATAATTTTTTAAAGGCTTAAAAAAAATTATTTTTTCTTGTACTGTATCTCTATTAAACTGTACGTTAAAATTTGATAATATTAAATCTTTTAAATATATTATTTGTAAACTTATTTTTTCGTTTAAAGACTTATTATTATCATTTATAATAATAATAATAATTATTATTATTTTTATAAAATATTTAAAATGGTGCATGCAGCTAACTATATAAAGTAGCACAGTCTTTATAAATTTATCACAAATATTGTTTATTACTTAAACTTATTTTTATTTTTAGCATTTTTCTGCAATTTGCTTATTTTTAATCGACAAATAAATCCACCGGTGTAATTAATATCAATACGCTCGCCGTCTTCAACGGCAGCAACGAAAGCTTTAACAGCTTTAACATTAATATCTTTAGCACTTATTTCGACTAAATTACCTGGATATTTATCTTTAATCCATTTGCCTAATGTAGTGCACTGATTTTCCGTAAGTTTAATACCATCAAGACATAGCCAAGTTAGTGATTGTAAATTAGCAAGTACTGTTTGTATAAAGACATGCTCTATTTGTATACGTTTAACACTGTCAGTAACAACAAGACCATTAGCTTTCAAAAAACTTAAATTACAAAGCCGTAAATTTTTCGATATGTGTTTCATTGTTTTATCACTATTTTCAAGTGTTATTTGCCAATAATTTATTCTCAATGTTTGTAAATTTTTTAAATTCATTGCCAAAGATGAAAAAAATTGTTGCAATATTTTATCATCAATAAATAATTGTGAGCCATTATTATTACCTATTTCCGATTTATCTAATGATAAATCTAAATCGCTTAGTACTGTAAATCCTGCGATAAATGGTAGTAATAAAGGACCACGTAATGCTAATCTATCGTTGACTGAAACCTAAAAAAAAAAAATATAAATTTATTAATTATAATTACCATATGTTGGGGGTTTCACGCAGCAACAGTTCAGTATGTAATCAAAATAAATCAGGTTTCAAGTCCAGCTGACGTTGATTTATCATTAGTTTTTAAAATTTATAATCAATTTTAAATATATAGCATACACAGAAAAACTACATCATGTTTTTTTAGGAAAATACGATTTTTAGTCAAGTTCACGGTAAAACTATCAAACATTTTGACATGACAGACTATCAAGTGCAGCGTTGCATAGAACAGATTTTATACTAAAGAGAGATAATTTAAAAGTAAATATTTTTCTACTAATTGGAAAAAAGTCCGTTTAATTCAAGATAATTTAGGTAATAATTATTTTTACGCTCGGAAAAAAATAATTCAAATTTAAAGGGTACTGACAAACGATTTTCAATTCAATTCAATTCACGGACAAATACTGGAAATTTAAAATACAAAGTCTTTAGCGTTTTTTAAAACCTTAACAGAAGGCTAAAAATTTCTTAATTTCAAAAATTCTAATTCGTCTCCGAGAAAATTGTTTTAAAATTTTTATTTACTCTACGAGTCCAACAAAGATAGTCTCGTTTATTTTTCTGAGCGTGATAATAAGATCTGGTGGCGTTTCCTCTTAACAAGATCTAAATTTTTTGAATTTTTTTTTTTTAAGACCTGAAATCTCTTTTAAAATAAAAATTTTTTTTTTTTACATTTCGATCACTTGCTTCTTTTTAGTTTAAATTTGCCTAGATCTCCACAGATTTTTATAGATCTAAATAATGAAAAAATCGATTCCCGTAAATCTAATTTTTTTCTTTTATTTGATATATTTAGTTCGCTGTACAGGAATAAAAATTGTATTTAAAAATAATTTCTATGCACGTTCGCTTGATTTTAATTGCTCAGAAAAATTCTAAAATAAATAAAAAAAAAATTACAGATTACATGGTTGTTGATTAAAAAAAAAAGTCTGATAATGATAAATAATTTATTTAAAAATAGTTTGATATCTGCCGATGAAGCAGATGAAGTAGGCAGCGTAATCTTTAAATGTCAATAAGCAATTTATTATCATATCCTTTATATCTTCTGATTTGGATTTTAAATTGAAAAATGTCAAACCGTATATGAGCAATCAATAAAGTGCGAATAGAAGCTTTGACCGATGTTCCTCGGGGTAGAATAAGCTTCAAGCTCGTTCTCTTTGTATGAGAAAGCCATTTGTCAGAGTCTGATGCTGCTCACTCGATATCATACGATATATATGTATATATACATACATACATATAGATACATATAAATATATACTCACTTGAAAGCCGGCTAGACGAAGGAACACTATCGTAGGGCATGTCGGGGGTGGTGCGGCTCTCAATAGTTCCGCTCCAACGTCGTCTCTACGACCTAATCTTGAAAGTGGACCTTCGTGGACGGCTAGATGCAGACGGGCATTGCACAAATTTAATTCACGTACACTTGTGCACATCAATAGCTCAGCAAATACTGCTAGACTGTCAGATTCCTGTAATTTATTCATTAGATATTTATTATATCATTTTGTTAATGTTTGGACACCTCTTTAATTAAAGTTAACAACCTAAATTATTTTATCGTTAAAACAAATGCAATTATTTTTTTTCAAATTAACATTTCATTAATTTTTATCAGTGTTAAATTTAAAAAAAAAAAGTAGTAAGGTAAGAGACCGAATACTTGATCAGGGAACTAGTATCCGATCACTCGTGGATTTGTATATCTATATTGACTAAATTTTAGTAGTAAGGTGGTAATTAAAAATTAAATTGTCAGGCGCCCCATTAAAAGCTTCTTTTTAGCGAAAAAATACGTGGCTTGGGTTTTACTTTTTAAGTAAAAAGAACACGTGCCTTAGGACCATCAAATTTTTCGATACAATCGCGGTTTTTTTAAATATCTCATGAAATATGCAGATTAAAGGAAAAAATCATAGAAACAATTTTGTAGGTAATTAAATTCTTGACAAAAAAGGTCATTTTCATTTTTTTTATAGAATGTGTATTTATGAAGATATTTTTAAAAAACTTTTTTAGATCTTATCAATTGGGCATTTTAAAGATTACGAAAGTTAAAAATGTTTTTTCTTAATTATAGACTTCGTAACTCGTAGCATATCAATTTAATACTTCTAATAGTTTCTATATACTTAGAAATTTTTTTTTTCTGTAATTAAATACATTATGAAAAAATAGCGGAGTAAACCTGGATTAAATCCGGAGTGAATGCGGAGCGGATGACTGTTTACTTATTTGATCCTATCAGAGTAAAATTCACTCAAAAAAAAAGTTTATTTTAATATTAAAAGTTCAAATCGGAGTGAAAGTGGATTTAAATAAAATCCAGACTCTAAAATCACTCCGCTAAAAAAACAAGCTCTCTATTTACTCTATGCAGAGTGATTTCTTCTAAAATCCTGGAACTCCGAAACGAAGTGAATTCGGATTTAAATAAAATCCGTAATCGATCCAAATTCACTCCCAATTTTTACAGTGTAAATGATTTTTTATTTTTTTTAGCATTGGTATAAACTAATATTTATTTCAAATAGTCGTTAAATGTATGATAAATAAACTTTTTTACAAATCCACTGATAATAAAATTTTTATAAATATATATATAAAAAAAAATCAAAGCAGCTTTGAGTAAACATAAAACATCTAGTATTAAGTCCGTTATAAAATATATATTTAACTAAAAAAATAAAATGAAATAAAAAAAAAGTATATATTGAAATACGATTTAATAGTAAGCCAAGGAAGTAAAGAGATTAACTTTAATCGAAGACGGATTTGAAATTATTTCCGTTTGACTTATCAATGAAATCGTTGATTTGGTTTATTCGAAAATCAATATTTTATTATGTTTACTTTTCTTTTATTGAAATACTATTAAGATTAATATTTTAAGTAAATACTTAATCAGCTAGTCATATATTTTAAATTAACTTTACTGTGACATTTTTTTTTTTTTAGATAATGATAATTATATATATATATCTAAAAGTAAAATTGTCTTTTAATTTATCAAGGCGGATCGTAGATAATCTAAATTTTGTGGAGACAGTATATTATAAGGTGATTTATGAAGTAATTATAACGTATACGTAAGCTAGGTAATAAAGTGTTTGTATGTATTTAAATAAACCAGAGTTTATGGGTCCTCGTGTAATAACCGTTGGATTATCTCTAGTAGACTTTAATACACGACAAAACCGAGTGATAACATATATAACAGTCTCAATGCATTCATTACTCATTCAACAACCTTTTTACCTTTTTTTCACTTTCGTAAAAACTCGAATACTTCTAAATTACAGTAAATTTAATGATTGCTGTCATTTAGCTTTAGACATAATTTTGTTAATTTTGATTTAAACCTTTGTCTTTTTAAATGACAATTAACTTTTACGTCAATTTACACTAACGTTCAACAATAGTCATAATCATAATAATGATTATAATAAAATATTAAAGGACTTTAATAGTTTAAGGTAATAACATTTTTTTTTGTATATTATAATAAAATGAAAATTAACGGGGACGATGAAAATAAAAATAAAAATAATAATAAATACTTATTAAGATTTATTATGCTTGGTATTTTTTTCTTTAACTTTCTTTACACATGTAACACTTATAAAAAGACACACGTATGTATAATAATTCTATAGATAAATCCAATTAACCTAGATGTATTAAAAAAAAATAAGTATAGAAATTTAAAAAAAATGAAAAGAAAAAAATTCTATTTAAATAAATTGGATAAAAAAATTTTTGAACCCGGAATTATTTTAGGCAAAAATTAAAAAATTAAATATATTGCGTTACTAATTCTAAAAAGGCATATTTTTATACGCCCTTTCGGCTTTAGGAAACTCCTTAAAGCCAAAAGGGCGTATAATTTTTTTTCATTGTCAATCGTTTTGTAAACTTATTCTATAGCTAAAAACTAAAAAAAAAAAATTTTGAAAGCCTTTTTGGCTTTCAAAAATTTTTTTCCTATTTTCGGCTTTAGAATAAGTCTACAATATGATTAGTAATTAAAAAAAAAAATTATACGTCCTTTTGGTTTTTAACTTAGTGACTAAAGTCAAAAGGGCGTATAAAAATATGACGTTCCCTTTCTGGGTAAACCTCGTAACTAAATTTTTTTCATAATCAAAATTACGAGTGAAAAACATTCTTTAGTACTGCTATTACGATAAAAGAGCTTCAAATTTAAATAATTATACCAGAATGTTCGAGAGACTTTTGTATTTTAATATTTCCATTAACGCATGTGTAACAGAATAGATTTTTTGACCGATTTCGGGAAAAATTATAATTTTGCAGTTACGAGATTTACCCAGAAAGGGACGATAAGTCCTTCTAGAATTAGTGATGCGATATTTTAATTATTTAAAATAAATAAAAATTATTTTCATTAAAATGAAATTTATTTTACAAGTATGTCAATTAATTAAAAAAAATGTTGTCAATAATTATATCAGGCAAGTTTGTAAAAAATAATTTTTTTTTTAAATTAATTTAAATTATTCATATAAATAAATTTTACTTAATTAATTTATTGGAATGAATTGAAATTTTCATGGTAAAATTTAATTAGTTTAAAACAAAGGGGTTGTAATGAAATTAAAATGTATTAATTATTTTATCTAATATATGAATTCATTTAAATGATTTCCTTTGATCATTTTCAATTACAAGATTTAATTTATTTAAATTAGTGAGCTAATTTAATTTACTTCAATAGATACTTTAAATTTTACTGGTGAATGTAAGAGCGAATTTAAATTGATATTGAAAATTTAAATATTAAATAATCGGAACATGTTAATTCGATTAAAAAAATTTTAATTATTCAATAGATATATTATATATAAAAAATGAAAAGTTCGTCTGTTGAATTACCGATAGAAGTGTAGTCATTGTTAAGTATTTTGTTGAAGAGAAAATACTACTGACTAGTAGTGTAAAATGTTAGAGTGACTTGTGATTAAAAAGTTGAATCTTGGTGCATAGATGTATAGATATATGTACAGCCGGTATATATATAAGAACATGAACTTTGCAGAGATATTTTGAGATGAACAATACAAATACAATGCACTGGTTCGTTTTCACAAAGATTCACAAGGGACTGAACCTGAAACTAGTATAAGCTCTAGAGATGGTACTTGGTAATTGGAGACTTTGCTTCCGTGGCACGTTTCGATATTCACGTTTGGTGCAGATGTAGGTGTAGGTGAAGGTGCAGGGTTCCAGGGTATGAGAAAGTTTAACAGTTTTCGAATAATAGGATGCAATGAAATGTCGCTGAGAGAATATATATAAATATATATACATATACCTGTCGAGTGCAAATGCGCTTAAACTTTAGTCGTTCATTGTTATAGAGATGGGTTGTTGAGAATTTGTGGTTCGAATCAAATGGTCACCGAGTTCCAAAGTGTCTTATTAAACTATTATTTAAGTTTTCATTACAATCGGCTTATGCATTACCTATTTACTGATATATTTTTTTATTATAAAGTGAAAAGTAATATACTCAGTATGAGAAATTACTTTGGTGTGTATACACTGAGAGAAAAGTGCTTAGTAGCCTTAACTAATCAGCGACAGATATGAAAATATAGTGTCCCTAACCAATTTTTATTGTTACTGGAACTATGCACTAGTGTGAATCAGCACGAAAAAATAGTTACATTAACTAAACTTATGCAACTATTTTTGCCTCATTATGGTCACTACAAAACTTTAATTTATTTAAATCAAGGCTTAGTAGTGAGAACAATATTACTTTTACTATTGACTCAATAAAAAAAAAATAGATACATTAACTATGTAATCTTAGTGACTAGTAGATAGTTGGTAGAAATAATCTTAATAGTTGACTCGACTAAGAGTTTAGTTGTCGTCTCATACAATATCATTTATTTAGTTCCTTTTACTACTGATAAAAGTATTAACTGTACTATTTTATCTTAGTTACCTAAACAGTCAATTTCAAGTTAATTTAATAATTAAAGAATATTTCTGCTGACTAATAATCAAATGTAAGAAATAATTCAAAAGAGAATATAGTTATAAATACCATTAATATTTAGTTTCCCTGGCTATAAATTTCGTTTCTAATGCCAAAAGTGCGTATTGCAAAATATACCCCTTATTGGTTCTTCTGAGCCAAAGAAGCGTATCAAACATTTTTTTTGCTTATCAATTCGGGATTATTTATATAAGTGGAAATCAATCAAGAAAATATATATCTTTTTTCCCAATGAACTTTTTTTTTAGCTTAAACAACTTTTTCTTTTTTTTTTGGTTGAAGCGTACGAAAATTCTTACGTTAAAAAAATAGTAGTTATTCCAAGAAAATTTATTTTCTTCAAACTAAAAAATGCTATTGTTACTAAAAACTAACATATCTTGCTAGAAAAAATATCTCCTATATTAACAAAATAAAACTCTTTAAACAAGTAAAAATTTTTCCATTTAAGCGTAAGAATATGTTGACTTGAAAAAAAATATTTTGATTCAATATAAAAAATTCAAGATAATTTTTTACTGCAAGAAAATAAGTGCAAGAAAATTTTTATTTTCCGCATTGATAAAAAAAATGATCTAAAATCAAAAATATTTTTCTTGACTTAAGTTAACTGTTTTTCCTGTGTAAAGAAACTCAAATTTGAAAGCCGTGTTTCTAAGTTTTTATAACGTACAAATAAATAACCTTATGAGTTAAAGAGAAAACCTTCATAGCAAAATAATCAGACAAGATGTTTGATCCGAAGCAGTTTTACGATTTTCATATTATAAAAAAATTCGAGCTATTAATATTAATCCTACATACATTTTTAAATTATCTACTGTTTTTGAAAATTATAAATACACAGAAAAAACAGATAATTTGAATCTTGAAATTTTTTTTAATCGATTCGGGAAACCAAAATTTTCTTGCTCTAAGTAAATAATTATCTTAAAATTTTTATTTTTAATTAAAATATTTTTTCTCAAGTTAACATATTCTTATGCTTAAAGTGAAGAATTTTTACTTGTTAGAAAAATTTTTATTTCTTAATATTGATATTTTTTTGAAGCAAGATGTATGAATTTTTGAAGCAATCTGCACTTTTCTGTTTGAAGATAATAAAATTTCTCGGAATAAGTACTATTATTTAACGCAAAAATTTTTTATGCTCCAACCAAAACAGAAAAGTTGCTTAAACTAAGAGATAAAAGTCACCAGAGCAAGGCATCAGCAGCGCGAGTAGTTTGGTGCTCGCCACTAGATCGCGCCCACCTTTTGTATAGTTTACCTGGTAAGAAACTTATTTCAGAAGTATTATATTCCAAGCTTGAGAACAATTCTGGTATGAGTACTTTTCTGTTTTTCGACAGAGTGACAAGTATCATTTTTGATTCTTATATAGTATGAACAAAATTACATTATGACTTTAGTGTTTAACATTAATGTTTGCTAAAATAAATTTTGTAATAACAAAAAAACTTCAAGTACATTTAATGGAATAGAAAAAAAATTTTCTGAATTTATCACGTAAATATTGGCTAGTAAAAAAAATGAATTCAGCAACAATGAACCAAAATCTGCAGTACAGATCGCTAAATAATTTTGTTTCTTGCAATACTAAATCATGGAAATGTTAACTATGAATGTTTAGTTACAATAAGTCGAATTTGTACATTCTCAGAAAGTTCAATTTTCTAGTGTGTACATCTAGACACAAATACTTATTGCTACAATTATAAATGATCTAAAGAACTAAGTGTACATTATTAACATCACAATAATCTTATTGTTTATTAGACTAAGAATAAATTATTAACTACAATATAAACTATAGTTATGTTAACTTTAAACTGATAGTAATAAAAACTTTCCCTAAACTAGTTATGTTCATTACTGCTATCTTAGTATATGTAACTAAAAATAGTAAGAATAACTATGTAGTCGTAGAGCACTTTACTATGGTGAATTAGTTACTGAAACTAGACTTCAATAGCTGAGTCGTCTATGAACTACGATTTCTTAGTTCAGAAAACCGATTTTTTCTCTCAGTGTAGAGGAAGTGATATACAGATAAGACATCTTGAAAAAGACCCAAAAAATTCAATTTTTGATTATTTATTAGAGGGGTAAGATAATCTGACTTTGAGAATTAAAAAAAGTGGAAAATAACGAAATGTTTAATTTAAATAAGAGTTTATAAAATGATAAATAACTAAGTTCATTACCTCTATTCTAAATGTCCATCCTTCAAGACTCAGTAGACGGAGAGTTTCATTTCTCGCGAGTGCATGGCATAGAAGTCTCGAGGGATGATCATCAATTGCGAGACGAGGACTGGCTAGATCAAGAAGTTGGAGACACGGAGCTTCAGTAAGTGCAAGAACAAGAGGCATAATATCTATTGGCCTTGAGGCACCGGCTGCTCTTACAGCATCTAAATTTCGTGCTCGTCTGATTGTTTCTCCTAGACAACTTGCATCCAGACTTCCTTGCAGACATTTCGAGACATTCAAAGATCTTAATTTGCAGTTTTGTTCTCTGCAACAATTGTTATAAGATATTGATCGTGGTTAAATTACTGTATAAACTGCGGGTGCTGTAATAAAATATATAACATTTTTTTTTTTTTTTTTTTCATATATCGAATTTCTCTCAGATAGACGATCAATTTACTCGGTGTAAAAATTATTTGCGATCATATTTCACGATCAAATTTTATACATTCACTATTTTTTACCCTTTTACGTGCATTTATTTTTAAATAAAATCAATTTTTTTTTATTTCATTAAATTTTCATAGCAAAGTTTGCAAGCGAGTTATTAAATTTTTTTTTCAGTTCTGAAAAAAATTCCGGGTATCATTTAACAACTAACGTCTTTTGATTGATCAATTAAAATAATTAATGAAATGCCCACATATGTATAACCCAGCTTTTATTTCTCGAGTTTATATTTGCTCAGTTAATTTTTTTAATATTTTTTTTTTTAATTTTACAAATCAATTTTACCTGAGTAACATTTGGCAATCTCATTACACAAGCTGACCCGGTTCTTTGTGCAAACAAAAACGTAAATTTAAATTTTCTCTCTTTAGATATGTGCATTTATTATGAGGGTGAGTTTCATCGAACCATGTTGGTGAAGTTTTTTTTATTTTTAATTCATTTCTTTATTAAAAGGCTTTATATGCTTATTCATATTTATACGTTTAAACTTCATTTTATTGCTTACCGTCAAATACATTTGTAATTAGCTTTTAGTAGTTTACCTTTTTTGTTAATTAAATTTATAAAAAGTTTTTATAATGAGAATATTTAAAAAGTTTATAATAAATTTATTAAAATTCATGAAATGTATAAAGGAATTTTTTGAAAATTAATTATATTTTCTTTTAAATGAATTTTAAATTAAATAATTAATTATATACATATTCTGTAGTGTACAAAGACCAGTAACTAGGACACTATCAGTATTAATTAATACGCAGTGTAAATTTATACTGACAAATTACACCGCAGTATTATCATAATTAATTAACTTTTCGGTCAATTATAAATATTATTTTGAGAGTAATTTAAAAAGAGAGATTATTGACATAAATCTAGGAGAAGGGGGCAAAACGGGGTAATCCCAAAATTAAAAAAAAAAAAAGATTTTATTTTTTAACTGTTTTTTAAACATTCCAAAATCGCTTTTATAAATATAATTGAGCATTATTTTGAATTTTTTTTGTTAAACTTTTTCAAAAATCGATTGTCAGTCGAAAAATATTAATGACTTGCTTTATGATAAATACTATTAAACATTTTTTTTTCCTTTGCATCCAATTTATTTTTCTTTATATAAATTACTTACAAAAAAATGTAATTTAATCAAATTTATTTAATATCCAGAATTTTTTTTTATCTTTTTAGGAGGTACCCCATTTTTCCCGCAAAAATGAATTTTTTTTTTAATGGCAACTGACAATTTTTTCTATTTACTTTGGATATCATTAAAAAAAAAATATTTAGCGTATTTGGGTTCTCAAAAACTTAGTATTTCTTTAAGTTACCCGTTTTGCCCCTCCCTCTTCTATATTTTGTCAAAAAAATTTTGAATTAGTAATGAAAATTAAAATATGATAAATTATTAAAGATTTGTGTTATTAAGTTATTTAAATTAAGTGAATATTCACATGAGTCAGAAACGTCTTGTAGATTTAAAATAAACGAGCAACTCACAGTCACTACGTCACTGCCCGAGTATCACTACCAAATTAAGTAAATGTGATTTACTCGTTTATTAAAGTCTTAAGAATTTCCTTTCAGATCTTTTCATTCATTCGCAAAGTAATTGATTTCAATAATTGTATTAATTATGGGATTTTTTTTTAAATCTACACACGGTCAAAATTTATTTGTAAGTCGTCAATATATTTTCTTTCTGAAATATATGAGCTACGATGAAAATACAAAAAATTGATTAAATTTTGTGGGTTTACCAAAAAGCTGTTGTCTTTCATTGATACAAAAAAAAATTCAGTATCTAATATTCTTTTTGTTGTCAGGATATTTCGTTTACAGATATTTTGTCCAAAGATTTTTTGTCCAAGGATCAAAATTCATAGAACCAGCTATATTCAGTGATAAAATAATTAAAATATTAATTTATTTGAAGAAAATAAATACGATTGTCTTTTTCGCGCCTAATTTAAATGTATTGCGAGTGATATAAATAAATTTATTGATCTCAATACTCGACAATAAAAAAAAGTTGGAACCATAAAAAGTTACAAATTCAAGGTAAGACCTTTTCAACAATACCAAATTTAATAACATTAACTAATTCTATCATAGAGATACGGTTGGAACAAAATTTTCCTTATTCTCTTAATAATATATAGATAAGAACAACGTTCTGTATTTATGTACATTTAACTAGTGTGGTGTAGAATAATTACCGTATGGTACTGAAAATTTCATGGAAACCAGTTCCTTGATGGCAGGCAACGTCACATGTAGGAAGCGGATGCATCACAGGGAGACGATGACAAAGTACGCTGTCACTATTTCTCTTGCTATTACCAGAACTGCTGTCTTTGTCATTATCATTTTGTGGAAGTGTGCCATTAGCAGTTGCTGGACTAGGATTGAGGCCAATACCTAATGGCAGACGTGGTAACGTTGCTGGTCTAGTCAAACTCCCGTAAGCTGCGAGGGTACCACGTGGAAGAGAAGAGTAGCACCGATTAACGGATAATGTTCCGAGTGTGTTTGATGCGCAACCGCTGCTTCCAGAGCCTGACCCAGACCCTGTATTTTATTTATACTAATTATCTATACAATTAATGTTTCATACTATACATTTACTAACTATTTATCTCTCAGTATAGGGGAGAGTCGGGCAAAATGTAATACTGCGGGTAAAATGGGGTTTCAAAAAAATTCAGCGAAAGAATTTTTATTTTTTAATTGTGATTTATAACTTACAATTGCGGTTTTGCAGTTTAAGGTATCCAAGAATAATTTTTACAAAATTTTTTGGGGCTGACCCATTTTACCCGATTTTTTTTTTCTTTAAAAGCAATCGGAAATTTCTTCTAAAAGGCATCCATAAATTTCATCGCGATAAAATATTTTTTTAAGTCACTTTGGATTTTCAGAAAATGAATTTTAATTTACATTTGCTCTTTTAATTAATTTTTATAATTATCAACAGTTACTTTTTCACGTGTAGAAATTGTAAAAAATAAGTTTATTTTATTTCCAGTATTATTGTAAATTAATGTTTTTGACAAAATGAAAGATTTATGTTTTTGATTTCCGGAATTACAAGATTTTTTAGTGATTTATAAAAATAAATTATTTTAGGGTTTAAAGTTAACGGACTCGAGTCGAAAGTTGAATAAATGAATTTAAAAAAATAGTCATTCTAAAGTATATAAATATATATTTAATGCAAAAGTATTTGAGCTTAAAGGATTTAGAGTTTGCGGAAAATGTTTAAGTTAAATTGGATGAGTATTTTTTTTTTGTCAGTTATCTGGATGGATGAATGGTGAATAGATATAAGATATAAGTAAAGATTTTTATAGCAAGCTACAAATTTAGTTGGCAAGCGAATATCATAGGAAATTGAATTTACCCATACTAATCCCAGAGCTTGATGGATCTTCACTCTTAGTTCCCCAGCTTCCGGCAAGATTGAGTGCAAACAAAGGTCTTTCTTTGAGAAGGTTTGCAACAGATGCCAAACCATCACTACCACAGCTCAAATGGGGCAAGTGTAGTGCCTGTACTTGAGCACAATCGCGGAGTGTCTTGCAAACCCTACTGACTTGCTCGCTGGACAGATTCATATCGAGTACCACTCGTGATAGGTGAGGAGATGCATTTCTTAAACCTTGACAGAGAGCACACACTACACACTCCAATCTGTAACAAATGATTCAATGCATTCTTTCTTTTTTTCTTTTTTTTTTTCGAGTGACGAGTAATTCAATTTAATGCATTTTCTGCTCAAGACAAATGAAATTATTTGTTAATATTTCTGAAAGGTTTAAAATTTTATCATTCCTTTATTAAATATTTTTTCATTCTTTAATAAATGATATTTATCTTTGTGAATTTTATTTTTATATTTTTTATCTTATCTCAATAGTGCGGTAGCAATCCCAGAAAAGCTGGACAAATAAAGATTTTATATTTTCTATTACTTTAGTAAATGTGTGTATTCCTCTTAACTTTTATTGTATTTTATTTATTTTATATTTTTCTTAAGTTTACTCGGAATTAATTTTTTTTTTTTTTTACGTATATATCTTCACAATCATTATAAGTCTTTTCTTTAATTTAACAAATAGCAACGTAAATTTTCATCCTTGATCCTTGGTAATTTTAGTTTGTTAAGTTATTTTAAGAACGTGTAAAGAATGTTGGTAGAAAATTTTGTGGCTTGGCTTTTACTTTCAATTTATTACTTATTTAATTTTTTCTTAAGAATTATTGCGCTATTGTACTTTTTTTATTTTTTATTTTTCTATATATTTTCACGGATCTAGATAATATTTTAGTGGCTTTTTTTTTGTACTGTAAAAAGTATATTGCACCGCACTATTGCTCGTTCTGTAAATTATTTCATTTAATTAAATTTTACTCAAAAATTTTGTTAACGTGATTTTCTTATTAAACCGGTAAAAAAAATTAGTTTTTGTAAATTTATTAACGTGATATTTTAATTTATTTTTTTTACAGGAATATCATAAATTTTAACTAAACAATAATAATAAATATAAAAGTTATCGTAACTCTTGAGAATTACTTTTTCAAAAAATTTTAACGGTGACTTAAAAATTAATGGATCGATTCTGATAAATTATAGTCAACTTTTCTGATTACTTGACATTATAAAAATTTTTATCACCTAAACTAATGAAAAAAAAATTGGATTTCTTAATTTCAGTCCAGGAAACAAAGCTCTGGTTCATTACTTTCGAACTATCGCAAGATTTTTTTTTTTTAAGTAGTGCGCCTGATTAAGAAATCTAATTTGGAATCATTTGAGATTACGTAACTCCTAATCATTTTGAATCATTCCAAATTGTCTGAATTATTTTGTTTTCCAGTATAAATTTTGGAACGAATCATTTTAAATGATATTGAATTAAAAAATAACGAATTACTTTGAATTGAATTAAATTAAAAAATAATATTGGAATTTCTGGTTCCTCGGACAATTTAAAATCATTTTAAATAATTTGATCTTTCGAATCATTTTAAATTAAATCGAATGAGAAAATAATATCACAATTTCTGGTACTTCGGCTGATTTAAAATTATTTGAAATAATTTGAATTCTCGAATCATTTTAAATTAAACTTAATGAGAAAATAATATCACAATATCTGATTGCTCGGCTGATTTAAAATTGTTTGAATTCTCTAATCATTTCAAATTCATTTGAATAAGAAAATAATATCACAATTTCTGGTAATTCGGCTGATTTTTAATTATTTGAAATGATTTAGACTTTCCAATCATGTTTGATATGATACAATATGAAATAATTTAGATTTTTCAAATTTTTCAAATCATTTCAAATTATGTAGATTTTTTAATCAGGGAGTTTTTCATAATTTGTGATGACTCTCTACAAATAATGAATAATTTTTAAAATATCAAAAAAAACCTGATGCGTCATTTTTTTGTTATCGGTTTAATGAGAACATACTTTATAAATTTGATGATATCATTACTTTTCTACAGTAACTTTGTTAAGAGATTAAATAATAATAATAATAATAATAATAATAATAATAATAATAATAATAATAATAATAATAATAATAATAATAATAATAATAATAATAATAATAATAATAATAATAATAATAATAATAATAATAATAATAATAATAATAATAATAATAATAATAATAATAATAATAATAATAATAATAATACCTGTCATTTGAGGATTCTTCTAAGCACGTAATAACAAGTTCAAAATCGTTAAGTTTCTTTTTACTAAGTACACTCTTGAGATATTCAGCGAGCCTTTGTGTTTCGTCAGTTGAAAATTCTTGTCCCAACAGTGAAGTTATTCTAACAAGTTTAACGCTTTCATTGTTAGAAAGTGCATTGAAGAAATTATTTAGATAAGTTGGATCAGATCCACGTTCAACTTGAAAGACAACTTCAAGAGCTTCAAGTGTACAAGCTGAGCTGGAAAGTATTTTAGCCCATCCTTCCAACTCGAGTGGTGATATTTGAACTAATGGAACTGGAGGCTTCTCATTAGGAGTCGGTCCGAAACCCGATGCTGCTCCAAATAATCGACAAACTGACAGAATATTATTGTCAGACGTTCCTGCGGCTTTAAGTAACGAGAATATCATTCGTGGTGGAATTTCCAGTGGACATAGTTGGTTAAGAATTAAATGAGTTCGGGGACCCAGTAATGCTGCTAAATGGCTTATTATTTCGGTGGGTAATCCATCTAACTCATTGCGCAATATGTTTGTGAATTGTGATACTGATGCAAGGTAACATGCTGCAAAGTATTGGATCACCGCTAGATGTATTGGCGTATAAATTTCTGTTTTTCGACGATGTCCGAAAGTAAAACCTCGTGTCAGAAACCCAAGTCTTGTGATATCGATTCCGCCACCACGAGTTCTTAACTCTGTTTCGGTGTAACAGCATTTACCTTTTCTCAAACTTGACAAAGAAAGTTTACCAAAGTCTTCGAGTTTCTTTTTATAATAAATAGGTATCTCTTCGTCAGGAGTCAATGGGTGCTCTAAACTTTTTTTAACAACACCTTTAATAGCTTCTTGTATCAATGTATTTGATTCGCTCGGTAATTTACCAGAATCACGATAAAGCGAACATAACATAATCCAACCTAATGGATATTGTATAAACTCTTTTGCAGACTGTGACTGCACATTTAAATTTTCTAAAAAATCACATGCGTGCTCTGATAAATTATTGTGAATAAAATAAGCAACGCATAGTTTTTCAACGTGGGACCACTCGAGACCAGTCAGAAGAATTCGGCGTTGTACCATACTCGACAAGCTTGATGAATTGTTTGGTGTACAGGTAACAAGTATTCTTGCATCGGGAAAAAGACGTGCTTCTAAAAGGTCTGCCGCGTCTGCTAATGATGCCTTTGCACCTGAACATTCATCGTACCCGTCAAGAATAAAAAGCACACGGTCTTCTAACAAATGAAGTGTTCGCCACACTTGTGCTATTGCGTCACCCAGAGCTGCACTTTTAGGCAGAAATTCACGTGTTAAGTAATTTATTATCGAATTTCCACGTAATTCACGTAATGGTATCATGAATGCAAGAGCCGGTCCATCGCCCTGATTTGCCCATTGATGAAGTAATTTCAAACATAAACTTGTTCGACCACTTCCTGGTCCACCTTCTATTGCGACTCGTCTAGGTCCTTCCAACAAAATTCCGTCACTCAACTATAAACACCAAAGTAATTCCTTTGATTAATTAACTATTAATTAATTAATAGTTTAAATATTTTTTTATTCTTTAATGTCCCGATATGAAAACCGAAAATTTTCAAAATAATTAGTTCAAATCCAATATTCGAAAATTGAGTTTCCCACAAAGAAAAAAAGTATTTCTTGATGCAAGAAATTTTTTCTTGTCCTAAGAAAATTTTTGTTTTCAATTTATGATATAAAAAATTTCTTGCGCCAAGAAATTATTTTTTTCTGTGTATAGGTGTCGAAATTTTTAAATTAGATTAATTTTACGATGACGTCTAAGTGTGTGTGTAATTTTTTTTGAGTTCGAGAAGAGTAAAAAGTTTTGAGTCTGTTCCGCAAACTCAATAATTTTTCAAATTAAAAAAAAATTTTATATATATATTTAACTTATTATCAAATATAATTAAAATTCTTAATAAAAATTGGAGTATTACGTATTGGTATATATTCGGTTAGAAATGTTGATATTTATTATCATATTATATAAATATTGATGTAAAATATACGTATTATAAACATTAATTAAATTGAAATATATAAATACCTAATTTTGAAAACCTGGGGGTTTCTATCTATAATCGTAATTAATTAAAAGCAAATATCAAATTATTTACTGATTTAAAGGCTGCAAGTGTATTGATGTTTATGTATTGTACAGAATAATTAATGAAGCACGCTTAATCCCCGAGTGATTTCATATTTAATATAGTTAATCGTCTATTTAATTATGGTAATTTGTAAAATTAACAACAATTATAATAATTATAGGTTATATATGTCAGTTCACTTACTCGTATCGATGTGAAGATTTGATCGATTTTTATTCTCTCTAAACGATGCTCTTGGTCGTTGGTGTAGATAAGCTGTAAGTGGGGTTGAAAATGTGCTGGGCAAAATGTACCAGCTGGTAAAAATGAAGTCCATGGTGGCAAGTGATGAGGATCTCTTGTTGCTACTTCTTTGTAAAAGCTCTTCAAATATCTGATAAATGATATAAAATACTGCAATTTATTAACTCATTCAAATTATAATTTTTTATTCAAATGAATTAAGTGTTAATTTATTTTCGATTAAACGCGTCTCAAGTTTCTTGAACCTGTGCGAGTTTCTTCAACGGGTCTATTATTTTCGCTTTATTATGCACCGAAGCGTGTGCTGAACTTGAAAGACTCTTTGGTGGTACTTGAAAATTAAATATTGTTCACAGGTTAATATTTCACATTGTAGTGAAATTTAATATAGACGTTACGCATAATTAAATTTATACTTGTTATTTTTTTAATAATTAATTATTGTAGGAGAAATCAAATATCGCTGTGCGAAAGCAATTATTTTCACTTATTATACATTTTAGAATTTTTTTTTTTTTTTTATTGGTAAAGAAGTTATTGATATAAAAAAAAATTATATTAATGTGAGTGAAATTTAAAAAGTAATTTTGAAATAGACAAAATATATCTTTAAATATTTAAATGCATCTCGATGTTTTAAAAATGCATGAATATATTCAGCGGTCATTTCATGAAGGGAAAATGAAAAGAAAATAGAATTCACGTAGTAAACCCGGAGATTTAAATTTAAAAAGGCCAATTTGTTTACCTAACCAAAGTGATTTGAATAAAAAAAGAAAAGAAATAAAATGAAGATGTTTTTTACCGAAGTAGTCGTCCGACGGAGTCACGATCAGGTGAAGGATGTCCACTTGCACCGTCTAATTTCCTGGATGATGCTCGGACACTTGATAGATAAGCTGCTGGAGCTGGAGGTGGACTGCAGGGTGGATAGCAAACTGGACTACTATCTCCCGGTGTTGATACAGTGAAACTTTTTTCAAGTTCCTTTTTTTTATGAAAAAGAAAAAAAGCATTTTTAAAAATTTAGTTTATTCTATATCAAGTAAAAAATAATTGAATATCAGATGGGAGCGGGAAAAAGGGGACATTCAAAAATCTTTAAGAAAATTGTTTTTTTTTTTTTTTTTTTTTAATACTTTTACTTTTAAGTTGTATTAAGGTAAAAGACCTAGTACCCGATCAGGGAACTAGTATTTGATCACTCCAAGTATTTGTATATTTATATTTAGTAAAATTCAGTAAATATAGATATACAAATACATGAATGATCGGGTACTAGTTCCCTGATCGGGTATTAGGTCTCTTACCTTACAGATAATACTTTTGAATGTTGTATGTCATATTTGTTATTTAAATAAATTGTAAAAAGAGTGATGTTAAAAATTGTAGTGTTAAAATGAAATAACCCCGGTATAGGTGGTATAGTTTGGTGGTGTTAAAATATCGGTGTGAAAAAAAAATTTCACGTATAGAAATTAAATAAAAAAATGTATTACGTATAAAAATTTAATGAATATTATCTGGGGAAAATTTCAATTTCTCTATGTATTTATTTAAATAACTATTTATGTTATCCGTAATTTATTTATAGATTACACAATTTTATGATCACCATTTCAATCACCAATAATTTAATTAATTAATAAAACCAACGCTTAACTTTAGTGATCGAGTAAGTAAAAATATTCACAAAGTAAAATATTTTAACACCGAGAAATTTTTTTAAAACTAGTAAAGAATATTTTCATCAGCAGCGGTGATGAAATTTAACACAAAAAATTTTAACACCTACACCACATGGATTCACCCCGTTTTTTTTACAGTATATATATGAATTATTTTCACATGCATTTATATATGATTCATGTAAAATTTGATTAAAAAAAAAAAAGATTTTTCATTTTTGTTAGATGGCCCCATTTTGTCTGAAAATAAAAAAAAAATTTCTGACACTTGAAAATTTGTCTTATTTATATAAAACATAAGTACAAGGTAAAAAATTCACTTTAATCAGCATGAGAAAAGTGAAAATTTTTTCCGTAGTATCTTTATATTTCCAACCCTCCCCTATGTATGATTGAGTAATTATTTATTCAGTAGTTGTGCACAATATAAAATAAAAAATTGTTTGCAGTTTTTAAATTCAAGTTATTTTAATATAGAATATAAAACATAGTATAAAGATATATAATAAAAATCATAAACTTAATATCGTAAGATAAGCGGATTATCGAAAAATAATATTCAACTTTCATGAAAGTTCGATAAAAAACTTTTTTGCTAAAATTCGTTTGTTGTTACAAAAACTTTCAGTATTGAGCTTTTGTATATCTCTGGAATGTTAGCAGATCGTTATTTATGATATTATTTTCGAGTTTTTTCTTTGTATTTTCCTTAAAAAGGTCAATCGTTTTAAAAAATATATTGCAACATTGGGACGATAAATTTATCGAAATGAGGATGAGGAAAAATTTTATCGTAGACATAAATAAATAATAAAATGATAAAATCAGGGTAAAATAATTTTCAATTTATTTTTTTATAAAATATATCAACAGTGATTATAAATAATAAAATTAATAAACAATAATAATAATAGTAATAAATGATATAAATAAATACAATAAAAAATATATTACTAATGTATTTTACATAAAAGTATTGAAGTCATTAAACATAACTTAAAATAACGAGTGACACAGAAGTAATGAGTAGAATAATTAGTGTTATATGTAGATAATATAAACTTACCAATATGGAAGTACTTCCGAGACTTTGTTGTGAATCACTCAGCATAGCAGCAAGATCAGTCATCATTGAAGTTGAAAAACTTTTACGTGCTTGATGATAACAACGATGTTGTCGATTTTGTTGTGTCATATATCCGGAAATATTATTTGTGTTATCGATTTTCGATGACCATATTTCATTGTCGTCGTTTCTTTGTAATCCACAAAATTTACGATGGCTAATAAACTTATTGTCATTTTTAAACCAATCTGGATTAGGTCGAGGCTGTCGTGTTATTGCGTGTGATGATTTAACAGTGTTGTAATTCGAAAAGTCATCAGCACGACTGTACCATAGATGACTAGGCGGATCGTGAGATCTCGGAGTTTCAATGGATTGAGTTTTTTCAATAGACGATCCCAATCCCGATGTCGTTGGTGTTGATGGATAATAAGAACGTTTCTGAATGTCTTTATTGTTTTCCACGTCATTAAGATATGAATCCTTGTCTCTCATTTCAAGTGAACGATTGTTTTCATGAATGTTGAGATTCGAATCGATTTCTGAAGACATTGTTGACGTATGAAAGTATTTTCGCTCATTCGTTGAAGTCCATATCTCGTCAATTATTGAAGACTCTGCTCCAGTAGATATTGTTGGAGTTCTAGATATATTCAAAATATCTTATTGTATTTTTTAAACATTAATATAAATATAAACCCTTCATATTATTATGATAATTTTATTTACTTCATTAATATTTTAAATAGAGTTGGGCAAAAAAGTACAAATTACTTTACTATAATTATATTCAGTATTTAAATTATTTTTGGGCGTACCTTGAAAGTATTTACACTCATTTATTATAATTTATAATACTTTGTACTGAATGATTCTGTATTCATTTAAATATTTTATGAGTGTGAATGTAGCAGACATCAGACAAATTTAAAATTATTAAAAAATAAAGTAAATAATTAATAAAATTAAATTTAAAAAAAATGCACATTTAAAAAATTTTGAAATTAATAAGTGCATTTTTTGTAAATATTATTTTTCTAATTATTTACTCTATTTATTTATAATTTTAAATTTGTCTGATGTTTGCTACATTCACACTCATATATTTTTATATAAAATAACTGTTTTATATCTATAACATATGTGCGTTATTATAAAATATAAGAAGATTTATTTAAACAAAATACATAATATAAATATATTGTCATGTGATTATTGATCGAATTTAAAATTTATAGTTTAATTGATAAATTGGCAATAACATTATTTAGACTTACTTATTTTTATTATTTATATTTTGTTAAAATTCATTATTTATAATGTTAGTATATTTAATATATTTAGGTATTATATATAATACTGTATGAGTATAAGCAATTTCTTTGTCCCACTTTCACTGATAGGAAAAATCTAATATATGGATGTAATTTACGTGAGTAAGAAGGGTGTTCAAAATAGCTTGTAACAAGATTGTACTCTATATTAGAAATTTTGTAATCTGAATATTTAATCGCGAGTAACGTATACCGATTTATTTTTATTCCAATAAAAAAAATAACGAGTACTGAATTTTAACCGAAAATCAAATAAACTAAAATACTAATTCTGGTTTCTGTCAATATGACACTGTAAAAAATCGGGAGTGAATACGGATATTATTTCAATCCGCATTGATTTAGTCCAGAGTATGAAATAAATTTATTTTTAATAGAAATAGCTGTTAATTAGAAACATAGTTATTTAAATAAATAATTGATTCGATTATTAATAATTAAACTTGAAATATTATGTTTTTAATTTATAAAATTTTTTAGTACCTCACTAAATTATAATGTCATATATATAGAATACATTAAATATTGAATTATTGGAAAATATTAAATTGTTGAATAGCTATAGTGACATAGTTTTTATGGGAATATTTTATATTTCGGTACAAGATGGAATGTTATTTTGTGGTATGATTCATGTAAGTCGCATGACAGTTTGTGACAGTGGAATTATATTTGTTCAAGTTTTTGTATCAGCTGCTTATAATTTTTTTAAATTATATCTCATGAATGTATATAAAGGGAGCTCGTAATTATTTCCGTACTCAATATAAATATTAAAATATGAAAGACCTAAGCTCACTATTTATTAGTAATTTTCTTTATAGGGTGGAGGGAGTAAAGTAGGCCCTTTAAAATTTTCAAAACTTCAAAAAATATGTGGGCCCCTCAAAATTTTTTATACGTCAATCAATTCGGACGGATAATAAAGCTTATCGAAATTTCTTATATAATGAGTGCTTAAATAGACCACCAAAACTGTTGATTAAATATAATTTATGAATAAAGTTAAAGATAATAAAAGTTATATCGCAGTAGATTATTAAAATGATTTTTTTATATTATTAAAATACAATTGTTTTATGGTTATTCGCAAATATCACACATGTAAAGAATAGAAGATATCAAATCCGAAATTTTTTGGAGGGCCCACTTTGCCCCTAATTTTTTATTTTTCAATTTTAATGGACGCAGCATAATAAAGTGAAAATAAGTATCAAGGGTCTAAAAAGAAGTAAACGCGTAAAAAAAATTAATGATATTATAATTATTTTCCTTAAGGGACCCACTTTGCCCCTCCCCTCCCCTAATTAATATTTTCCAAAACTCCTTTTCGGAGTGAAATTCACTCCGAGGGAATGGAATAAAAAAAAATCATCTCCGATATAACTCCCATTTGGAGTAAATTTTACTCCGAAGAGTTAATAAATAAAAAGTCATCCACTCTAAATTCACTCCGTAGATTTGTTATCAGTGCACGATAAAACACAAATATCGAGTTTATTCATGGCTTTATAAATAATAATAATAGGAATTTATACTACCATTTTTTATGTCTAAAAAATAATCGATTGGATGAAATAAAAAATTTCGATTTACTTTGAATTGTAAAATAAAAAAAAACAAATCAAGTAAGTATCAAAGAAAGATTCATTTTGAATAGCAACACACAAATGGAAATAAATGAATCTTCAAAGTTTTATGGAGATAAAGATAAAATTAGATTAACTATTTAGTTTGAAATGTTTGATTAAAGAGTGATGTTCAATGTATTAGCTCATTCATTCCTATTTACGTATAATCCGTTTCCCTACAATCCAATCGGACTTTGAGAGCTTACTCACTTTTAATACTTTAATGCGGATTGTTTTAACTTTGAATAACTAAACCTACTAATTGTTTACGTTATTAAACGTTAATTAAATTAACTATAAATCAATCTCTTTATCCCAACTGCATAATGATTTATAACTGAATAAATTTAAAACTCCAATAAATAAATAAATAATTAAATGTAGATTTTACTCCATTAAATTTTGTGTCTAATAAATAATTGATCCTAGAAGATTCAAATATAAAATTATGCGATTAAATTTTTTACATTGAAAAGCTCTCAATCATTTGATCGATTATTTTTTTTTTTTGTTTTTTTTCATAAAATTACCTTTCAGTAATCACAGATTTTAATTATTGTATGATCACATGGATTAATTAAATATTGATAGGTTATTCAATATGATATGAAGAGTCTAATTATTGAGAGATTACGATAATCGAGGTTATTTAAAAGCTGTTTTATTAATTATAACTCTTGGATGCCGCCGTAATTATTATAATTATACACGGAGAAAAAAATTAAGTAATTTTTACTAAATTTGAAAAAAAAAAAAATTACAATTTGAGAAGTAATCTCGAAACGTTAAAAAAAAAAAATCAAAACTTGTACAAAACTCAAAGTAAAAATTACAACATAATATTTAGAATAATAATTTCTGTTGATTATAAAAATTACTGCATTCAAAATAAAATTTACTAGCGACAAATAAAAATTATAATGTACCAATAGTTTTTACTATTGTACTTAGTAAATATTAGTTAACGCGCTTTGTGAAAGATGTATTCTGGCGAGTAATTTTTACAATTCAGATAGTAATTTTTACAATCTCAAATAGTAATTTTACCTCCCGGAGTAGCAATTTGTCTTACCGACATTCTAAAATGTACAGTACCTACGTAGAATTACATTGGAGATGTAATATTTATCAACTACGAAACAAAAATTGCGACTAATGTGCTAACTTTTAATAATTCTAATAACAATTTATACTTTTTGTAAGATTGAACTATTTTTATATGAATAAGTAAATATTGACTTTTTCCAAGCGAAAATTTAACGAAGCTTTATCGTAATTATTATGATAAGTGAAAATTACAATCTAGAAAGTAATAATTGAAATAAAATATTAATTTTCTACAAATCATTGTAATTTTTTTATGGATTGTAATTTTTTATTTGAGATATCAAATTTTTCATTGTGATTGTAATTATTATTTAATTTTGATCTGCATTTTTCTCCATGTAACTAATGACATAATAATAATATTAATACCTGTAGGATGTATTACGCTCATGCCAAATCTGTTCAGTGTTTTTCGAAGGTGTAGTTGGTGTTATTGGAATTGTCCGATGATTTGCGTAGTAACATCGCTGTGGAAAACCCATTCCTTCATCTAGACCAGCGGCCCACAATGATTCTAGTGGTAAATCATTGGTAGCAAGTGATGTATTGCAACCACCTCGGTCACTGGCTGTGCTACCATCATGACGTTTGTCCCTCATACTTGAGGGACATACTCTACCAGCACCCTGTAGTACACAGCACATAATGCTGTTACCACTGGCAACGTTGTCGGAGTCGCCAATTTCCGGCAACTCCCTGCTACCACCGCTCTGCAGGCAACCTATCGTGGATAGGTTTTTCAATCGTTTCTTAGCACGTAGTTAATCTTAACTTATGCTGTTTTTGCTTCTGCTTTTGCTTTTGATTCTGATTTTTGTTTTTATTTTTCAGCTGCTGCAATTTTGATGATTTTTTGTTCATGACATTATTTTTATTTAAAAACATTTTGCTTGAGCTGCTTTATTTTTTATTCTTGCCGTTTCATTTATTTTTGAAGACCAACTTTTTCTATACATTCTGAAAAACGTTTTTATACACATATATATATAAATATGTATATGCAATATATATGTACTTTTTTTTTAATAGTTTTATTTTGTGACATTATGCATGACTTGGTAATATTACGAGTAATTTTTCTCGTTTTAAGTAGACCACTCCAAAATGTATATATATTTAAATATATGAAAAATTTTGCATGCGAATATGAATATGCGCGAATTTAAACTATAAATTATGTTTATGAATCTAATGAACCTTTATGAGAATTCAATGGAGAGATAAATTATTTTTGTGTGTATATCAAAAGACTCTTGAAAGCATTCAAATAATTATTTTTGTAAGCGAGCGCGCTAATTTGTGTTTAAATGGAATTCAAGTTTTTATGCTTTTTAAAAAAAAAAGTTATGAGTTCCATATTTTTTTAACTTCGCTGAAACGTCTGCTCAGAATTTTTTTTATTGGAAATTATTTTTTTTTAAGAGAATAAATTTATTTTACGTGAAGCTTTTAGTAACAAAAGAAAATTTAAGATACTTAGTATGTTCTTATGAATATTTTGAATTAATAATAAAATTGAAATGATAAATTATTGGATACTGCGTATTAACTTTAATAAAAAAATGCAAAAGAGAAAAATTATGTTTGATGTTCTGAAAGATTCTAAGTTTTATAAAAGAAACTAAAATATGAAAAATTCTTTTTCACTTTTTAGTGAATATGTAAAAGAGCTTTATCAATTTCGGACGTTGAAAATTTATTGTAGCTTTTTAAAAGTATTATTTTACTACACTGTTAAAAAAGCGGTGTTAAAATAAAATAACACCGGTGTGTATGGTGTTAAAATACCGGTGTTAAATCGGTGTAGAAAAAAATCCCACGTATAGAAATTAAAAAAAAAATGCATTACATAAAAAAAAAAAAATAAAAATTAAATGAATATTATCTTGAGGAAATTACAGTTTTGCTAAAAATAAAACAAAGCAAAATATTTTAACACTGGTAAAAAATATTTATACCTTCGGTAGTTATTTTAACACCGAAAATTTTAACACCTACACCACCTGGACTTACCCCGTTTTTTTTTTTTTACAGTGTACATACATTAAATAATCAAAGAAAAATAATGCGAAACATAAATTTTCTACTTATTTATGAGTTTAAAAACTGAAAAACTTTGGCCACTTTTCAAACCTTTGACTTTAGTTCAAAAGTTTACTCCCGTAAAAATACCGCTTGAAAAATGTTCAAAAGACATTGACCGTGATAAAGTAAAAAGTAAAAACTAAAACTGAAATTAAATTACATTTCAAAATATTTTTATTTCAATGTAAACTTCCATATTTAGAAGCTTTTCGGAAAGTTGATTTAGTAAACTTTTTTGCGTTTACATAAAATTTCAACAATCGTCAATTTTAAATTTCAAAAATAGGATCACTGAAGTTCAAACCAATCATGGACTCAGTTTTAGAATTTACAGAAGTTTAAATCAGCCACTTATAGTTCGATAACTTGACTTTGAAAGTTGATCGTGGTGATAAATTTTAGAATGATTTTTTGCTTACACAGACGAGTAATATAACGAAAAATTTTTTTCAAAAACGATAAGGAAGTATTTTTATGAGCTCATGAAAAATGAAGCTCTACTTTTGCATATTTTATGTATCTTCCTATTCTCTATATACTGAATCGGTTCAATTATTGAGGATTATTTTTTTAATTGAAGTATTTCATAAAAACGTAATTTTTTTTATTACTAATAAATCATATTAATATTTACCAAACTTAAAATGTCTCTGTAAAGAACTTTTATGTCCATAAGGATAAATTTTTAACGGCAGAATGAATTTTTTATGGCTAGTATCGTGAAAAACTTTTATTTAAATACATTAAATTCGTTATTGTAAATTTTGAACGATAGTTTTTTTTCTATCTATTTAATCATCGGTTTTATATGGCTGAAAAAATATATAAATAGGATTACGCAGAGTTATGATTCAATCAATCTGAAAATACTTTTTCGCCTCGAAAATCCATGATAAAGATAAAAACAATATAAATAAAAGTTTGCTGAACAATATGCACAAGATAACTGTAGTTATTGCCGGTAGTTTGAATCCATTACGACTGACCTCTCGACTATTAACAAACGAATTACATTTGGTGTCATGTGCACGCCACGTCTCAGTGAATGTCCGGTCGGTCGATGTACTGTTAAATTCAACACAAATTTACTTTTCCACTTGATCGTATATTTTATTATTATATTATATATTATTTAGTACAATCTGTAGTACATAACAAGTGTGTGTATCAATTTATTGAACCGTTGAATAAAGTGTGTATTCAACAAATCCCTTTTGTAAATGTTTGTATTTTTTTTAATAATATTTCGTTTAGATCCAAACAATTTCAAGTAATTAATTACTGTTGAAAAAAAAAAATTAAATTAAAAATTAATTAAACTTTTTTCTCATACCTACAACAAAGAATATATCACACAATTATTCTGCTTGCATGATATTTATTTTTATTTCGTACAATATATTTTTTATTTTATACTCCTGTACTTCCATTTAATTAAAAAATATATTTTATTTAAAAAATTTTACTTAACACTAATTTATTTTATTATTTCATTTTTTACGGTCAAGACCAGTTGTATATAAAAAAAAAAAAAAAAAAAAAAATAAATAAATAAATAAATATTTAATCAATAAAAATTATAGTCAACAAATGTTTTGTCTAATAGTAATTAAAAAGCGTTGACCGGGTAAACATAAGTCAAGTAGGCAATTAATTCTTATGCCTTTTTAGCACCGGATGCAATTCTATTTTGTCTATTTCAAAAAATTTCTCAACATTTCATAAGAATTTCAATAAAATTTTTTTTCTTAATTGTTAAAGTGGTTCATCTTTCCCTTACTACTTCGTGTCATTTCAAAATCCATAATAAAGTCACGATAGTTGAACTTTCGATAAAAATAATTTTCATTTTCTTTGAAAAATTTTATGTCGTTCTGCCCTATCCCATTTTTTCCATAAATTAAAAAAAAAATGTCTACTTTCTTAAGTAATTTTTATCAAACGAGCGATCCAATGAATGATAATTTAGACCCATTTAGTACATGTAATATTGACATCTACTCGATACAATAATATTACCATGTAAATGTGTCTGAACAATATAAACAGACGCGAAGATAGCGGAAGTTAATGCTTTGTTCTTCATGCATTATTAAACTTATTTACTATCATATACATTTATAGAGAACCATTTACGGTTTGTGATGATGTATAGGATGCATCTGACAGAAACTTTTAATTTTATGTCAAAAGCAAACCCTATATATGTATATATAATACAATATTCCACCTTTCGTTTATGTTTATTCCGTCTCACTCACTCGTTTCATTCTAGATGACAAGTTTAATACTACTCGACTAACTAAATTTTCATATAATATACTATACGTTTGTATGTGTATTGATAGTTATGATAGTGGTGATGATGATAAGTAGTGGTAACTGAATGCTATAGTATTGGTATCACTTTACTATAGTTATCTGTTTTATTCATCACTCCATAAAGTGGTTATACAATAAATTTGATTTGCAAATTTAATTTCATCTAATCTATCACCAGCAATACTTTCGTCTGCTTTGAGAGTCTATTAAAATTATTTATTTATAAATATATTTTATAGCGTACATAGAAAAAAAGAATTTTTTGGCGTAAAAAATATTTTGCATTATGAATTAGACAAAAATTTTTTTACGACCACAAAAAATTTCTTGGCTCAAGAATTTTTTTCTTGCCTCAAAAAATTTTTTCTTGCTCCAAGATAATTTTTGTTTTCAATTTATGACGCAAAAAATTTCTTGGGTCAAGTAAAAATTTTCTTGGAGGGAGTAAAAATTTTTTACGCCAAGAAATCCTTTTTTTCTGTGAACAGTTTTGAATTTATTTTCACATTAAAAAGAAAAAAAAAAAGTAATTTTTTTTTTTTAACAAAATTAAATTTTTTTTTTAATTCAATTTAAAATAAAAATAATTAAATAAATTCATGTATTAAGCAACGCTCTGTGCTGGCATTCAGTTGAAAAAATATTTTTATAAAATAAATGTTTATTATATTTAATTTATTTTTCCTCGTACATCTCTATTGAATTTTCCTTTTTTTTATCGCTGATGCATAAATTAAATTTTTTCATTTTGTTTCATTTATACGTTTTAATTAAATATAATAAAAACGTTTTATTTTCAACCGTTTGAATTTTCCGTAAAAAAATTAATTGGTTAAATGAATACAAATGTTTACAAATTACTTCATTAATTTTCAGTATAAATGTTATTGAGAAAATATATATCATATTAAAAATTTATTTATATTATAGTATACATAAAATACTACACATTAATATTTTAATGAAACATAAATAATTAATTTGCATACTTTCAGTTTTTATTTAGCGTATTATTTATGATTTCAATATAGTGTAATGTAACGAGACATTACCTACTAGCAACTATAATTAAAATAAATTTAATTCGTGAAATTTAGTAGAAATAAAAAATAAATTTTTCAAAAATTCGTATTTCATGGACATTTGTTATAAAAATGTTCAAATGATTAATGAAATTTTTTGTAAGAAGTAAGGTAAAAATCCCTATACCCGCTTACTTTTTACTGGAGTGAGATTAAATCACTTAATATAAATTAATAAATAAAATGAAAAACCATGTTTTTTTTTTATAGTTATTTTTTGTATTTTTAAGTATTAGAATGAAATTTTAGTTTGAAGAATAATGTTGATAATTAATTATTATTAATTTTTTAAATAAGGTCTTGAGTGTACGCATAGTCGCTTACTAAAATTTGTGATGTACCATCACTCGATCAACACATGGCCCGATAGTCGCTAAAAGACAATGTCAATTAAACTATGATAAGTTTATTGATTTGGAAAATAATTTATAAATTTTATTACTTCCCGGGTCAAATTATCTAGTTTCAATTTAGCCTCATTGAGTAAAAAAAGCATTTTGAGTCTCAAATGATGTTCAAAAAGTTTCAATGAGCCTCGATGAGCCTTAAATGAACCTAGTCTCAACTATGTAATTTAAATTCGATTAGTATTATTTGAGGCTCTTTGATCACCATTTGAGGTCTATTGAGTTTCTTTGAACATTATTTGAGGCTCATTGAGGCTTTTTGAACATTTGAGGCTCAGTTTTTTACTCAGTGAGGCTGGATTGAGGCTAGATATTTTGACCCGGGTTTATTCTTTCATAATATAAAATTTCATAAATTTTAAATATATATATTTAATAAGATATAGTTATAACAATTCTCAAAAAATTTGACGCAACTTAACGGCTGCCCAATTTCAAAACACAGTAACTGACAAAAATAAAATTTTCGAAATATGAATTAAATCATGCTCACAAAACTCCGCTGTAACTAAAAATACTAAAAAACATATTTTGAAAAATTTGTCCCTTGCTCTGTTTTGAAATTGGGCAGCCGTTAAATTTAATCTAACTAACGAATGTTAAAGTAAAAAATACCCGGCTGAGCGCGATTTTTAAAACAATCTCTTAATTTCAATTTATAATCTATTATAAAATAACTGGATACATCATATTTAAATATATTCAGATTCACAAATAATTATTTATTAATAATAATTTTTTTAGTTACAATTTTTTTTTATAAAAAACACATTAAACCGTTAAAGTGAGCGGCTAATGGTACTGAGCAGGTATAAGGGCTTTACTAAAAACTAAAAAAATTTCGCCTCTTCAAATTTCAAAATTTCTGATAATTATATCAATTTACAATTATTTAAAAGCTTAAGATTTTTGTAAATTAAAAGTTTTCAATAAATATTAAATAACTATTCAATAAATATAAGTTTTGTAAATTTATTCTCTATAAAAGTATTAATTATTAATAAGTTCAAATTACAAAGTTTTAATGTTGAAAAGTTATTTTCTTACTTTAGCATTGAGGGTGTATAAATATATATATATATATATATTATATTGGAATATTTTACTCTAAAAGTTTTTTGATCTACTTTAATATACTTGAGAAATCGTTTGAGTTTTGTAATAAGTATACTTAATGAATTCACTACTCGTCCTTTGAATTCATTACAGATACTAAATATTTTTCATGTCTCCTTTGAGATTTTTTTTATATCAGTTAATATATATAATGACTTATAACTTATAACTGAGTACATATTTACAAAGCTACAAGAGTATTACTGCGACTGACAAAAAAAAAAAAAAAACATTAGCAAAAAAACTTTTTAGCAAAACAAATGAAAAATATGAATTTTTAAATAAAAATAAAAAATTATAACCAATGCGGTTTGATGCTGAGCAAACGTTATTTTGATTACTGCGAAAAGATTAAAAAAATATAAATTGTCGAAAATAACATAAAATTGATGTATGAACCTATTATTCAGTCAGATATCCTCTTCGTGTTTAGAGGAACGTGTGAATTATAGAGGCCAATTTATATTTTTGCGTGAAAAAAAACATTTGATTTGTGGTGAAATAAAAATTTTAAATGTAATTAAAAAATACATTTATTTAATTAAATTTTATAAAAATAATTATTGTAATGATGTCGCATTTTTGTGTATAAATAAAATGAAAGAAAAAGAAAAGATCAAGTAGACTTAAGATTCATTTAAATACAATAATAATAGATGCTCGAGAAATGAAATCTTGACTTAAATTTTGAGGTAAATAAAAAGGCTAGCAATGGAAAGCTGTAGATAAATTAATGAATACGGAAACCCAACAATAAAATATGAAATATTTTTAAGAATTTAGTGCCGGCTTTAGTTATTCTGTATCACAATAGAATTGTTTAAATAAAAATACTACAATGAATAAAGAACAAAGGAATCTTAAGTCTTGAAAACATTTAAAAACTTGATCTTTTGAATTGTTTAAACACCTTTAATAAATTCAACAATTGTTTGCTCTAGCTTACTTTCTGCAGCTCACTTACGACTTTACTTGTTTTTTTTTCCTTTGTTTTTAAGACCTGTTTTATCAACTTCACTTTTAGAATATATATCATATGTTTATTCTTAAATTCGTTATCAGACTTAACACTCACTTCTTTGTTTCATTGATGAAAAAACAACTTCAAGCTTAACAGGTTGATTGAATTTAAATTTTTATTTCATTTAAATACAAATAAATATTCATTTTTAAATTTCATATCATTTCTCTTTTTTTTTTTATTTATTCATTTTCTTAAAACCCTTTCACTTTGTACACTTTCACTGAAATAATTTTGAGTCTCATGCACTTTAATAATAAAAACTTGTCTTATACTTATAAGGAATTAATTTAACAGCAATAAATTAAACGGCTGTCAATTAATAAAAAAAATTTATTGAAATTATAGGGGTAAATTATTTATAAAAATAAAAAATTAATGATGTGAAGAATAATCATGAATAAATATATATGAAGAACGTTGTTTTGAAACAATGAAATTTAGTGAAGCGAAATTGCACATGGTCAGTAGAATGACAGAAAGCGCACTGAGTGTAACAGCCCCACCCGCGTACGGAAAGCCGACGCCGGGCGTAGAGAGATTCATCCCTATCGGTTGCCCCGAGCAACCAGGGTTGAAACGACGCAAGCGTCCCTCAACTTTAAAGACTAGGGCGCCGCCCGGTACTTTTTTCGTCTCGCTTTTATCTCTATTCAACTTTGCAAAAAATATTACGTATTGATATCTGATGTAACTAAAAAATCTATTGTAATCATCAGTACCCTGTATACTATTTTATATATACATATATGTATACAAGGATATATATCAATATCTATGCCCATCAAACAATGTAAACAATTCAATGTTTTGGCTCCACTGAAATTCTATATCACGATGCTTGTTCCGGCACAACGTAATAGAAAATTGTAAACAAAAATTTTCTATTGTTTTCATTTACACTTGACATTAAAATAATAATAATTTTATTTTACACTTCTTTGTTTACACGTTAAATTTCTTTTTGATGTATGCACTTAGAATACAAAAATCACAAACTTGAGCGATATATTTTTTGTCATATATGTCATACATGGATGTTACTGTTATTGTTATTATATTATTGCAAAATGTTAGGCTATAAGAGAATCTATAACTCGTTACGAGTTAGATGACTGGTAACTTTGACATGCATGGATAATGTGTAACATAAAGCGCAGTGATGTGTACTAGGCAGCTTTGATTTATATATGTCTGTTGTACATGCTATAGGGTTTGCTATTTCATACATTATATGATTTTAGTATGTGACTATATAAGCATGATATAATATGCGACGTAATGTTTATTGTTAGTGATTCTAGTCACTATCCCAACAATTATGAAACTCTTTGTCACATGAAATTTGAAATTTTCTTTGTTTTGATCTTGATCTAATTTTCGTAAAAAAATTTTTACTGTAAAATTTTGTTTTTTAATTAATTCGACGTTTTAATTAACAAATTGTCTAACTCTATTTCAGAAAATCCTCCATTTATGCGAAAAAAGTAATTAAAAAATTTTTTTTTCGTCTAAAAATCAATTCCACATCTAATATATGTATAATATTTTCGTCTAGGTTACTCAAATGATATTTTTTCTGACTATTGCTATTTGAAAATTGCACAAAATTATCTACTAAAAAATATTAAGTTGATCAATTTGCTGATTAGAACGTCGAATTGTTGGATTTTAATGAATCTTGCGACACTAGAAAATTTATAAAGGGACGCCCGAGTCAAAAAACAAATTCGGATTTAAGTCTCAAAGTTCTCAATGAGGTTTTTGAGGATCAATTTAGAATTTGAACATTAACAACAATATAGAAAGTTATCCTAGTTTAATCCTCAAAGTAGTAGTTATGAGCAATTTTACCACTTTGAGAACTAAACTAGAACAACATAATCTGGATTAGAGCCTCAAAATACTCAAAACATAAAGGAATAATTTTATCTGCATTTGAACCGAAGTCCGAAATGTAACTTTTGATTCGTTGAGGATTTTGAGGTCTTAATTATGAATTAAAATTGTTAAATTATTCGCATTTAGACCTCATAGTTCTCATTGAGGATTTTGAGTACTAAAGTAGAGTTACTTTTTGGGCGCGAAATAAAATATTAAAAGAATTGAAGCTTTTGAGGACTAAAGTAGAATTTGTTTTTTGACTCGGGTCCGATTGAATTAAATTTTGATATTATTAGACAACAGTGGAAGTAATTATTCAAAAAATAAAACTTGAAAGTTTTAATTTTTTTATTTTTAGGGAATAACTCAGCAAAAACTTTAGAAATCACGACGAAAGCAGTAATAAGTTTTATAGAATTTTCTCAATTTTAAAACCCAGTAAGAGCCAGTTCTTACTTTTTTTTTATAAATCCGTTTTGTGAAAGAAATAAAAATTACTTTTCAATAAAAAATATGTCAATAAGACATTTTAATAAAAAAGGGTGGGATGATGTCCAGAAAACATTACAGAGGGTAAAGATCAACTCATAAAAATTTGGCTCTTGCTATTGGTTTTGAAATTGAACAGTCGTATAGTTTTATGATTTCATCTAAATAAATATTATATAATTTTAGTAAACGTTGTTATGCAATTTAATAATTGAAATAGTTTTAGTAAAATGCTGTAATTGTATGTAATGATAATAATTAATAGCTTTGGTAGTAGCGTAAAAAAATAGATGGTGATGAAGAGTCATGACGCTATAGCGTATTACAAGTTCTTAGCATTTAGATAAAAGCATCTGCGACAATATTCCGTAGTTGTTCTCGCACTGAGTAAAACTTTTCTAATTGTCACAGTCTCCGTAAGTTTCTCAACTAATTTTATTTTTTTTCCTCTTACTTTATATTACTTTACTTTATTCTCAACATATATTCCATTCATTTTTAACGCCTTCTGCTTTTTTCATCTGACTTTTATTGTTTTTATAACACTTTTAATCTTATGAATATCTAAAAAAATATTTAGCTTGATAAATGAAAATTGAAATCTTTAAATTCTATTAATTTGTAGCGAAAAAAAAGATCGATAAATTCAAAGTCGTTTAAGCTGTGCTTGAATAAGTGATAAAAATAATTAAAGTGGAAAAATTAAAAGAATGGTGGTAATAAAAAAAATAAAAAGGGAAAAAGTCTATATGCATTATCATTCAACTTTTTGAGAGGGAGGCATTCAAGCGCATAGTACGATTTATTGTGGCTTTTCTTGAGCGTTAAAGCGTACTATGTACTGCATACGTAATGCCGTCTACCCAGTTCAACTGAATCATAAATAGCTTCTACCACCTGTCTCTTTTTCTCGTTCTTCCTTATTTTAGTAATTCTTCTCTGGTGCTTACATCCAAACACGATAACACACTACTTTTCACATTTTCACCACAGTCATAATTTAAACTTCTTCATCATGTGAATTTTTGAGTAATGATACGATGACATGTGAATTCAATAAATATATATACTATTCATGATATCATTCCATCATTTTAATTTTCAATGAATCAGTAGATGAGTAAATTATTCATTTATGCCAAACAAATATTTAGTCATTTATATTTTCATAAATTTCATTACTCTCTAAACATGAATTAGTGAAAAAAGTGAATATTCACTAATTCAAAGTGCAAATCGTACCACTAATTCCAAAAAGTGGTACGATTGGCACTTTGAATTAGTGAATATTCACTTATTTTCACTATTTTCACTAATTCATGTTTAGAGAGTACTAAGTAATTATTATTAATTCATCCCCTTTCTGGATAAATTTCGTAACTGCAAAATTATAATTTTTTCAGAAATCGGTCAAAACATCTATTCTGCTACACGTGCGTTAATGGAAATATTAAAATTCAAAAGTCTCTCGAACATTCTGTCATAATTATTCAAATTTAAAGCTTGTTTTTACGCTATAGAAGTACTAAAGAATGTTTTTCGCTCATAATTTCAATTATAATAAAAATTGAGTTACGAGGTTTACCCAGAAAAGGGACGACTTATTATTTAAAAATAAATTTATAGAAAAGTAGAAAAATAAGGATTTAAAAAAATAATGGTATCTTAAAGTATTACGAGAGTTATTTATATTTATTGGATAACGCTTAATGCATATATGATTAAACTTGAACTTATAGCATTTTATTTATTTTTGTGGAAAACAAAATAAAACGTTATCTGGAAGCGATAAAGTTAACAAATAATTTGATGATTTATAAATATCTTTTTTTGTAGGAAAACCCAAGACAGGGTGGGTCAGTATATAATACAAGTTTTTAAATGTGGAAAAATAATATACTTGTAGATTACAGAAAAAAAATTGTTATGAATTAAAATATGCCCAATTTTCAAAAAATTTAGATTTTAGTATTCACAGCATTTAGTTTTAAAACTAAATATATTTTTTCTGAGTATAGGTAAGTTCTTCTGTAATACTTTGTCTGTTTAACAAAACGGATATCGCCAACTTTGTTAAAAAAGTCATTCTATACTGAAAATTTTGCAGAATTTAAAAACTTTTCAAAAACTTAATCGCTGAAGTAGAATAAAAGATTAAAAACTTTTTAAAAACGTAGTCGTAATCAAATTTAACTTATAATATTATGTAATGCTGGAAAACGCTTCAGAAATTTGAATTCGATAAAAAAAAGTTCAACTTTTGTGTTGACATTCAGAAATCACAGGCCAGAATATTGCTATTCAACCAAAATTTAAGAAAAAAATTAATCATATCTACTAAATTTTTTTCAAGTTGTCTATCGTGTCCCGGATTTATTTATTCAAAAATTCAATGAAGAAACGATAAAAATTTTCGTTCAAATGTGTTAAGATTTTATGATAACTTTTCTTGTAGTTCAATAAAATTCTTCAGATCATTTTAGCCCCTTAACATCATCATAAGATCGGTGTTAAAAAAATAAATAGTAATTTTAAAAAAATAAATCCTTAATTAAAAAGTTTTAAAATAAATCAGTCAAGTTTACTGGTATCTTCAATCAGTGTCTCATTTTGTCTCATTCCTACAAAAATAATTAGAGGTTTAATTAAATTTAGTAACTCACCAATTTAACTGCATGATAATCCCCTTTCCTAAGCATATCCATTAGTCTTTGTCTCTCTATAATTTCTTTGGTAAGATAAACTTTACATTCGTTCAATCGATTAGCTTCGCGTATATGTAAGTTTTTATAATCATCACTGAGAACACTATTAAAGTTAAATTGCTTAGCATGATTTGATTCAACCGATTCATTATTAACTTTTGGATTATCAACAATTTTTTTTAAACTTAAATTATAAACATCACTATTAATTTGAGTATTTGAACTATCATTATTAATCATGGTTTTTTGTTTAACTTTAAACAATTCAACGTGCATCGAGTCACTATTAGCTTTTGAATAAATTGGTTCAACTTTCCAAGAGTTTTTAGCATTAAGTAAATGGCTTTGAAAACAATCGTCATTCTTATGCTGAAATATTGAGTTTTCAGCAAAGTCCGCGACCAAAGTATCTTGAAATGTTGCCCGACTTTCCAGATCTTTAGTATGGATCGCTCCACGATCTCTATCTAACTTCAACGTACTTCTGCCCTCATAAGAGTCTTGTAGAATTTCATCCGTTACTTTATTTGTCTTACAACTTTTCGATGTCTCTTTTTTTTCAACTCTTTCTCTTTTATCCAACGATAATTTTTCTTCATCAATACTATTGCTTGACAAAACGTCATATTGATTTTTATTTAACTGATTAAACGACCTTAAAATTTTTTCATTTTTTATCTCAGCAATTCCTTCATCTTTACTACTATTTTCTTCTTTACAATAATAATTATCACGTCTTTGTATCTTTGTACTAAAATTTTTAGTCTCTACAGCCGTCGATTTATTCAAGCAACTTTCAGAAGGCATTTCTAGGTCGCGGCTATTCTGATCGATTTCTTTAGTCAAATTAATGAAACCTTGATCAGATTCTTCTTCATTGTCTTCTTTGTACACAGATCTCTTGGCAGCAGGTGCAAGAATACTCAGAAGGTCATCAGTATGAATAGTTTTACAATGCAATGACGATTTATTTTTAATCATTTCATCAGTATTCCGTGTTATCACACCATTATCATGTAATTTCCCAATAGTTATATCAAAATCACTATTTGCATTACAATCACCCAGCTGTTTACTTAGTAATTTACCAAGCGGCTTAAAACTCGAACAACCTGATTGATTATTTAATAAACTCTGTGCAGTTTCCTCTCGGCTATTCCGATCAGTGAAATCTCTTCTCGGTGGAGGCGGAGGTTTTTTAACTTTATTTAGCTCTTTGTTGATAACCTCTTGGTTTTGCTGATGATTAATAGACTCATTTCTAGTTTCATTGACGGATTCACTATTTACACGTTGATACACTCGTGCTGTAATTAACTGTCGTCGGCTTTCTCTGGCCTTATTTAGTGCGGTTGCATCGTCTGTACACCTGATTGGTCTCCGACTAGCTGAAGGTATTCGTCGTATACTAGTACTAGTACTCACAGATTTAGATTTTGAATAAATAATATCTTGTTGACTATCTTTATCCACACTAGTTTTCATTTCTTGTTTACGGTTTCGTTGCTGCTGTTGTAAATTAAAATAATCACCAGATGATTCAGACACAGTATCATTTTGGTTGTTAACTTTATATACTTTTAAATTTTCAGTGTCTTTGTGATGTCGGTGGTTTCTCAAACCGTTTCTTACTGCACAATAATCTCTGTATGTTTCCTTTTGTGAATTTATCCGATCATTACTAAGTATGGCCTTGTATTCACGTCTTGGTAATTGCTGTTCAGAATTTAAATTTTCAAAACTCACTGTGTCATTGAGGCGAGATTCCATTTTGTCATTAAGTAATCGTGATTCATTATTGCAATAGCGTCTTTTTTGTTCAATATTACTATTTGATCTGGTTAAATATATTTCACGTTTAGTATTACCACTACTACTAGTGGTAGTATTATTATTATTATTGCTAATATTTAATTTATTACAACTAGCATTGCCACTACTATTAATATTAGATTTAGTTAACTGTAAATTTTGGCTATGATTTAACCATTCATCAACACGTTTTTGTACTTCACCTTTTTGTAAATACATAACTTGATGGGGTACTATTTTTTTATTATCATATATAGTTGTATTTGATCGTACGATAAATGAATTAAGATGATCGTCAACAACAAATGATGCTTTGTGAGCATCTGAAGAGATATGTTGTTGTTGTTGATGATGTTCTTTAACTCGATCACGCGATCTTTGTCGCACCTGTGTCTGCTGGTTGACCCTGAGCACTTGTTTCTTGTCAAGCCTTTCACTTGAGTAGCAAGTGGGACGATGTCGCATTTTACCGGCTGTTATAAAGATTTGATCCAGCTGTTGCTGCTGCTGTAGATGCTGTTGCTCCTGATCTTGGTGATGCTGATTGATATCAATATCAGTTTCAAAATTAACGGCATTCAAACTGCTTGAATCTGATGATTTTTCACAATCAAGATCTTCATATTTATCGAGTATATTATTAACAGATTGTGTATCGATTGTACTTATATTGGAATTACTATTTTTTGGTATATTTTCGTCGCTACTAGAGTAAAGTTTATATTGATCTTCTTCATCAGCATCTGTATTGTCATTTTGTATTAGCCGGGGATTACTTACAAGAGACGACGACTTCGATTTTTGATGCTGATGTTGATGTGGATGTTGATGCTGATATTTATTATTATTATTATATCTTCTATACAAAGAAGTATCATTATGACTGAGGGGACTGTCGTCCTTCGGATTTTCTTTTGCGTCCATTGACGTACGACTTAATAATAACCAACCGTTTCACTGTTTCATATTTTTAATATTTACATTTTTATAAATATTCAAATATCACTTCAGCTATACCTTGACCCACTTTATTTACATTTGAAATCAATCTGAAACAAGATAAAAAAAAATATTCATTTTAGTTTTTATATGCAAATCAATAGATACATAAATATATAGAACAAAGTCATAGAATTATCAGAATTCGGTGTAATATTTTATGAATTTTAAATATTTAAATTTAACAGTACTAATAATGTTTCCTTTTTCCGGTTTACGTGACTTCCGAAATATGTATACATATACTATATGAATGGATAGAGATAGATGTAGAGATAGATGGATACTTGATGAGAATTTACGAATGTTTATAATCGGAGAATCGATCTATTCGTGAGACGAATTTTAACAGAGTTAAACGAACCATTTCAAGTACACTACCAATTTAGGACCCAGACATTTTTAATGTATGTAAATTTAAAAGAGAAAATAATATTGAATTATAAATAATAAGTTGATAAATATTTTTTTATTTTAATCATTTGAAATTTTAATGTTAATCCGATTTATCCTGCTCTTGAAACTCTTATTTATTATGCAATTTTATGTTTGTTTTTTAATATTATATTTTGAAATTTTTATTTAGTTTAACACTCATTTATTTTTATATACTCTAATGGCCTACTTCGATATTCGGTAACAAATTTATTGATTCTATTAATTAATAATTGGAAATTTTGAGAGCAAAAAAAGTCGATTATTTCTAAAAAAAATTTAATATTTTTATAGAAATTTATTTTGTCATATTAATAGGGGAGGCTGGGGCCCTTAAGCCGGTTTTTTCTTTTTGTGGCTTTTAACCATCAAATTCGTTTATTTTCTGTCTATTTCGAAAGAATCAGTCGAAATTTTGCAAAAAATCGAAAAAAAATTTTTTTTCTGGGGCACGACGGTTCCAAAAAATTATAAAAAAAAAATTTTTTTTTATTTTCTGTCAAGTTATGACCTCTATAATGTTTTTATTATATTTTGGGTCAATATGTGATATGTGGGACAAAATGGACCACTCGAAAAAAAAATTTAAAACGGAAAATAAAAAAATTAAAAAAATTTTCGTTACAATTTTTTTTTCAAGTGGTACATTTTGCCCCACATATCACATATTGACCTAAAATATAATAAAAACATTACAGAGGTCATAACTTGACGGAAAATAAAAAAAAAATTTTTACCTCATTTTTGAGGGGGGCCTTCGTGCCCAGGCTCCCCTAAATATTTTGTAAAGCGTTTTAGAAAATCTACTTATTTGGGTTTCATAAAATTAAAATATAATTTTTAAATTGAACTATTTAAAATAAAATTTTGTATGTTTACATCAAATATCGATATATATTATGTAACCGTCACATATAGATTATTTTTTATTCAAAACTCTAGAGATGATTTGACACTTTTACCAACAATTTTTAAATAACATCATGAAAAAAAAAAATAAAAAATTTGTATTTAAATAATAATGTCTTAAATTCCGATTTATTAGTATAAATATCTTGAGATAAAAATATATTATATGCAATAAAATTTATTTATTTCAATAAACGCTTACCGAGATGCTGTTCTGAGTTAAATTTTATAAATATTTAATAAACTAGTATTTATGTGTGTATCTTTATAATAAATTGAGTCTAAATTATTGGCAGCAAATATGTTATCTATTTAATATTAATAAATCTAGAGTAGCTGAAAATAAATTTGTATTCGATAATATATATAAATAGGTATATATATTTTAAAAACCCTAATACGTATTTTTCTTTCTCGATATTTAATTTATTTGTCTTTCAGCGTAAGCGATGCAGATAGATCTATTTTAATATTTCACGTCAAATTTACAAAGAAAAACAAATTATTTTTTGTAATTCCTCAATTTCCATCATTCAATTATCACTAAAAAATATTACTCAGCTAAATTTTAAAATCCAGTAGCAGCTCAATGATTTGAAGTCAATTTTTTTTGGTATTTCGACATTTTTATGAGTGTCACGTCATTTTTCGACTAAAATGTCTTTATTAAAAAATATTGTTTTTTTAAAGCAAAAATGTAATTTTTTTTTTTTTTAGCAGACAATTTGTACAAAAATTAAAAATTTTATCCTACTGGATTTTAAAAATGAAGGGTCGTATTCATGGAAATACGATTAATTGTCCATTTTAATGGAAAAATTTTTATTTCACTGCAACAGCTAAAAATATGTAGGATAATAATTTGTAAATTGTTACGGATGTTACTGTATCGATTTACTGTATGTTCGACGTGTCCCGAAAAATAAATTGAAATTGATGAATGGTTTTAAAAAGTTACTTTAAATATTAATATTATTTCAACAAATAAATGATGAATGATAAATGACGACATTTTACTGTCTCAATTAAATTATTTATTTATAAAAATAGTTATTCATTCATCAAATCAACTAATAACTTTAATTGTAGCTATTTATTAAACAAAATTAGACATTTACGATTCCTTACAATTTATGTACAATAAAAAGATTATAAAATAATTTGCATGGAATTAAATTAAAGTTTAATGTACATTCTTAGTAGCTACCAGTTACGCTCGAATTAAATAAGGTGTTGAAATTCTTCGTGAGAAATAAAAATTTTAATTAATCTCAATGTTCGAAGATACCATGTAAGTAGTTTTACTGATGTATATTAACTCCTAGTTATTTAATTATCATCATCATCATCACAATTCATCAGTTTAATTAAATAAAATTTTTTTTATTCAGTTACATAACTTATGTGTATTTAAAAATTGTGGTGTCATCTCTTGAGTGACGCCTACGTAAAGATTATTTTCTCTGTAACAGTGACTGTCTTTCTTAAATTAATCTTCAATATCATCATATCTCATTACACTAGGTTATCCATTTATGTACACGTCTACTGGTATTTTAATTAAATTAACACTTGATTACTGATCTCATATTTTGGCAAAAAAAAATATTTTTATCATCATAAAATTTTTTAAATTTAAATTATAATTAAATAATTATTTTTTAATTTTAATGACAGTAATTAAATGTGACAAATTTAAAAATTTAAAATTCTATTAAATTTTTTTACCTCACTGATTAATCAATTACTCATTGAATTTAATTATTCATATATTTAATTTAAAAAATATAATGTTTGTTTTTTTTAAATAATTAGTAAATTTTGTTCTGATGATTTATCAATATTTGAATTCATTTAGTAATTAATTAATATTCGATTTAAAATGTATCGAGTTTGATGTTTATTTTAATTATTAATCAATAAGAGTGTAAACAGTGCAATGTGCGGCTAACCCAGATAATTATACAAACCAAATTTAATTATCGTAGTTTTCACATCATTATTTTATATTAAATGGAAATAAAATATATATTACAGTTGAGTATTATATGCATAAAAAATTAAAACAAAAAAAAAAATATATATATATATAAATACAAGCAAAAAAATGTCAATAAGTGTTGTAATTCGAGTTGATAGATGAGATGCGTGGATGATTGGAAATTTATTCCGTGGGCGAGCTGTTAATGTAATAGTATGATTCTATACATAGAACATGTTTTATGTTACATTACCGCGAGAATTGAATAAGCGAAGTAATCGCGCTATGTTATATTATTTGTTATTTTTTACTGTCATCGTCAAATATATCTTATAATCTATTCATAGATTTGATATCCAGTCTTCATTTTTTTTTTTCATTGATAGTGAACTACGCGTTGATAAACTCACTGTGACTCATAAAAACATTAATTGTGGGGTAATTGAACCTTTTAAAATTTTTTTTTGTATACATAATCTATGATAGTAAAAAAAAAATATTGCAACATTATAGAAAAAAAGGGACGCTGGGTATATTCGCTCTCACTTCCGAGAACGGATCTTTAAGGAATGCGAGAGTACCAGGGCCGTCACAAGACATCTAAAAGGGCCGACTATTTATTAAATCACTCCGAAATTCACTTCTTTCATTGCACTATATTCGAATCTATTAAAATCCTCGAAACTCAACCGTTCTATTGTATTATAATTCATTGCATTGTGTCCTGTTACAAATGTTTACTGTCTTTTTAAACGAAACATAAATATGTAGTTTGCTTTTTTATTTCCTAGACTGGAAAATAATTTTAAAGACATTATAATAAAATATAAGTGAAAGGCACAATTAGAGTATAAATAATATATGTACGGAGTATTATACAAATTTCCTTTCATTTATTCTGACAATGTGCAATGTGCATAGAAATAATCATCAGCTCAATGTACTTTTATTTTCTGAGTAAAGTCGCTGCATGGGGTTTTACTTGATGGGTTCTGGACCCACCGCACGTCACATATGTTCTGCGCCCTTCGTTCATTTTAATTCCCTCTTTCCAGTTGTCACCCAGGAAAATTTTTAAGTTAAAGGAAATTTCGATAATTTTTTTTTTTTTTTTAATTTGAATGTTAAAAAAAATTCATATAATTTTTAACAACTATATTGCATATATATATATATAAATAAGATAAAAACCTTATCGAAAAGAGTTTGTAGTGGATGTTATATATATGTTATATATGTATATATAATATCAGAACATGCAATGGTTGTAGCTATTTGTGTAAAAGGTTATTTATTACTCTATCGTCAGTATAATCGGGATGGTATGTGTGGGTGTTTGAATTGTCAAGAGTTAATGTTTGTGAAGATGTTTCGGACGTTGTGAAAATACGCGCAACATGTCTGCTACTAAATTACTATCTCATTTTAATGTTTATGTATCTTTATTTAAAAATATATTTTTATAAATAATAAAAAAAAAAAAAACATTTTTCTGTAAAAAAACATTCATTATTTTTATATTTATATCGACTTTTTTTTTATCGTAAATTCGTTACGTGAGATACAATTTTATAACATTTCAAGCAAAATGAGATGATATGAAATATAAAAAAATATAAAAAAGTTGTTTAAAATTTAAATTTTAAACAATGTTAATAAATAAAAATCACTGGATAAAAATAAACATTGTTTTTAAATATTATATATCGTGTTATGGTGTGACTAGTATGTATAGTGTAACTGTTATTAATGAAACTATCAGTCAGGGTCGGCTATCATTTGAGCGGCAAGAGATCATTGGCATTAAATAAAATAGATAAATTCATTATCAGAATTGCAATCGCTTTTATTTATTTTTTTTTCTCAATTGTTAGCAGCACTTTATGTTATCAATTATTTTATAAAAAAAAAAAAAAATTGTACTCCAATCCACGAAATGAAATTTTCTAAATAAATCGACTAGAATACTTTTAAAAAAATCCACTTCTACTTACGTTTATTAAAAACTATTTTTATTAATCGCAATAACTTTTTATTGTCACGCACTAAAAAATAAATGTGGAAATAAAATTTTATTGCAAATGCACAAACAAAATTTATATTTATATTCGTATTTGTATAGATGAAATACGTTTAAATTTATTCACTGATGCGGATCATACGGAGCTCACGGAGATACTGAACATAAAGACATGGGCTATAGTATACTCAGGCCCCGATTGTATATAACTCCCACGTGGTTAGACCCGCGTGTACACTTAATGTTTAAATGTGGGTCCCTGACCTACCGATCTCTATATTTATGCCCACTGATTTTTACACATTATTTTATAAGCTCATGTACTACAATAGTGTACTCGTTAATAGTCAACACAATTGATAATATTTAAATTGTGCAAATGTATGAAAAGATGAAAATTTTTGTCATAATTTTTCAATTTAACTGTCTCAAGTTAAATTATTCTTAATAAATTTTCAAATATATTTTTAGAAATTAATTAAAATTATTAAAAATGGCGATTAATTATTTTATCATGACAAAATCTTTTTAAATGAAAAAATTTTGTTAAAAATTCAAATTTACTTTTTTTATCATGAAATCGGTGATAAAAAAAAATGACCGTAGCTGTAATTTTATGACTCAAAATTTGAGATATTTTTGGAAGTCTGATAAATCAAATGACTAAGACCCTGATTAAAAGAAACGATTCAAAACGATTCAATTTTATTACTATATAGATATACATTTATCATTGAGTGAATCGTTTTGTTTAATCAGGGGAGAAATAATTGTCACCCCAATATATACAACAATTCAAATATTTAAAATTTAAAATAATAAATACAGTTCAATTTATAAGTTTCTATATTAGATTTTAAAATATCGTTAAAAAAAAAATTAGTCTGTTAATTGCATATAAAAAATTTTCCAATAGTTAATGAATTATAATAATAGTACGGCGTTATCATCTTGAAAGTAGCAGGTTACGCATCACTTGAAGAGATATTGAGTTTTTATAGTTAGTTAGTAAAATATAACGGTAACTACAGTATCACTTTACAAACCGGAAAAGATCTAGGATTGTATTGAAATTAAGGTTATCGTTAGTCAAGTATGAGATAAAATATAAGTAAGATAATTTGAGGGAAACAGAGCACGTTTTAATTTTTTGTTTTAACATAATGTTAATGCGTTTTAAATTTATCTTATTGTTAAAATATTGTAATTAAACTAATACTTATAGTTTTTTTTTATGTATAACAATTTATTTAATATTAGGTGATTATGAAACTTTCTCATATTTAAGTTTAGAATAATAACTAAATGGAAATCGAGAAAATTGACCTTTCATTTTTCTAATAATTATTGTGTTTAGTTGTTTGTATTTGTAAATAAAAATATACTAGCATGTTTATTGAAATGAACACAAGGTCTAATATTTATTTCAAATCTAAAATTAAATCCCATCTGATGTTAAGAGTAATTTTTTTTTTAATTATTACATTCATTTACGTTACGTTTTTACGTAATAGATCTGAGTCATTTAGTCATCTGCGCAGTATTTTTTCTTAATTATTTTCAAATGACATTTTCTACATAATTTTATGTTGTGAAAAATGATTACGTAATTTATTTAGGTAATTAGTGAAACAATTTATGTACTTCCTGTGAATGTACTTGAAAATTTTTATCAAAAAATTATTTTACAAATATTTAAAAATTTTTACAATTTAAGCTGGGGATTTATCTTTTTGTAGGGTAAACACTCCTAAACTTGACTGTGCCAAAATTCAGCCACGATTTTTTCTTTCTTGATAAAAGGTATTTTAGGCAATGCAGTGTTATCAGCGATGATTTATCATAAAAATTATTTAAAAACTAAAGGAAAAATTGAAACCAAACTTGGCGTCAAGTGGTCAACTCAAGGATATTTCAATTTTTTTTTTTCTATTTGTATTTTTTATTTTAGTTGCCCTTACACTGTAAAAAATTTGCGGAGTGAAAGCGGATTTAAATAAAATCTAGATCACTCCAAAATCACTCCGCTGAAAAACAAACTCCGAATTTACTCCGTATGCGGAGTCAATTTTTTAAAAACTCTGGAACTCTGAGTGACGGAGTGAATTCGAATTGAAATAAAATCTGTAATCACTCCGAGTTCACTCCCAATTTATTACAGTATAGATATTGAGCATAAATTTATAAATATATATAAAGAGAAACAAAATAAAAATTTGAATAATTTCTCACTGAACCAGTTATCCTTTAAAAATGTTATTAAAGTTTTAGAATACAATTTTTTTATTGCATAATAAAAAAAAAAAAAAAAAAAAAACACAACCAGAGGTAGTAAATAAATGGATCGAAAGCTATAAATTAAATATCTTTTACTCGGCGAATTTACGGTAAAAAATTAAACTATCATCGAAAATTTTTTACTGCACAAAAGTTTTAATAGATTTTTTATTTTATGAATTTACGAGTTGGTTTATTTTTAGCCGGTATATTGAATGAAAATAGTTGTCATATACTCGAGCTTATTGCAGTGTAAAAACGCAGTTGTACTCCGTACCGGCGACAGTATTGCTGTGATACTATTCTAGTGTTTAGTGTTTTAGTGTTGTGTTGTGTATACTGCACATACTGTACACTCTTATTTTAGATTTTGGTGTGTATATGGTGTTCATATTCACACGTGTGTATTTAAACAACAGTACACAATACATGGATGTTGTTTATTGTAAGCCTCATACGTGCATTTATTGTGTGCATTCTCTTTTGTTCCGTATTAAACTATTGTGGGTTATAGATGCTAAAGAATGCTCAGAGTCATACGATACCAGATGTTTATTCAATTGTCCAGCCCTTTACTTTTAATTCCCCATTTTATATTATTTTACTTTTTTCAATAATAATAATAATGCATACAATTATTCTTAATTAATAGCTAATATACTCTTTTTATAAAAAAAATATTTGAATGCACATATTATTAATACGGACGTTTCATATGATTTTAATTAATTATATCGTATCACATATGAATATTTCATTTATGTTAAAATTATCGGTTGATAATTTAGCCATAATTAATTTAATTTATTTAAGTGAAAACTTATACAATTTATTTTGTTAATTAAATTTTAATTATTTATATTTGCCAGATATTATATTTACGTTTATTAATTAATATTTCTGTTATTGATATTCATATTTATCATATCAGTTTTATAAGTAAATTGATTTATGCTTTTTTTTTTAAGATAAAGGAAATTTATATTCATATGTATGTTTTTTTGTTGAAGTCTAATTATTGCAAAGATTATTATGATAAGATTTAAAAAGTTTCATTAGAGAAGTGATGGGTAAAGTCGGGTATCTAATCATTTTTATTTGAAAAATTGTTTTTTCCCGGGAAAAAAAATTATATATAAGTAGATGTAATCATATATAATTATATAAAATTCTATATAATTTTATATAATTTTGTATAATTATATATGATTATATCTAATAATAAAAAAATTTTCATATTTAATTATATAAAAATATATATAACTATATATTTATATATAAATATATAGGGGAAGGGGGCAAAAGGGGGTAGGGTAGGCAAAACGGGGTACCCCCAAAATTTGGTGAAAGAAAAATTTATATTGTAATAATTTTAAAAAATTCCAAAATCACTTTTGTAAATGTAATTGAGCGTTATTTTGAATTTTTTTTATTAAATTTTTTCATAAATCGAGTGTCAGATGAAAAATATTAATGACTTTTTTTTTATGATATAAACTACAAAAAATTTTCTTCTTTTGTATCCAATAATCATGTAAAATATAATTTTTCTTTATGCAAAAAAGTTTAACTTAATCAAATCCTTTTAAAATCCATAAATTTTTTTTTCTCTTTTAGAGGGTACCTTATTTTGCCCGCAAAAATGAAATTTTTTTTTTTTTTAACGGTAACTGAAAATTTTTTATCTATTTACTTTGAATATCATTAAAAAAAAAAAGATTCAGTGTATTTGAGTCCTCGGAAACTTGGTATTTCCTTAAGTGCCCCGTTTTGCCCCTCCCTCCCCTATATATCTATACTCATAAATATATATATTCGAATATATGAGTGATCGGGTACTAGTCCCTGATCGGGTATTAGGTTTTTTACCTTATACTTAACAAATAGAAAATTTAGCGTATTCATAGTCACTAAAGTGAATTTTTTCTTTACGTCCTTATTAGGCCCGCTTTACCCTTAAAGAGTAGGTTTTAGAAATAACATCGACTTAGTTTATGGATTTGTATTTATAAAATGCCCTTTGTCATAACAACAAACTATGTGATTTTTAACGTACTGATAAAATAGACAAGGGTGATCAGCATATTTTGAAGTAGTACACGGAAATAGTTTCTCATACATTTTGTGGAATCGGTATTACACAGAAAAAAAAATTCTCGACTGAAGGTAAATATTCTTGATTCAAGAAAATTTTTTTGGAAACCTATCCCTGATAGCCACACTCTAAATACAATTGTTTAGCAAGTTCTGCATTGAAACACTTACGGCTAACTTAACAAGTTTCTGGCAAGCCTTGGCTGGATAATACTTGCGTGCAAGTTGATGCAAATCTACGGCCGTCATCTGAATGTGATTTGACAGAAGAACTTGCCGTCAATTTAGAGTGAAACTTTCAATCAACTTAACGTCATTGTCTGACAGTAACACTTGTAGTCAAATTGAATTCAAGTTTACAGACAAGTTACTGTCAACTTAAAGGTAACTGCTTGCTCTCCAACACTTTCCTTTAAGTTGGCTTCAGAATACGGCAGTAGCTTGTAGTTAACTTACGGTTAAGGTGGCTATCAAGATAAATTTTCTCAGATAAAGTAGAAATCTTCTCCGACCAAGACGATTTTTTTATAACCAAGATAAATTCTCTTGGCTCAAGAAAATCTTGACTTGGTTCCCAAAAACGTTTGTCTTCCAAAATATTTTCTTGACTCAAATTTTTTTTTCTGTGTATACTCGAGTGTGGGTTTGGCGGCACAAGTGAAGCGAGAAAAAATTAAAAAAAGCATAAAATGAAGTTTTTTTTTTTATTTTGCAAGTCAATTTATTCGATAATACATTAATTATCTAACTTCTATGCATGTAATAATTTGGAGCGGCTATTGGATATAAAGAAGTTGTAAACTCTGAACAGATGGCGTTATCGGCCAGACGGCTATCTTAAATCATGTCTAATAATAATAAAAAAAAATATATATATTTATTAATTTAAAATATATCATATTAATAAAATACCGCCTTTAATTAATTAATTAAAAATTTTTATTAAAAAATTTCTATCACACTTGATGGAATATGACCAACTTATTTTATCATCACTAGGTAACGTAGCTTGCAATGAATAAAAATTTGAAAACCTAATTTACTAACTGTCACTAAAATAATTATTCACATAAGAAAATCCCCAGGGCAGAATCAATTGATAATTTTTTTTATTTTAAAAATTTTCTTTCTGATCATTTATCAGTAAAATCTTAAAGATATTTTAATTAAAAATGTTATAAAATTATTTAACTTTAGATTTTTTTGACTTTTCGAGATTCAATGACTCGTGAGATTCCATTAATTTATTCACTGCATATTCGGTATCTTCTTTTTCAAGTTTCGAATCGTTTTTATCTCCATAAGTACTTATAGGTATTGTCTTTGCTGAATTTGGATTTCCATCAATCAAACGTATCTACATAAATTAATAATGAAAATAAATTAACAAAAAAAAAAAAATGATGAAGTTTATACTTTAGAATTAAAGATTATTAAAAATGTATTTTAAATTTACGTGAGATTCATCTTGCACTTTGTTAATTGATTGATTAAATAAATTGCAGCATACAGCGAGAGGAAATGTTAAAAAAAATGTCAAATTAAGAATAAATTCAAGTTTTCTACAAATAAAAATTTTATGGATGATTAATTCAAAATAATAAAATAAATTAATTGATTTTAAAAATATACGATATTTGATAAATAAATCAAATTTATTACCTACTACAAATTCTAATAGTTTGCGGTCTTTTTTCATCTCGATCAGAATCTATAGATGATATATCAGATTCTTCTATTTTAGTACCGTCGAGCAGGATATTTAAGCCCCACTGGCTAACGCCGGGTATGCAAAATCCAATAATCCACTTTAAAGTACCTGTAAATTATTCTCTATTGTCGAATATTATCGATTAATTTATCGTTATGAATTGTAAAGTTACCCAAAAGGAGTAAAACCACAATGGCCAGTGTGGTCCAGACCAATACACTTTCGTAGATATTCATTGAATTTTCAAATTAAAATTCCCCTTTTAAATATTCACTTTGATGACGTCAATAATATAATTATGGCCATAATTTTACATATAATTATGATATATTAAAATATTTATTTTCACCACAATCTGTATTAATATATGCGTGTAATAATAAATAGTACTATCGATATGAACGTTGATTTGATGTCCATAAATATTTTTAGCTATTGAAGGTTAATTAATATTTATAAATTTATTTTTTATTACAAACAATTGACTGCGTAATTAAATGATTACCCAAGTAGCACACCTGCCTTTGAGACATTTATAAGATCATTTTTTAGGCTACTTTTCGACTTATCGATAAGGCACCAATATGTTGACAAAATGATCAGAAATTTATGTCGACGAAAAAATATTTACTTAAAAGACTTAAGACAAGTGATGACAAGAAGTAAATTACAAATAGTGGTAGAATAAGTCATCTAAATGTCTTTTTAATTGAAATAAGACAGGAAAAACAACACAACTCTTCTCTGTCTCCGGAACCAACATTTGCATATCGTATTTATATCAAAAAAGGTGACTGAGACAAAAAAAAATTTGTCTTATCATTTTAAAAGAAATCTTAAAGTTGTCTCTGTGCTACTTGGGTATTTTTATGAGACGAAAAGTTTAAATTTCAAACTGACAGTTGCTTCGTATTTAAATTTATTTTGTATAATTTTTCATAATTTTGTAAAAGCTTTTTTAATTTATTAAAGCAGGCGGAAGCCATTTTTGGGAGTGAATATATATGTGTAAGGGATTTGTTTTTTCAGTATTTTTTTTTTTAGCAAAAAATGCCATTTGCAATTACACTGTTTTGAGTACAATGGATACCGACAAGCAGCCACAATAAATCTTTGTTGTCATTTATATCTCAAGCTTGAATTGTTGTCAGTTGTAAGGACACTCAAGATAATAAAAAGGTTAAAGTATTATCTGAGAATAATGCTGTGAAACAGAATAAAATGCCTTGTATATTATAATTAAAAAATTTTAATAAATTTATATTGAATTAAATTTTATTTAATTAAAATTTTTATTAAATTTTTCTGATTATTTTCAATAAAATCGACACACAATTTTATAAATTATGTGTATACGGTAAGAAAGAATTCGTCAAAATCTACACATATCGTGTGAAAAACGAACGGCTTATACTTGTTTTACAAATTAGTACGAATTTTCCAAGAATCATTTTGTGGTGGTCGAGAATATTTTTAACACATATTGTGTGTTAATTTAAGAGTAACATATTAAAAGTGTTACTTTCGAATAAAATAACATTGCCGTGTGTTAAAAAATTAATCAATTAAAGCTGGTAAAGCAAGATAATAACAGTGTGTTAAATTAACACTCTGGTGTTAAAAACTTAACACTCGCTTTTTTTACACTGACGAATCCTTTTTTACTATGTGATAAATTCGTGTGACATAAATAACCAACATACTGGACTTATAACTGTGATAAATTTCAACCGAGTCCATACGAAACTTATAAAAATTATTTATACCAAAAAATTATTTGCCACAGCTGTTAAAAGACAGTTTACTATTGCAATTTATATGTGTTTCTGTTGAAATAGTTTAGGACACTGCGGGCAAAATGGAATGCTGAGAAAGTTATTTATCTATGATTTGTAATCGTATTTTATTACTTTTACACTTTTTTTTTAGCAATTTCATTCGCCCGGCCAGGAAATATTTTTGCGAAATTTTTATCGAAGATATTTTTTCTTTCTAATTCTTTATTATTTTTAACTTACGGTAGTGTTCGTGCTTTAGAAGCCTCCCGAGTCGAAAATTCAGACCTGTTTAAATTGTATATTTTTCTAACAATTCTCAGAAAATTGAGTGGTCAAGAGAGAGTCTGCTCTATAAAATACCATATGAACTGGACGCCTGGTTTGACTGTAAATAGTGGAGTTTTGTCCCATTTTCACAGAATTACATTCAAACCAGGCTTCGAATAATAATAACAATTTAAATAATAATAATTATTTTTCTTGTACCGTGCCTAGGGATGCAGGTTCGAACCCTACTGGGAACAGGATTTTTTTTTTTTTAAATAATAATAATAATAATTCTATCATTATAATAATAATTATTATTAATATAATAATATTATTAATTCTAATCGTAATTACAGTTAATAATTGATAATAATTGTTTTAAAAAAAAAAATAAGATCATCTGTCGTTTGATGTTTCGATCACTTTTATTTTATATTTTTATCACACACGTAATTACTCGTACTCGCACTTTAACACCGATTAAGAAAAATATTTTCACAAAACTTATTCAATTTATCACTGTATTCATTTAAATTATTATACGCATTTGAAACCTATATTATAAAACATATCCACAAAATTCAATCAATTCATCACCAAATTTATTCATTTTACTACATGCACTTTAATATTGTAAAACATATTTACAAAACTTATCTGATTTGTTACTAAATTTATTTAAATTCACACCCGCACTTTAGCACAAATTAAGAAACATGATTTCACGAAACACGTTTAATTAATCACTAAATTATTTATTTATTTGTTTTTTAATTCATTATCATTTGTGTCTTTTATAATATTAAAAAAATTCACGCGATTTTTTTTTTTAATCTTTGCCTTGCCCGTCGCATTGCAATATTTTGATAAATATATTTTCTTTTATTTTATATTTGTAAATTCACACTACACACAGGAAGGTTACACGCACTTCTGACACCAAATTGTAGTAACTGGTAAGTTATTAATTAATATCACTTATACTACTATGATAACACACTTAAACTAGGAATAACAACACCACAATTAACAGCAGTAAAAGAAAGGCAATCAAAGATATACACTGATAAAAAAGTTGACTTGATTTAAGAGCGAAAATTTTAAACCAAGAATTCCATTTTGAAGAAAATGATTTTCTTGAGTCAAGAGAAAAAATTCTTGAACCAAGAGAAATTTACTTGACCCAAGAATAACTTATTGGCTCAAGAATTTTTTCTCTTAACTCAAGAAAATCATTTTCTTCAAAATGGAATTCTTGGTTCAAGATTTTTTCTCTTGAATCAAGTCAACTTTTTTATCAGTGAAGTTTATGGAATACAAGATATATGCTGTTATACTGTCAATATATGACTGACTTCAGTCGCGCATCTATAAAACAAGAAGAAGGCATTTGTTTTCTAGTTATTCAAATATTTATCTACGTATAAATGTATTACGAGGTTCAAGGGGACATAATAATAATCATTCTTTGGATAAGATTTACATTGAAAACTGAACTCAGTGGAGCTGTTTTCATCGTATCTTTAGTTCATTCCGTCTTTTACTGTTTAAACAGGCGTCTTTTAAGGCTGCGATTCAAACTGCAAAGGATTCGAACACTTTTACAGCTAAAACGGGTCTGATATTTCGACTCGGGCTTAGATGGAATTCTATGAAACTGAAATACGATAATAATGCACTGTAAAAAGAGCGGTGTTAAAAATTGACTCATTTTAACTCCGCGCGGTGTAAAAATGATATTACACCGGTGTAGGAGGCGTAATTCGGCGGTGTTTAACAGGTGTAAAAGCGGGATAAACTGCGTCCGCTTGGAGTATTAACTTTTCAAAGCTTATAAAGCTCAAAAATTATCTTCACACACACACACACACACACTTACTCAAACACGCGAGCGCACACACGCAAACACACGAGCACACACCCATATGCACACATAGACGCGCACTCACACGCGTACTCATACGTGCACATGCACGCACACACTTAAACACACATACATACGCACACTGTTTAACTGTAGTGATCGAGTAAGTAAGAATATCCCCAAAGTACAATATTTTACACCGGGAAATTTCATTTAACACCAGTACCGAATATTTACACCAGCGGTTGCGTTATTTTCACACCGCTTTCGGCGTTGAAATTTAACACCGAAAATTTTAACACCTACTCGGCTTGGACTTATCCCGTTGATTTTTTACAGTGTATAGATATCTTAAACGTAATTTTAAAAAACCAGAATTTTTGACCGATTGTGAAGTGAGATATTGATAATCAAAGTGCACGTAATTAGCATGGAGTATTTGTTGCATTAATCTGAAAAAGTCATATTTTCTTGTATGCTTCAAAGAGCTATCGGTAGAATCTATCCAAAAACTAAGAGATTGTAGAAAAAACATTTATAAATTAAACAAAAAAGAAATAACTTTGTCACCGTTTAGTAACAAAGTTATAAATATTCACAGGTATCTGTCTCACAATTTCGAAATTAGGAAAAGTGAGTAAGCGATGTAGAGTGAAAGAGCTATGCATGAATATTTCCTTTATGACACAGAGACTTCCCCTATGCAACCATGTAAGATAAATTTCTACGTAGCATAGCCAAAAACTCTTACGGTATCATATGAAAAATTGTCATTTTTTTTCTCCGCATAAAAGCAATAAATTACAATTAAAAAAAAATACATATATTTTCAAGAGAATTTTTGGGCACGTCATTTTTCCCGGCCTTTAAATTTCCCCAGAGAAATCTGTATGTATGTATATATATAGACGTGTGTATGTGTTTTATCATAAAGTGTCTTGACAAGTTGGTTTTATTATATAGTGAGCACAATGGGAATACCAATACAATAACTAGGTTTCAATATAGTGTACGGCTTCATTGAACTCTGGCATTTATATACGTAGTTTCTATGAAATCTCTTTAGTATTATTATAGTTCGATATGAAGTAATATCAGTGATATTGTTATTTCACGGTTATGATCCGTGAAATTGTATCTATAAGTCAGTAAAGTGTTTACATTTAAAAGATCAAGTTAGATTGAGTTACTTGTTCAATTTTAAATTAACTCGCTCTTACACCTTTAGTTCTATGTACACTTGTAGAATCTCACACACACACTCAGAAAATATTACTAATTACTTATGTAACAACTAAAGTATAGAAGTACCTAACTCCATATTTGATGATCTTCAAGTTTCTTATCTTCTCGTTACTCTACTCAGAAAAGAGCTTTATGCTAATCTTGAAACAAATTTTATACAATGCATAATTTCATTACTTAATAATGCAGGATTATTTTTTTAATTTTTCAAAAATAAGTTTTTCACAAAAAATCTGTTTCCAAAATTTTTAAATTCATTTAAAAAATATACCTCTTGTATTTGAGGTTGTTAAAAATAGTCATGATATTTAAAAGATAGAAATTGAATTGCGAAAAGGGTGAAAGTGTAAATTAAGGTATGATAACTTTAATTTTACTTTCAAGGATCGTAATATGCGTCAAGTTGTTCAGACTTCCGATGAAAATAAATAACAGCATTCCCGGCAATGAAAAATGTATGAAAAGCTAATACAGAATGTAATTATAGCTGTGATTTTCGAGAAAGAATTTTTACTTCACTTTCAGCCAAGAAAGTATTTGTTTTTACTTATCATATAACTAAATTCTTTATTTTAATTACAACATCTGCATTTTTAAAGTATTTCCACAAAAATAATTTAGATTTGTCAGGATCCAGTTTTTTTTTATTTTCATTTTAGATCGAAGTAAAATCTATGTATATATTTTTTTTAAATTTTTTATGGTACAAATTGGTAGAGCCTTGATTTACTTGATGTAAATCTACGAAAATTCGTGTAGATTTGAGAACTTTTTCCAAGCTTTTTTTTTTATTAAGTTTTAAATAAAAATTTGAAATTTTAATGGATTAATCTCGGAAAAAAATAATCGATAGCAGCTACCGATTATTTTTCGGTAGCCGCTACCGATTATTTCGGTAGCTACACGCTGAAAAAAAAAGTGGTAATACTTGCCATCTTAACGAAGTAACTATTTCCATCCTTACATTATAATCATTCTCATTCTTTTATGTTAACTTTTCCTATCAGAGATGGTAAGCATTCGTATCTAGATAGTAACCATTCTCATTCGTGATGATAATCATTACTATCTTAGAAGGCAAAAATAAAAATTTTTTAGATATAAAAAATATTAAGATCTAGATGGAAACTATTACTATCGGTAAGAGTAATTATTACTATACGAGAAACGAATAGTTAACATAAAAGCATGATAATGATTATCACATACAGATGGTAATCATTCCCTATCGCAAGATGGTAATAGCTAGCATTTTTTGTTCAGCGTGTATTACAATGTTTTTGGTATTAGTTGCGTACACACACACGCACTCTCCTCGCACACATATGCGTACACACGCGTACACGGGAAAATACACATGCGCACGCACGCACATACTCGCACTCGCGCACGCGCGGACACACTCGCATTCGCACACGTGCGGACACACTCGCACACGCGCACTCGCACACGTCTGCACACATACACACACACACGTGAATTCGAGCACACACATGTGCACTCAAGCACACACATGCACGGTTGCAGTTATTAAAATAATCGGTAGCTGTTGCCGATTATTTTTTTCCGTGATAATTTGCCTGTTAGATTTCTGCAGAATTACGGAGATCTAAGTATCAAAAATCTAAGATCTATGGAGGCCAAAGTAGAATCTAGGATTTAGGTCTTGGTAGATTTTTAATTTTTATTCCTGTACATAAAAATTAATTTTGTTAAAAAATTAACTTTGAACTCTATTTGAATTCAAATTAAATTAAAAAAGCCATTAAGACGTAATTAGTTTTCGTATTAAATAAATTTATAATGGCTCTTAAAACTTAATAATTTGAGCAAAGTTACTGTTATTTAAGCATTTGAAATTTTTATATCAATGCTTATTGTTAATTTGCATAGAAGTCTAATTTTGTAAACAATACTATAATTATTAATATAAACGATCTTAAATTAATTTATTTTTCTTCAAAGTTAAACGATAAATTTAATGTTTTTGTTTTACCAAGGAATTAATTAACGTTAAGTACAGTGTTTATAAAATGAAAATTAAAAAAAAAATTATTCAGATTAAATTTTTAATTAAAAAGTAAAGATTAAAGATTTATATTTTGTTATCTATCCTGAGGGCTTGTTATGTACAAGAAACTCCTTTATCTCTGTTAATTTAATACGTTATTTTAACTAGCTGAAGTACAAGAGAAATAGGAATAGCTTTTATATAGTAGTCTCTATCATTTTTCAACAAAAACCATTTTAACAGTGAGTATTAAACTAATTAAATTGTATATTTTCAAGCGATTAATAATCGTCATTAGTCATTATTATAATTTAACACCGCAATAATGAGAAGCACTTTAAATGCTAATTGAATTGAAATACATTAACTTTGAAATTTTTTTTTTTCTTTCAAATGTTATAAACTAAATTTTTAATTTCAATTCATTAAAAAATTATTTCATTTCAATTAAAATATTTTAATTAATAAATTTGGACAGACTAAAAAACTTAAGTAATTTAAAAAATTCAAAATTTTAAATTTATATAAATTATCAAACTAATTAATTAATCAATGGAAAATAATTGTCTATTAATAAATTTACCAATAAATTAATTTTTTTTATTTTTCTTTATTTATTAATTTATTAATTAAATTAAATTTATGAAAAAATTTGGACCAGTAGGATTTCATATAAATGATATATCAAATATCAATGAAATGAATATTAATAAATAAAAATTAATAACAAACATTTGTTAATATATAAATAAAATAATTAAAAAAATTGCAATTGTTATTTTGAATAAATAAATTTATTATTTAATTTATTTTCAATGAATAATTTAAAAATAATTATTTATAGTAATAATTATAATAATAATCGCGCTGGCGCGTTAAAACTAAAAGCAACTATTACTACAACTACTACTACAATGCAAAATTTTCTCTCCACTTCGAATCAATATGGCGTGTGACGTCACAGAGTAGGTTTTACCGTAGATGTTGCGCGCGAACAAGTGGAAAGGACCGATTCTAGTCCGACTACAACCCTAGGTACAGTTCAAGCATAGCCTCGGGGGTGGTGTTGCCGTTATTATAGTTGTCTTAGTGTTAAATATATATCGTAAAATAGTTACAATAGTAGTGGTGTTTAAAGTGTGTGATGGCGTATGTCTCGTTGCTGAAAACCACCACACAAGTTAAATCAGCATCAACATCAGCAGTAGCAGCACCAGCACCACCAGTACTATCTCAAATACAAATACAAATATACAAATACAGAGTGTAGGGGGTTGGCAAGCTTGTTACCGACTGTCAGAGAATCCAAGATACACTAGCAGTCAGATTTGAACGAGCATGAAGAAAACACGCGTCTATTTTGACGCGATTCACGATGACACTTGTGTTACCACTGACCTTGCTCTGTATCATTCATCAAGTATAACTAATAACAAGTTTATTGATCCTCTGAGGAAGAATAAAATAAATAATTTATCACCGTTTTATAAACAAAAGTCCTCAGGTTATTATTTAAATCAGTATGATGATAATTATAAAATGCGTGGTGACAGAAATAAATATACAAAAGTTTTTCATTATTTCAATTTAATTACTATTTTTGCTTTGGTGATTATCGGTTCGCAATCGGTAAATGCTAAACCAGAGGTATTTACAAATGCTTTTTTGGTAAAGATGAAACAACCCCTCGTTAGAGATATCGCTGATCAGGTGGCTCAGCGAAATGGATTTCTTAATCTTGGTCCGGTAAGTTTTTATACTATTATTTTTATTTCTTCTCATGTTTTTTATGTTTTTTTTTTCTTTTCATTTCATATTAATTATGTATGTATGTACATTGAAAGTGAGAGAGTTTCCGTAGTTACGGTTTAGACAAACACAGCTGTTATAAACATGGTTATACTTTTACACTATGTTGTAAGAAACTTTTTTAATTAAACTTTTTTTTTCGTTAAATTAACTTTTTTTTTACTGAAACTTAAAAAAAAAATATTATTGATTTGAAATAAAATAAATGAACTTGAAAACTAGTGAAATGGAAAACAATAGATTGGATGAAGGGTTTTATTTATTGGAAATGAAAACTAATTATTGGAAATTGAAATGAATAATTTTTTTTTTTTTTCTTATAAAAATGTCAATCAGATCTTGTACATCTCACTTGTACTATTTTTGTACTGAGGATATTATGCAATTTCATTTGTACTCCAAGAAAATCACGTAATCTCGTTATTGTAAATATGAATGGTATTACCGTAGTTCTCTTAATCAAAATCATTTTTTTTTAATTTTACATAAGTTAAATAATAATTAGTTATTAATTTTTTTTATTAAAAATGAAATTTTGTATGTACAGTATTTTTTTATATGTAAGGAATGTTTGTCAATGACCATAGACAACTACGCTAAGCGTAATAGGAGGTAATTTTTGTTAAGAATCTGGATTACAGTTTATTTTATGATATGAAAATCACAAATACTTAGAGAAAATAACGATGATAAAATGTAATGACCCAGCTTGGAACCAATTTTAGATTATGGCTTTCATTCCGTCGGTTAAGATATACTTTTACTACCATCGTGAATTTACTGAGATATTACGCATAAAGAAAAATTATTCTTTTAAAAATGTTGTCTGAATAAACTTTTTCTTTAATTTATTTTATTTCATTTACTTTTTTAATTATCAAAGTTTCTTTATATTTATATTTTAATTAAAAACTTTATTAATTTATAAGACTTAAAAACTCTTAATGGTCATATTAAAAAAAAAATTGTCACGAATTATAATATCGAATGTAAGGATCTAATAATAAAAACGGAGATGAAATTGTATTTTATATTATAATTAACTTCCAGTTTTGTTGAAATAAAGTAAATCGATATTATTATTATTATTATTATTATTATTATTATTATTATTATTATTATTATTATTATTATTATTATTATTATTATTATTATTATTATTATTATTATTATTATTATTATTATTATTATTATTATTATTATTATTATTATTATTATTATTATTATTGATATTATTATTATTATTATTATTATTATTATTATTATTATTATTATTATTATTATTATTATTATTATTATTATTATTATTATTATCATTATTATTATTAATATATATTACGTATGAAATGTAATTTATTAGCAAAATTAAACACCAAATGCACATCAAATTGAATGATAGGTTCATTATATATTTATGAAGTTCTGAAACTTGGGATGAATACTTGTCTATACATAACTAATGACTTATAGTATAAATAAATAATACTTGGTAATGTTTTTTTTTATCAAATCGAGGGTCATGAAATATGCTCTTTGTTGACACTTTTTATTTTTTTAGGAAATGGTAAATTATGAGTAATAGTTTACATGATTAAATGAGCCAATATATATATTAGGCATTGAATAAATAATTTATTGCCATCTGTCGGTTGATATTTCAATAATTTTATTTTTATTTATGATCATATTGATAAGAGAACGTTAACAATTTCATCATATTTATTTTAGTTTCATTTAATATTTTATTAATATCAGTGCCTGATATTTTTTGTTTGTTTTATGATTGATTATTTCTACAATCATAAATTGAGTTAGGTTTGAATTGAGATGATGATGAAAATAATTTGAAGGGTCAATATGATTTTAATAAACGAATATAAGAAAGTTATCAAGTTTTTTGTGTTACTAAATGGAAATTCTTAATATACCGCAGTTTTATATATATATATATAGGGACGGGGGGGGGGCAAAAGGGGGTACCTAAGGGAATATGAAGTTTTTGAGGACTAAAATACGCTAAATCTTTTTGTTTTTAATGATATTCAAGGTAAATAGACACAATTTTTAGCTGCAGTTAAGAAATAAAATTTTTACTTTTGGCGGGCAAAATGGGGTACCCTTAAAAAAAGCTGAAAAAAAAAAATTTCTGAAATTTAATCAAATTTCATTAAATTAAATTTTTTATATGTAATATACCTCAAGAAAAATTACATTTCACATCATTCGTGGATACGAAGGCAGAAAAAAATTTTTTGTGGGGCAGAGGCCCCCCTCTAAAAAATGATAAATTTTTTTTTTTTTTATTTTTAAATTGTTTTCATCATTAAGAATATATTTCTTTCAATCGGAAACTATTATTGGTTTTAAAATACTCAAAAAAAATTTTTTTAGGTGTAATAAATCGTTCCCCCTTAATTAACTTAATTACTAATTTTTATTTAATAAAAAAAAACAATTCTATATTTCTTATTTGTCATTATTTTGAACCCAAAAAACGTGTTTTTTTATTTTTTAGATTACAGATTATTTTGCATTATTTAAAAAATTTTATCAATGTAAAAATAAAATATTATTTTCGAATATTTTTAGTGGCCAAATTTGCTCCAGCTATAGAAAATCAGCTGAAAAATGGATTAATATATTAAATTTTTTTTTAATTTGACGATAAGAATATGAAAGAATCATTGTTTCAGAATTTTCAGCTGGTCCATTTTGCCCTAGGTGTTATGGGTAGAACTAAAAATGCGGAAAGATATTACATTTTTTTTAATTTAACGATAAAAATTTGAAAAAATCGTTTTTTCAGAATTTTCGGATGGTCTATTTTCCCCCAGGTGTCATGCGTACGGCTAAAAATGCGCAAATATATCGGATTTATAGTAATTAGACGAAAAAAAAAAATTTTTTTTTTTATTAAATTTTGGGGGTACCCCCTTTTGCCCCCTTCCTTCCCTAACTTCTAAAAAACTTTTAGTATAAGAGATATTAAAACACTCAATCGGAGAAAAATGTATTTTTAGAATTTTTCATATGAGGTGAAAAAACATAAAAAAACATTTAGGGTAATTTTTTTTATGTTTGCAGTATTCTTAGTAATATTACAAAAATTTGATAAAAAGTAATTACTATTATAAAAAATAAATCGAATCCTGAGAAATGACTTTTTTTGTAACCACACGCAATAATTCAAAAACTAATAAACCGATTTCAATAAACCAAAGGTTCATTTTTATCGTGATTACTTTCGCCATCGCTTGCAATAGGATTATCACAATAGAGTCATGTTTCCGATTTTTTATAACCTTTAAATCGACACAATAGTGAGTAATCGAATTTTTATTTTCCAATTTAAAATCTATTTCAAAACTTAAAAAACATATAATGATCTAATCCATGTAACGGATAAAATAATCACGGCAATAATTAACTTTTGGTTAATCGTTTTTTTTGAGCTATCACAAGAGCATTTTTAAAAAAAATCACTGCTCAAAAATCCCGATTGCAGCCATGACATCTATTATTTTTTGCAATGAAATTCTATAAGACTATAGTCAAAGTACCAAAAGAAGTTGTCTTTTAACCAAAGCTTAAAAACTTTCTACCACAAAACCAAGTCAAAAACTAATTAATTGATCTTCTTCATAAGGATACGATTCAAATGTTTATTAGTTAATTAGACTGACTAAAAAATCATTTAATTTCTTTCTTACTTGAATGAATTTTTAATCAAAGTAAATACAGTAGGCAAAAAAAAAGTGATTCGGCATCCAAAATACAAGTAAACTTCTCATTATTTATTTATTTTTGAAGTTTCATGATAAAATTGAATTGGTTAAATAAAATGAGTCGCTAACACACGCAAGAGTGTTCCTTATTCCTCAAAACGTCTATTTGATAAAATTGAGTTAAGAATTAATTCTTATTGACATTTTTAATGAATTTTCAGATCAAAAACCGCCAAAGATAGAATAATGAAATTTTAAACATAACATAGAGATCATGATTTCTGTCCTGTTTACCCAATAAAGCTACATGTTTCCGTTAAAATGATATTTAAGAAAAAAAGCGGCAGAAGTAGCGTTTTCCGTTGATTCAAAAATTTCAAATTACCACCATTTCTAAACTAGTGGATCGATTTTTTTTATATTCGAACTTTACTGAGATATTCATTTATAGAATAAGTGTACCAAGTTTCATTAGGATCTGCTTAGAAACGTGAGTGCTGACGTCGCAAAACGGCGCGTTATATTACAATCTTATATAAACTTTTGAATCAATGGTATTTTTAGAAACTACTCGACAAACCACGATAGACTATGGCGAAATTTTTTGAAAATTCTACCGTAAGGACAAATGCAATAGATAAATTCCTATGAAATCTACTAAAAATGGTTACTACTAATTTTGAATCAGTAAATTATTGTTTCTGCACAGAAAAAAAAAATTCTCGACTGAAGGTAAATATTCTTGATTCAAGAAAATTTTTTTGGAGACCTAAACTTTCTCAGATAAAGTAGAAATCTTCTCCGACCAAGACGAATTTCTTTTAACCAAGACAAATTCTCTTGGCTCAAGAAAATCTTGACTTGGTTCCCGAAAACGTTTGTCTTCAAAAATATTTTCTTTACTCAAGATAACTTTTTTTTCTGTGTGCACGGAAAAACAAACTTTCAAAATTAGTGTTTGAAATTATAACCCGGAACCCGGGTGTCGATATGTGGAATTTTAACATTCCTAATAATGAATTTTCTAATACGTGTCGTAAATTTTCTAAGTATCAGTTACGATTTTTAAAGTTCAAATAGTAATTTTTCTTGCATAGACAATAAATTACATATTTATCCTATAATTATTGACGTTTTAATCATAAATGAAAAATTACTATTTAGAATGATAGTATTTACTGATCACTCTATCATTATATTACTTGTTGTTCTCAATTTATATAGTTCACTTTTTTCCGTGAGGAATAGTAAACTCGTTTGTGTAATTTTGAAAACTACTCTCTAAAGATGAATTAGTGAAATTCTCGCGAATCAGTGGATAGTCACTATTTCTACAGCTATAAGTATACCACTAATTCAACCAGTTGTATACTTATAGCTGGTTCCCAGTGAATATTCACTAATTTGAAAAAATTTCACTGATTCATTTTTAGAGAGTATTATTAAATAAAGTTACGATTATTTATTTAATTGATTGAAATTATTGAATCATTATCTAAGTAAATTTACGTGGTAAAATATTACGAGAACCAATAATCATATAAGAATGATGGTAATTTATACAACATTTCAATTTGTTTGTTGTTTAAATCTCAAACAAACATTTAGTAAACTTTGATACTCAACCAACGATAAATTTACAGTATTTGTGTTAATTTACATAGAGAAGCGCTACAGAATTTAATGGTTATATCAGCTTTAACTTTATCTTAAACTGTATTTATTGATAGCAATTTGCACTTGCTGGAAAATTTCCTCCTGATCGCTATAATTAATTGAACATTACGGAGGAAGTCGAATTATCTATGCAATTTTCACAAACTTCAATTATCGGTTATTACTTCGTTATAAATTTATGCTTTTTTCTTATCTATTTCAGTTTTTTTTTTATTCAATAATATCAATTTATGTATAATTAAAATAAAGAATATATCGAAATACAGAAGAGAGACATCGTAATTAATGCGGTTTCATTCATTAAAGATTATTTTTAAAAATTGTTAAATAAATATGATGAAGGCAAGGGATCAAAATGATCAATTAAAGGGGATATAATTTATCAATGATCATTTCTATTTTATTAGAAAAATTAATTGACGGTTAAAATATAATCCAATTTCAAATCTAAACACAAATTCACTCGGAAAATATTTAACCGGGAGAAATAATTATTTATTGGAATTGAAAGTAATTCAGCGTTAACGATTTGTGGTTTGAATAAAGTTGAGTAATCAATTCAAGAAGATATATATTTATCTTGACAAGTTGCAAACTTAAATTGGAGATTGATTGACAAATAATTCTATTGGTTATTCAGTTGAAAAATAATCATATAATTTAAAATTAATTTTTAATATTTTCCTGACAATTGAATTTATAGTTTTTATAATAGAAAATAATTTGCAGTAATTTTTTAAATATTTAGTAGGTGATTTCGCGCGAATATTGTGATGTATTAAAATGAGTCAATGCTTTGAGGAAAAAAATTTATTGTAGTTCAAAAAATAGAAAATTTTTCACATTTTATTAAGAGACAAAAAAATCCTGATATCTTCTAAACAATCGAGTTTATAAAAAAAAATGTTTTGATTAATTTTGTAGTTTTTTTCGTGATTTATAAAAAAGAAAAGATACTTTTTTATGTAAGATCGATAGTTTTACTCTAAATTGCAATTGAAGATCAGATCTCGTGTATAAATATTTAAGAAACTTATAATTATTCAAAAATTATTTTTTACTATTGTAAAATTATTTACAGTGCAAAAAATAATTGGAATGAGATGTACAGTCATTGTACTCAAAACATGTTATTTTTTTGTTTTTTTATATAAATCAAATGATGATCTTTAAGTTAACAGACAATTTATAACATTTTGATTTTTTTTTTCAACGAATCAATTACAAAAAAATAAAAAATAAAAATATGCACTTGTAGAAAATTTATAAAACTATAGGTGCAATTTTTTCGAATGTTTTTTTTTTTATAATTTATTGTTAAAAGAAAAAAAAAAAAAGTTATTGGACGTCGGTTAACTTTAGTATCATAATCAAAAAATCAATATTTACTTTTATGAAGTAATAAATCTTCTATAGAATAATAAATTCATCAAAATCTTAAGCATTAATTATTTTCTCAAGATAACCGTATTTATTAATTTGAAAGTTGAGCTTTTACGGAAAGAGTTAACTCTCTTAGAGGTAAGAGTACAGTTGCGTCGCGTCACATAACTCAATGTACTCAATCGTCTAAAGTATCAGGTGTTAATGTCAGTACACATGCGGGTTTATATCTTCAAACATGTTTGTCGGGGTCAATGGCTTTTATTTGCTAACGATAATTACTAATAAAATTAATTTTATTTCCAAAAATATATGACAAACATATCTGTCGACATAATATATTTTATGTATCGATAAAATAAATATAGAACAGAATAGCATAGTAAAAAAAATTAAATCCGGCTTAAAGAGATCCCTGTATAGAAATGTAAAAAGTATTATAGACGACCTTTTATTACTGACGTCAAATATATAGCAGATTTTTTTTCTTTAACATATACATTTACATATATTACATTTATTTTATACCATCTACGTTTTATTTTTATATTGATTCAAAAAACAGCACATCAAATATATCAATGTTATACCTTTGATTTATTTTAAATGTAAATGTATGTAGATATTTTTAACTCAACCTACACAGAGAAAATTAACGGAGTGGTTTCAATAAATTAAAGGAACCATAAAGATGAATTAGAGGGACAGTATCTAATTTATTTTCACGCAATGGTTTTTAATGAAAATTTTTATTTTTTTAATTTTCCCGCCTATTGGTTGATTAATACTCAAATTCTGTCAAGTTACATAATATTATAACGGTATTACGACATTTATTATGTATATGATAATTATAAAATGTCATCAAGGTATGAATGATAAGAGACAGTAAATATTTTATTTAATTATCGCGTGAATTCATGACATATTTTATAGATTTTTTTCCATTAAAAAGGGAATAAATTTTTATTTATCTGGTAAAAGTAATTTTGAAGTATGTGTTCTTGGTGATTAGATTGTGTTGCGTAGGAGAGAAAAAAAGTCGTGACTGAAATCAATAACAAGTTGATACACGTAAATAGAGATGAGAATTGTTTTAGAATTTTTTATCAGAAAACATTTTTGTAAAACAGTTTTTTTATTTTATTATATACTCCTTAATTATTGTTCATCAGAAAATGGCATTTCAATAATTTATTTATGCAGCATCAAGTACATAGTCGCGGATACAGATATCGCATATGTAGATCTAGCCACATTCTCTGGGTTTCTTTCACTAATTATTAGATAAAAGCCTCTGATTTTCTTGAAAAATATCATAATTTAAGGAATTCAACTTTTAGGATTAAAAAAAAATTTTAAAAGATTTTTAACAAACAATATTTTAGAGAAAGGTTAAGCAGAGTTTAAAAAAAAAATGTTTACGAAATGTTTTTTTTTTTTTTTATCATTTTTCGGAAATGGGAGGGAAGTTCTTCGTGCCTTGGAAAAAATTTTGTTTTTTAAACTATAGGAAAATTATGATGAATATGTTTGATATCGATCAAATCAACTTGTACCCGATGCTCAAAAACCATAAAAAATGATTAACGGCTCAGGGAGGCCGTCGTGCCCCGACTTCCCCTATATATTTTTATTTATATTTTACGTCGAGTTGTGATTTGAAAAAAAAAAAACAGGGATCTATGAAATTTATTTTGTATGGGGTGAGAAATATCTATAACATTTATGTAAAATAAAATATAAATATAAAATATACTCAATTTTTTTTTCCCTGTAATAGGTTTTGGGCAGCCAGACAGATTATCATTTCATTCATAATGCTCTACCGCATGCAAGAACTAAAAGATCCGTACCTCATACAAGACGGCTTAAGATAGATCCTTTGGTAAGTAGTTTTGTTACTTGGAAACTTCATAATCTAGTTTCGAAAAGTTTTTCTCCTGAAATGTTATATTGAAATACCATAAACTTTGTTTGTATCTGTTCGTATTACTATCGAATTTTGTTTTGCAAAAAAAAATTGATGGCAAACTTTGTTATAAAATTATGTGTAATACAAGCTATTAATAAAACATAATTATGTACATTCTACAACAAAGTTTATCGGATAATACCGTATATTATAATATTATAATTAATTTTCATACATGAAATGTAAATATTACATAATTCTGAGCTTATGTATTTAAATTCTCTATTCATATTAAATTTGTTGTCATATTACCTGTGTTGAAAATGCGTTTCAATGCCCGATTTCCCAATCAAAACAAGCTAATTTCAGACCAATAAGATTTAGCGGGTAGAAACTGATCAAGTTCTTCTCAAGGGAAGAAACATTAGTTTCTGCCCAGTAAACTAGTTTCTGATTCCATTGCATCTCTGTCAGAATCGCATTTGTTTATTATAAACCTCTAAATATTTATATCATTGTATAATAACCAGCCAAACTAAAAGTTGTGTTTGGAAAATGGAAAAAAATTGAGTTCCTGTAAAAAATATTATTTAGTGAATAAAAAGCCATTGTTTTTCTTGTTAAATTACTTAAATTTGCATATTTAAAATACAGTATTACATTTTTACGTAAAAAACTAGCTCGTTTCGACTGGTTCTGAACATTAAAACTCGAAATATCAATGGAGGTAATATGAAAAATAATAGTGCGTGGCACGGGATAAAACACGATTTCAGACTCCGAGTGATGTCAGCCTTTGCCTTCGGCTCGGGCAGTCAACTTCATCCTTACCCGAAATCGTCTTGTTTCATCACTTGTCACACAATATACTGTTAATTTTTAATTATATATCCAACACTGAAAAAAAAGTTTTTTTCCTTCCGGTAAATGTTTTGTTTTGGTAGCAATACTGTGTTAAGAATCTTGTGGTAAGAATACCAAAGTTTATTTCACAGAGCAATACGTATTCTGACTGTAGCAAAACTCGGTATTGCTGCAGGTGTAAAACAACAATGAAAATAAAATAAACTTAACTCTACTTTATTGACATGCATGAATATATGTAAATAGGAGAATTTTTATTCTAACAGACGTAATGTCAACAATTGAGACAAAAAACGAATAAATACTAATTAATAATTTAATAATTATAAAAAGGAATATTGCACGCATTATTTTAATATTTGTCACTTTCACTCTTATTTCTATCTCTTGATAACATGAGGTAAAAATGCGGGAAACAAAAATTGCTATAGGATAAGTATGTAAGCGCTGGAGACACCACTGCATTTGCTATAGTAAAATAGTATAAAGTTTTAGTCCCACAAGAAAACTCGGTGTTGCTGTGGGAATTATACCAGGTTTGTTGCAGTAAGAATACGTTTACTTACTAAAGGAGTACTGGATCGATAATACTTTGGATTCCGGGAGGAAAAATACTTTTTTTTCAGTGTATCAGTTAACAAAGGAATTTATTTAATGTATAATATAATATAATATTATATTATTTATAGCTTCATTTTTTAAAAGCCCATAAAAATACTTTAATTTTTTTCGAACGCTTATTTTAGTACACACTCAGAAAATTAAATAATAGGAATTACCATCCAGTTATGGTAAAATTTTTACCATCAATCTGATACTATCTAGATGATTGTATAAATTATCCAGATTGTAACATTTACCATATTGATAATAATTGTTACGATCTAGATGATTTATACAATGATCTAGATAGTATTCACTACTATCAGATTGATGGTAAAAATTTTACCATAACTAGATGGTAATTCCTATTATTTAATTTTCTGAGTGCAGTTGACAAAAAAAAATAAAGAAAAAATATAATGTAATATTCTTATATTATAAATTTAAAAACTCTTTATCGTTGTCACAAAATCATCCTGCACATGATATATTAATTTTTTGTTTTTTCACTTTTCAAACTTTGAAATAACGTACTTTAAATGCGAAGCGGAAAGGTTGGGCTTCATTATCGACCTGTCAAGGTCACGTGACTTTTTTTTTTGTCAACATAACTATGACAGAGAATTTTCATGCAGTCAGAGATTTTTTTTTATTATTTTATTTCTATTGTTGTCGAGAAGAGAATACTTACATAAATAAGCTGTTGAAATAAAACAAAAATTAACGGAAAACCACAAAAAATATTTTTATAGGCCTCGAAAAACTAGAGCCTCTTCTATATATTTAATAAATGTTTTTGTTCAGATTTTAATTTTATTACTTATTTAACATTTTCGTACTATTGTTAAAAAAAAAAAAACATATACATACATACTCATAAAAATTGAAAATCTAATGATTATATAACAACACAGAGAAGATTTAATAGCGACTAATATTAATCTACATTTGAACGATTTGGTTATGAGTATACTCTCTTAAATTTGAAATAGTGAAAATAGTGACTATTCACTGTTTACTAGTGAAAAGTATGTCATTAATTTAAATAGCGATATACTTTTCACTGGCAATAAGTTACGATTCACTGCCAAATAGTGATTGCCACGTGATTTTCACTAATTCGTTTTTAGAGAGTACAGATAATAATAAATATTAATGTTTGTCAATCCTAATAAATAAAACAGCATAATAAATTTAAACTAGGTTCACACAGCAGTACAGCAGATGGGTTTCAAACGAGTAAAAAGGGGATATCGTCCCTTAAGTGTGGATAATCTCGTGCCATCATACGACAGAAAATTAATCAAGGAGCAAGCAAGCCAGGATCCAACGGATCCATATTTTCAATACCAATGGTATCTTAAAAATACTGGACAAAATGGGGGAAAACCTAGACTCGACCTTAACGTCGAGGCAGCATGGGCTCAGGGTGTTACCGGAAAAAATGTTACGACTGCTATAATGGACGACGGTGAGTCATCCACTACAGATTATTTATTACTATTATTGTTTTTATAAACCAACAATACTCTTTGCAAACTAATACCACAAAACAAATCGACGGGATCATTAGTACACCTCCTCACTTTTTTTTTATAAACATTTTTTACGACATTACGTGCTCAGAAAACTTGAAATTGAACTTTTTCGGAGGTTTACTAATGGGGTCTAGCTGCCAAAATGACAATAATTTATTATGAGTTTTCTTTTTTTAATTTTTTTTCATTCTTTGTTCGTTTCAGGTGTTGATTATATGCATCCAGATTTAAAATTTAATTACGTAAGTACTTAGACGCTTTTATTTTTGTCATTTAATCAATAACTGCCTGACTGTATCTAATATGCTTCAAATTGTATTCATATATTTAATATTGTACATACATTGACGTCACTGAGTATTATAACATCCTTTTAGATAAAGATTATATCAATCGTGGGTGTTCATTTTTGTATTATTAAAATTTACATTAAATTTATATAATAATTTTCATAATATTCAAATTAAAGACAACCCCGATGGTATTTTTGTTCTTCGTTACTCGCGAACAATTACAAGAGAAAGTATACACATATATGTAGATATATATAAGAGATAACGAAGCTATAGAAGATTACTATTAACTTCCGGGATGATTACAGTCTGTAAATTGTGTGGGTAGTGCGATATCAAAGTTAATACCTTGTCTACAGTATTAGTCATGACACTGTTGACCTTATAACAAAAAAAAAATTCATTATCTATCTATTTTTTATTCACGCAATGTGTTATATTCACACAGCACAGAGTAATGTATTTCGTATTCATATTCATATTCATGTGTTGTTCTATATGGAAATAAATGTATTCTATTTACTCGGAGTTTCTGAATTACTTTTTTTTTAAACTTTAACTTAATAAAAAAAATAAATCAGTTAAATAACTTGTTCTGTTCTACGGAGTACTTTTAGACTTTTTTGTTAGAATGGAATTTTTTTATAAAAATACATTGTAATGAAAATCGTTGTTTACGTCAGCATAGAATCTGACTGACGCACATAAAATAAAAAAAAAAAGACTTGGAAAATTACAGTTTTATAAATAAATATATATCTTTTTTATTGTAATTATTAAAACTTCTGTAGTAGTAATTATATTAAAATATCGAATAATGAATATTAAAATTTTACTTTTTTTAGTTTAATTTAAAATCATATTTACCCAGTATTAAAGTTTATTAGTAACTTTATTCAGATATTAGAGCTCAAAAATTTATTATTATTATTATTTTAAATATTGATTTTTAAATTATTATTTTTATAATAGTTGTAATTTAAATTGAATCACCTTTTTTTAACTACTACACAGTCAAAGTTTTTGCCAGCACTTGATACAGAGGGTAGAAAGTAACAAAAAATATAATAAGATAAGCCAAGAAGATAAGAATGACAATTAACCTTGTGAATAAATAAGTTACAGGTTCACGAAGAGAAAAAAATCGTAATATTCATTATCGTAGCGCAATATATACTATGATGTTAATATAATAAAAACTATAATGTAAATATAGTAGGCTCTCCTCCCTGATTAAGAAAAATGATTTAATCCATGCTACGCGGAAAAAAAAATAGGTGCTGCAACAGGACGCAGTCCATTGGGAGTAACAGGACAAAATCCTGTTGCAGCGACAGAATTTTCATGTTACAGCAACAGGATAAATCCTGTGAGAGCAACAGGATTTTTCCTGTGGAATAAATAGGATAAGAAACAAGTTTCATGTACTAATTTTTTTTGTCCGTATAATAAAATTTCAAAATTTGGAAAAAAATTAAAATTTTTTTTCAGTTAATTTTTTTTTTTTCAAAATTGAAATTTTTTTCAAATGTTGAAATTTCATTATGTGGACAAAAAAAAATTAGTACATGAAACTTGTTCCTTATCCTATTTATTCCACAGGAAAAATCCTGTTGCTCCCACAGGATGTGTCCTGTTGCTGTAACATGAAAATCCTGTTGCTGTAACAGGATTTTATTCTATTGCTTCCACAGGACTGCGTCCTGTTGCAGCACTTATTTTTTTCCGTGTAAGTGTATATATATATAGATATATATATATTAGTCGATTAAAATTGTTTTGAATCATTCCAAATAATTTTTCTTAATCAGGGCTATGCTATATAGTAATTTTTACTATTAGTATAGTAATCCCTACTATCTTAGTTGGTATATTAAAAACGGCTTGTCGCAGCTGCGTCAAATTGTTAAAATTATTAACGCAAGATGGTAACGGTTACCATTTTATATATAATTGTTAATATTACTCTAAGACCAAGTGTGTAGTCGAAATTAACACACATGCCAGATAACATTAAAACACCCTAAGCAATTTATACACTGTAAAAAATTTTGAATTCGCGGTGTAGTGTGAATGATTTGGTGTTAAAATTTTAAACACCGTCGGTGTGAAAGTCGCACGACGCAATGTTCAATTTTTGGCCGTGTGAATTAGAACGATTACACCACCAACGGTGCAAATGTTAAATACTTATGTTAATAGAATCATTAATTTATCAATTTCGAACCATACAATACCTTATAATGATCGTATAAATATCAATGGTGAAGGTTTATACACATATTTTATATATATTAATTTTAATAATAAAAACAGTTATTGTGTAATTTTTAACTACAGATCTTATGATCGGACAACGTATGAGTTTTGAGCTAATAATACCGAAATGTGTGAAAGACAACACTCACACCCGTATTAAAATACATCTCTTGATGATTCAGGCTGTCAATTCATACAGAGGACACCGTGTAAAGTCCTCGAGGACTATTTTCACACCAATAATTTTTTACAGTAGATATTTAATACACCGTGAAATCTGTTTCAAGTGACTGCAAAAAAGTATAGTTTTGCTTATAGCCTTAAACATGTAACATTTAATGGGTGTTAGAATACTACACTATAACAACTATATAGTCTCCATATACTGCACTTATAACACACTTGGTTTTAAAGTCATATATTAAGACAGTTACAGTTAAAAATTCAGTGATTGAAATGTAATCATGATTCGAATACAATAGAACTAAATATTTTTCTCTCCGTATCGTATTTTCAATTTATTTATTATAATTTAACACTAAAAATCACGACAATGAAATTTAATTTGATTATTTTCAATATAAAAACTAAGCCCACTGAAAGAATAATTAATTAATATTAAAGTTAATTGGCTTGAAAGAGCATCAAGCTTGTTAGTTAGCATGTCGTTTTTATACTAGTATTTTTACTAAGCCATTTTAAATGAATCGAGGTATGATTTAATGTGAGTGAGTCAGTGAAAAGTTTTTATGCGAGAGTAAAACATGACTCGACGAACCGCATTTAAGAATGCAATAAAAGAGTAGATTCAGTTGACAAATATGAATAATCCTTATAAATTTGTTTTCCATTGCAGTTACCAAATAACATTTTTTAATATTCTGATAAAGAATGCCGTTATTTTTTATGTTGCAGAATGCAGAAGCATCGTACGATTTTAGTAGTAATGATCCTTATCCATACCCTCGATATACAGACGACTGGTTCAATAGGTAAATACATTTATGCTCTTTACGAACACATAAATATATGTATCTATTTAAGTTTCATTGTTACACTATATATTTTTATTGGATAAATTTAACGATACTTGGCTTGATAATTCTACTTGTAAATTCGTAAAGTTAAAGCGTTTTAAGAAGAGTTAGATCGATATCCACTTACTCACTAATGAATGTATTATTCACACAAAAGTTTTTCAAAAGATGTTAAAAGTTACAAATTTTAAATTTATACTTATAAAAGTTTTGATAAAGAAAGTTTATATATTTCAGTCATGGAACAAGATGTGCTGGAGAAGTGGCTGCAGCGCGTGATAATGGGGTTTGCGGAGTTGGGGTAGCGTACGATTCTAAAGTTGCTGGAATTCGTATGCTAGATCAGCCGTACATGACTGATTTGATTGAAGCAAACAGTATGGGTCATGAACCAGATCTTATTGATATCTACAGCGCTTCATGGGGACCTACTGACGATGGAAAAACTGTAGATGGCCCGAGAAATGCAACTATGCGAGCTATCGTCCGAGGAGTTAATGAAGTATGAAGTAAACAGTTACATAAAAATTTTATATAAAAGTTTAATCCTGCGGTAATAAATTTCGACTTCAGAATTTCTTTCAGAGTAAATATTGAACGTGGTTAAATATCATCAACTTTTTTTTTTTATCTTTCGGTTAATAAAAAAAATATTTCGTTTAATTATTTATTGTCTCGGTATTAAAGTCAATAGCTTTTCTGATCAAAACGTAGATTAAAAAAATTATTAGAGCTGGCAAAGTTGACATTTAATTTGATAAATAAACACTTGGATGTATTATTATTTGAACGCTAGTTCACGAGGAAAAATAAATGACTATTATTTTTTTTTTTTTTTAGGGTCGTCGAGGATTAGGGAATATTTATGTATGGGCGTCAGGTGACGGCGGTGAAGAAGATGATTGCAATTGCGATGGTTATGCAGCAAGTATGTGGACAATTAGTATTAATAGTGCAATAAATGTTGGACAAAATGCTCATTATGATGAGAGCTGCTCGAGTACACTCGCATCGACATTCAGTAATGGTGCTAAAGATCCAAACACTGGAGTGGTAAATATATTTCTAATAATTAAATTAACTTGAAATTTGAAGAGAATGAAAGGAGGAAATGATCGGGCTTAATAGGGTAACTAGAGCATTTTTTTTTATTTAAGGGGGACCACTAGTGTGAAATTTTGAAAAATCAATTCATTTTTTTTTTTTTTTCATATTTCGATAGTCTATAGCTTCAAAAATAACATACTACAATTTCTAGTGCATGTCTCGAATAGTTTTTTTGAGTTACAGCCATCTGAATAGCAGCCGCTTATCGGTTTTCGAAAATACATTTTTCAAAATTTTGATTTGATTTGAATTGCAGTTTCTTTTATACATGTTTCTATGTACCATGAACCTCCAGTTTATCGATCGAATCAAAAATGTAATTTTGGCAGGCCAAAAATCATCAAATTTTTGCGCGAAATTTGAAATTTTTGTTAAAAACTCCGCCATTTTGTTAAATATCAATTTTTTTCTTAGTCCGAAGGTCATACTACGGGAAATACCTTCTAGTTTAATAAACTTTTTGGTTTTTTTAATTTCATGCACTGAGAAGGTCGCTATCCCTACAGCAGTGGAGGGGCTTTTTTTCAGCGTTGGGAGATTGTGAATAACTCGCTGAATTTTGAATTTTTTTGTCCAAAAATTTTATCTTATATTCATTATATATCGAAAAATATATCCTTAAAACATTAAAACATTCCATGCAGTAGTTTTTATTAAAAAAATTCCCAAAAATCATATTTTTTCAAGCAGTTATACTAGTGGTCTCCCTTAAAGTTGAACTTTAAAAAACTTTAAAGTATCAGTGACTATTTAGGAAAATTTTATTTTCTTTCCGAGATTTTATTTTTTCTCCGCTTCTATTCATTAATTTTACTACAAATAATATTTTTTACTTTAATGAATAAGTAAGCTGCTATATTCTAAATTTTGTTGAAATTACAACAAATTTACATTTATTTTTATTATTCTGGGAATCACTTGATTTTACTCGAAAACGAGAAAAAAATCATTTTATGGTAACTGACAATTTATTTTATTTTATTTAAAATAATATGAGTAAAAAGGAAATTCGAGTTAGAAAGAAAACGCATTGTTTCTTAGGCGTCCTTATTTCGGCTGGTTCTCCCTTTCATACATAAATATATATATATATATATATATATATATATATATATATATAAAGTGTTTTTTGCTGTATGACAAAGATTAAACTAGGGTTTAAAAAAATGTTGATGCTGGATGATTGAGTTAAATTATTTGACGGATGATTAAAATAAATCAATAAATTGTTTCGAGTGATGTTGAAATGATTTAGTTTTAAAACTGGCTTTGAAATTTACTTAACGATTAATTTAACAAAAACAAATGGATGTTCAATAGTATTATGATATCAGTAATATCAAATTTAACGTTTCACTGAGTAGATATGTTGACACAGAGAGCACCAATACATCCTATTCTCTCAACGTTCTGAGTATTGAACGCTTTCGTGTGATACATAAATTGGAACGACGGTTAACAGGACAACAGTTATACCATGACGTGACTGAAAATCTAATTTTCGCATGAATAGTAATCTGAGGGATGGAAAATTTTCGAGTACCATTATAATACTTTTGAATTTATTTATAACATTATTTTTAAAATATTTTGAATGCAAAATATATACTTTATTCGTTTCTCGTTAGAATTTTCTCGCGTGATGTGAAATAAATAGTATATTGATTTTATATAGAACAAAATGGTTTTTTAAAGCTCGTTTTAGTTTTTAGGATACTGATGGGTATGATCTTGAAAACGTGTGTTTCTCCATATATATGTAATAAGAATTGCTATATGTATGTATAAGTATATGGATAGTGCGGGTAAAACGGGACCGGGTGAGCAAAACGGACCACCCCAAAAATTTGTTACAATTTTGTTTTTTTCAAAAATTGTTTTTAATTATCATTTTTTTACAATTTTGAATGTCCCAAAATTTTTTTTTCAGAAATTTTTAAGCGGACTCAATGTATTGTTGGCCACGAAAAATACATAAGGTCTTTTTTTCTGTATATACAGATTTTATATACTTATTTATCCCAATAATTTTGTTTTTCCGATATCTTTCTTTATTAACAGTATTGCAAATCTTTTTTTTTCATTGATTAGATAAGAGTAATTTTATTAGTCGGGTCAAAAATAAAACTTGATTCAGTTTCGCTTCACCTTATTTTCTTTTGAAGTTATTGATTTGCCGACGATTTTCCGATAAGATCTCTACTTTTTCGACTTAAATTAAATTTTTGTCAACTTTTAGAACTTTCTTCATCTTAGTTTGAACTTATTCGTCTTCACTTCGAGCACGACAGTCATTCGACTTACTTTTGACTTACTCAATCAAGTTAAAAGCAAGAAGTATTTTTTAGTGTATAAATGCGTTTTTCGCGTTTCACCTTAGTTTTGACTTTTTCGGCTTATAATTTCAGTCGAATAAATCTAAACCAAGTCGAAATTGAAGTGGTTTAGACTTTTTCGCTCTAAATCATGACTATATAAGCCAATTAAGTCTAAACCAAGCCGAAAACCTAATGTCTCCGTAAAAAAAAAAGTCGAGTTTGTCTTGTGAAAAACGGCTCTAAATTTCGATTCGGTGAACCAAGTCTACATCAACTTTTATTTTTGACCCGGACATAGTCATTTTTTAAAAATAAAAGACAAATTTTTGTTTTTTCATTTTTTTTTTGGTACGTTTTGATCGTAAAGGGAAAAACTTTTGTTTCTATGGCAACTAACAATTTGGTTTAATTACTCCAAATGGGAGTCAAAAAAAGAAGATTCATCGTATTCAAATCCACAAAATCTATTATTTCTTTAGCAGCCTGGTTTTGCTCATTCTTCCCCTATATAAGAAATAATTTATAATAAATTTATATCGAATAAATTTATCAACTTTTTATATATTTCTTGAGACATATTATATATATCTCATTTTATATTGAGACATATATATATATATATATTATATATCATATTGAAAAAAAAGTAAAATATGAGTTCACACTCATATTTTACCCTAAGTTTTAATCCATAATCGATTACTGTAAAAATTGCGAAGCAATTCGAGATGCAAGAGATTAAATTGCCCAACATTTTTCATTTTTCCAAAGCTATTTCGTTTTTCCTTAACATGAAAAAAAATTTTTTGATGACAGTTTAAAATTTGTTTTATTTTCTTTAAATATGAACGAAAAGTAAAAACTTTAGCATGTTCGAAATAAAAAAAAAATTCTCTCACTAAAAATTAGAATTTCCTGAAAGTTTAGAAAAGTTAATTTTATTTATGAAAAGTTTTGTACTAAAAGGTCTCACATTTTTAAAGATTGAATTAAATTATAAAATTTCAATAAAAACTATTTATATTTAAATTCTCAATTTAATATTAATAATTAATATTTACCGTTTATAAAAATATATATAAAAAATAATAATAATATAATGACGTTATTTAAAAACATGTTACAGGCGACAACAGACCTTTATGGAAAATGTACAACAACACATAGTGGTACGTCAGCTGCCGCACCAGAAGCTGCTGGAGTATTTGCATTGGCACTTGAAGCGAAGTTAGTATAATATTTGCATAGTAATGGTATAATTAGCTCTTTCACTAGCAACGAATGGCCTTTTTATAGTCTTGTTCGATACTTTAATCAATAAAATGTATGCATTTAAAAAAGCTTAATTTTCGTTTAACGAGAAAAAAATGCTTAAAGCATGGCGTCGAAGTAATACTTGACCAGTAATTATGCAAATTTGAATTGAATTTCAGCCCACAGCTCACATGGAGAGATATCCAACATCTAACAGTATTAACGTCTAAAAGGAATTCTCTTTTCGATGCGAAAGGTCGATTTCATTGGACTATGAATGGTGTGGGGCTTGAATTTAATCATTTATTCGGTTATGGTGTCCTTGATGCTGGTGCTATGGTTGCTTTGGCTAAAAAATGGCAAACAGTCCCTCCAAGGTATCACTGTCAAGCTGGATCCGTTTTAACAAATTTGTAAGTTTTTTCTAATATGATTAAATGCTATTATATTTTTAACTTCCCACTATGGACGTGTCTAAATTAATTTTTGTCGTACGATATCTTTGGAACTAATTAACCGACTTAGATATGCTTGGCGGCAATCAAAAGGCTCATAAAGTCTTAGACCTGATTAGATTTTTAAGTCGATCGGTTTACGCCCTAGCAGATCCGAATTACGGCAAATTACCGTAAGATACTGTAATTTACTGTATTAAGAAGAATCGCGGAAATTTATGGTAAAATACCGCATTTTACAGAACATTTACGGTCACTGCGATATTTTACCGTAAATCGCCTACTTTACGGTAAAGTACCGTATTTTACGGTAATTCTTCTGAATGTCGTAAATTATCATATTTTGTCGCAAAGTACCGTAATATGCGAAAGATTTGCAGTTAATTACGATATTTTGCGTCAAAATACGGTCATTTACCGAACTTCGGATCTGCCAGGGCGAGTAAGACGAAAACTAAAAATTAAAAAAAAATTTTTTTATGTTTTTTCCATACAACTCATAAACTACTTGCCCGTTTTGCCTGAAAATGTAATCAGTTCTAAGTCTTGATGAGCCCTTTCAATTGCTGCCAATCACATCGAGATCAGCTGATTCGTTCTTAGGATATTGTATGACAAAAGTTAATTTTTTCTAGCAAATGGTATTTTTTTTTTTTTGATTGAACAACAAAATAAACATTTTTTAACCTCAAAGAGCTAAAAAATTAGCAAAGAATAACGTTTTTGAGCTTTCTGAGCTCAAAAACAGCGGGAAGTTTTAGGGTTGGCTCACAGGGTCAACCGTTTTTAGATTTTTTTTTTAATTATTAAATGTTATTATACTTTTTTTTTTTAATTAGCTGTTGGAAATTAAAATATTCTATTGTTTATTAAATTATTTAATTATGAAGTAATTGAATATTTTATGAACCCTCAAACTACAATCGTAAAACATTTAACGTGAAATGTACGTCGGTAGAGTACGTAAGACGCGTATAACGGCAGTTATAATTTCAAACTTTGTAATTTATACTCGACTTAAAATTTTATTCGTTAACGAAATTAACGATTGCTCCAGTAAATTTTATTACAAGTATACTAGACAATAAAAAGCATTTTTTTATATAAACATAGTAGTCAATATTTCCTCGAATTATAGACAAATAGATCAATAAATTGTGATATGAGTTATTTGTTATTGGGTTGAAATACCTGACAAATTAATTAACCTGCATATTATTAATTATCTAATTAAAACTTGATCTGTATTCAAGATGTAATTAAAAAAATTTAATTAAAAACAGAATAAAATATTATAATATACAGTTCTGTAGATAGACAAATTGTAATGAGATATTCTCATGTGAATTTGTACGTTGAGAGATGAGAGAAAGAGTATTTTATAAGTATCAAGTAATTATAGTTATAATTTTACACTGTAAAAACTTTCGGTGTAAAAATGGACCCGGAGAACTTTACACGGCCATTTAGTGTGAAATAACGGCGTAAAATTCTCTCGGTGTAAATTTTCCATCCGTTTAATTTTAACACGGCGTAATCTACTTTTTTTACACCGTTCCGTGTTACTCGTAATTATGATTAATGAGCAACAAACAATTATTGAATATTTTTAACAACTTCATCAATAACTACATTAATTTTATTTTAGACATTAAATAGGATTTTGAACATTCAAATATTTTCATGATTAATTTTCTTAACCCGTCAGCACTCCTATTATGAGCATTTTGCTCACAGGTCATTATTCAAATTATAGGATGTCACTGTAGTGCAAGCGAGACACTAAAAAACACGGAAGTGCTGAAGAGTTAACGGAAAATTATCATGAATTATACATTTACACGTTTGGTGGTGTAAAAATTTTCAATTCACACCGCCTAAATTTAACACCGAATTTGGTATAATTTTCACACCAAGACATCGGCACTACACATGGTCCACACAATTTTTTACATTGTAGTTTGTATTTAAATTATTTATATACCTCTACAGACATGTTATTAATTAATTATCGGGAGACTTAATAAAACATTATAAATAATTTAAATGCAGTAGAGCGTGAATTCACTTATTTTGAGTATTTAAAACTTTATCTATTTTTTTTTAAATTAATTATTCATGATATATAAGTATATTTGCATATTATATATCACTATATCTGAGTATAAGCTATTTTTTCGTCCCACTTTTACTGATAGGGAAAATTTAAGATACAGGCATAATTTACGAGAGTCAAAAATGGGTTCAAAATTATTTTAATAAGATTGTACTTTATATTAAAATTTTACAATCTAAATATGTACTCTCTCATAAACAAATTCGATTGATTTACTTCTATTCTAATAAAAAAAAAAACAAAAAAACGTAAGTACTAAATTTTTACTAAAAATAACGAGTTTAAAATTTCGATCCAAATAAATTCAAAATTACAAAAAAAAAAAAAAACAACTAAAGATGGCTCTACTTTTTATAAGTACTAAAATATTTAAGAATTTATAAATACAGTCGACTATACCCGTCATAAGCCTGGTCTAGGGAACGTATTGTTTCTTGAAATTTCCGTTTTCCCACTAATTTGCGTATAGTTTTGATCTCGACAACCTGTTATAAGTTTGTTTTATTTTATTTTATCTAAAACGTCATATTCACGTTTTGTCATACGCTGTTATCTCGATTTTTCGCGTGCCAATAGTACTAAAATTTTCGCGAAATGCAGATAGTAAATTTTCATCATTAGTTTGTCTTTTTTCCTATTTTTGGTTTATAATTTTTGACAATTTTAACAGAGGCTTATAACGGGCTGTCTGGTACAAAGTTCAAAATAATGTTACGTGGGGAAACTGATTGGACTCAGTAATTGCCGATTGAGGGGAAGATGCTTATGACGGACTGGCTTATGAAGAGTAGTCGACTGTACCCAAAATGCAGATATCACGTTTGTCCATCCCTGGTTCGTGTATTAATGCAGGAATTAAGTTATTTGATTATTAATTGTAATATAACTCTATCATGTTGAGCTTATTGTCTAGTATACTTGTTTACACAATATGACGAACATATTTTGTTACCCTGTAGTTATAAATAGATTGTCTAACGTCTCGTATTACAGGGTTGTATTTATCAGGGTCAGTATCATCAAGGGATTGCCTTTGTTTGTTTGTTGTTGTTTTTTTTTTTTTTTTATTGACGGCATTTATTAATAGTTGATAAAAGTAAATACAGAGATAGTCAAGCTATTTCGCAAAATTATAGGAGACATTTCACCTCTGATAAACTCACATAAAATATATATATATATATGTATGTTGTGCACGTATGTGTGTGTATTTTTATCTGCGTGTGGGTGTATATCATTAATCACAAGCAAAGGTTTACTTTTTCTCTAATTTACACCCTTTTTACTCGCCCATAAATGTTTTTATAGCGACATTACAACATCAAGACCTTGACTAAATAAATTCTGTTGACGTCAATGCTACGTCACTATCCCCATGTTATTGACACATGTGAAATATTATATTTGGAGAGTAAGATTTAATTGGCACAAAAAATAAATACAAATCTTTATTACTAAATTTTATTTTCGGAGAAAAAATTTATTCTGCTGAGATTGGATTCTATTTAATTAACAGCAGTAAAATAATTAATTGAAAATTTTTTCATACATGCAAAAAAAAAAATAGGCGCAGCAACAGGATTTTTCCTGTGGAAGTTTCATACACCAATTTTTTTTGTCAGTATAGTAAAATTTCAAAATTTGAAAAAAAAATCAATTTTTGAACGAAAATTACAAATTTGAAAAAAAAAATTAACTTCGAAAATAAATTTTAATTTTTTTCCAAACTGAATTTTTTCTCAAATTTTGAAATTTCATTATGCGGACAAAAAAAAATAGTACATGAAACTTGTTCCCTAGCCTATTTATTCCACAGAAAAAATCCTGATGCTGCAGCAGGATTTTGTCATGTTGCTCCCACAGGATTTATCCTGTTGCTGTAATAGGATTTATCCTGTTGCTGTAATAGGATTTATCCTGTTGCTGTAATAGGATTTATCCTGTTGCTGTAATAGGATTTATCCTGTTGCTGTAATAGGATTTTGTCCTGTTGCTCCCACAGGATTTATCCAGTTGCTGCATCCTGTTGCAGCGCCTATTTTTTTTTTAGCGTGTACCATATAATGATTGAAATTTTTAAATTCAATTGAATCAAAAATATATTTTCAAATTGTAATTTAATAGATGAAAAGTTATAAGATACAAGTATGAATAGCTTAATGATTTTAATTATTAATTATTAATAATCTTAAGAAGTTACATAAAAAAAGTTAAACAATGAGAACGAGGACGATAATTTAAAAATCTACCTTGGCGTGATCTCATAAAATTGACCCAAAAATGTATGCAACTCTGTAAATAAAGTTTTTATACTACGATCAATACGTCACCAACAATCCAACTATAGAGCAGCCGATTTTGTTTACTCTATACATAATTATAATTTATTCATTTACCTCACGATATATTTTATTTTTAGTAAGTAGGGAATCTGGTGCTAAATCAAGTTTTTAAATAAAATATTTTTTTTTGTTTTAAACAACTTTACGCTCTAGACTAATAAATTATTCTAACCATTGATTCTTTTGTTATTTTTTTTTTTTTTTTTTTTTTTCATGTAAATTAATAAACATTTTAATTTAAAATATTTAAAACTAAAACATGTAAATTTTTTAATTTAGAAAAATAACGCAAGATAATTCAATTCAGCTGAAAATAAAAACTGACGCGTGTGCTGGTACTGAATCAGCCGTCAACTATCTTGAGCATGTACAGGCAGTAATTACTGTAAACGGTACGCGACGGGGTGATTTAGAGCTCTTCCTAACTTCACCCATGGCAACCAGGTAACATTTTTTTTTTATTATTTATAGTCATCATTAATTTTATCACCCGTAAAAAAAAAGTTGTTAAATAAAATTGATGATGACTTGGTAATTTTGTGATTAGTGTTTTTCTTTTTATAAAATATCGGACAATTCTTCACTTTTAATTTCATTTTTAAAGTAATTCAAAAAAGGGTAAAAGCACCGGCTTTGGACAATATATCATTTGCAAGGATGTTATACTTTATTTTGATATATGAGGGGTATAAAAAATATTTTTATTATGATGAGTTTTATTAAAGTATCTGTGACTACACTAGAAACATCTGTCGAGTGTTCGCGTATTACATGAATCTTCTTTCCGTGCAGTTTATTAAAATTCTTAGTGTCCAAAATAGGTACTTACTTTATTTATATTTTAAAAATGGAAAAATTTATCTAACAGAAGACTTTTCAAAAATTATTATTATAATATTATCTAATGCGTTATTTAAAGTTTAGGAATATTAGCTTACATATTTTTATATATAGTCTTTGTTCTAAAGTTCGTAACCTACATTTATTAACTTTTTTTTTATAAAAATTAAATCTTCAGAGCATTTTCCAGATGAATAATATATATATATAACTTTACGGGTCATATCTATTTAGAAATATCTTATAATTTTTTTAATATTTTTAAATAGTTTTAAACTCGTTCATTAAAATTTTTTTATTTATACATACTTGAGAAATCAATTTTTAATTGAATAGAAAAGACAGTCACGTGTTAAAATATTTGCTAAGAAATATCAAATGATATATATTAGAAAAAAAAAAAAGTTTAGTTAAACTTGCACTTATAATTGGGTTAAATATTTACTTAACATTTAGCATGAGAATTTATCAGGTTGAATAATGAATTTACTTTTTGAGAACAGATTTTTTGACTGTAATAAATTAAAAGTATATTTATTATTAATCTGCAATGAATTAATTTTTATTTATAGAAGGATAACTATATACTTTTGTTTTTTAATACAGGTCAATGATTTTGAGTAAACGAGTAAATGATGATGATCATCGTGATGGATTTACCAGGTGGCCATTTATGACTACACATACTTGGGGTGAATATCCCCAAGGAACATGGTTACTTGAGGTAAAAAAAAATCTTATCGCAATTGAATAATTTAATCAAACATTTTTTTTTTCTGTACACAGAAAGAATTTTTATTCGCCTCAAAAAAATTTTTGTTTGTCCCGAGAAATTGTTTGTATTTTGAATGAAAAACAAAAAAATTTTTGCACCAAGAAAGCCTTTTCTGTGTACAATTTTTTTCAAAAATTTTGATATAAAAAAAAACATGATTTAAAAAAAAGTAATAAATATCGAGCTGTACTACCGTGCTTAGAAAAAGGGCAGTAAGTGAAGTTACTGCCTTTTTCCTAAGAACGGCGACATACCTCTTCTAAATTTATTTTAATTTGCATTAGAATTTTAGCGTAAAAGAGTTTAAGAAAAATTTTTTTTTTTACAAAAATTTTACGATACCCCATTTTTTCTTCAATTTTTATTAATTACACAGGTCCACGAAAAAAAGTGGTCTGTGCTCGGTGTTCGACAAAGATTTTCCGACGTTTTTTTTATCCCTGAATTTTTTTTTGTGGACTTGTGTTATTCAATAAATGAAGCGAATATTTTTTTTTACTCTCCAAAAATGAATCAGCGAAATTCACTTCGAATTAGTGAATATTCACTAGGAACCAGCTATAAGTATACTACTGGTTGAAGTAGTGGTGTACTTTCAGCTGTAGAAATAGTGACTATCCACTGATTCGCAATGAATTTCATTAATTCATTTTTAGAGGGTATGATTTTAAATGTATGATATTAATCGTGATATATTATTTAAATATGATACAGGTAAGATTTAATTCGGAAACACCACAGCATGGATGGATAAAAGAATGGACGTTAATGCTTCATGGTACCAGCGAGGCACCCTACACTGGATTACCCGTTGCCGATCCACATTCAAAACTAGCCGTCGTTAAGAAAGCTCATGAAGAGCGTTCAAGTGCGATGTAACGATTCTTCCCATTGCTATAAAATTATATTTAAAATTTAAATGGTAGGATTTTTATTTCATACCAACACTGACCCGAACCAAATACTCAAAAAATGATTAAAATCGATCTATAACCTGTCATTTTATTTTACTGTTTATGTTTTAACGTCTTCCTTAAAAATTTTTATTAAAAATACATAAAACATGTGATTTAAATTACTATATTTATATATTATACTGCAAGTTTTTTTTTGTATTTTAAACTTTTAAATATGAGGTTAAAATATTTAACTTAACTATTTAAAACTTTTATCGTTTTGATTTGTAATTAAAATTTTTTTAATATGAATAAATTATATAAATTTTGTTACCATTAAATTTAAGTTATTTTTCCGATAATTTGTTAATTGTTTTTTATTTTTTATACTGAAAAAAATTGCACAAATAAAAAATATCATGAATTATTTATTTATAAGAGTACAATATTGATAAAAAATTTTTAAAATATTTAATTTATATAAAAATATCAAATAGAAACAATGGTACTTGATATTGATATCAAAATTTAATGCAAATAGATATCGAGTTAGACATATAATCTATTATTGGGAACAATGAATTTGAAAGGAATTATCAATAATAACAGAAACAATAAATAATATAAAAAGAAAGCTGTTATAAAGCTGATTCTTTTTTAATTTTAAAATTAATATTAAATTAACTCGCGTTTACTTAAATTTAAATTGTAAATGATTTTTTTTTCCTTTAAGTTAATTTATAATAAGTTGTAAAAATTACTAACACACATTGATGTAATTAATATTTGTTATGTTTATTATAAATATATTGTATGATAGTTATTATTGCAGATTATTATTAAAAGTAAAGAAACCTATGATGTTATAATTATAAAGTTTTATCTATTATAGAAATTATAAACAATAAATATTAATAGTAAAACAGAAATTAATTGAGAAAATTAGTCAGATTTTTTTTTTCTTTTTTATTCTTAAATTTTTATGAATCTATAACATGAATAATAAACAATATATATTCGAAAATACTATGAGTTGATGAAGAATTAATTGATCGATTAATAAAATTATACTTAATAAATCTTCACAAAATTTTTGTATGATAAAAGTAGAAATTGAGTTTGTGAAGAAAAATATTGATAGCAATTTTAAAAAATCCAGTAAAGATAGAGAGAGATAAACTTTATAGAAAAAATATATATAATATACATATACAGATGACTTATAAGATTGACGATTTGAAATCCTATTTAATAAACATATATATGTGTACACAGAAAAAAGGATTTCTTGACGCAAAAAATTTTTTCTTGTTCTAAGAAAATTTTTACTTGACCCAAAAAATTTTTTGTATTATAAAGTGAAAACAAAAATTTTCTTGGGGCAAGAAATTCTTTTTTTCTGTGTATATTAAGGTGACCCAAAAAACCGACTATTTTTTTTTTTTTCGAGTGTCTTGTGAAAATTTATTGGCTTAAGATGTTTTAAGAAGCCTCTCCAAAAATCAGATTGATAAAAAATTTATAAGAGGTCGCTCGAGAATTTTGAATGTTTCCGAGTACTGTCTCTTGGACGTTTTCGAGCGACCCTTGAATATTAATAATAAAGCTTCTCGAAAATTTAGAAAGAAAAAATACGAATTTCAATCATTTTTGATATTTTCAAAATTCATGAGCGACTTTATAAATTTTTTATCAAGCTGATTTTTGAAGAGGCTTTTTAAAACATTTTAAACTAACAGATTTTCATAAGAGACTCGAAAAAATAAAATAATCGGTTTTTTTAGGTCACCCTAATATATATGTATTTAATTATAGTTTGAAGACAGTTTAAAAAAATACAAACTTGGGATTTAGAAAAGCCATTCATTTAACTACTATCTTCAGTATAACTTTGTAGACAACTTAAAGTTGGCAATTAATGTGTTGTCTTAACTACAAAAATTGATAGTTTATCTATAGATATTTATTTATTTTATTATAAAATAAAATTTCCACTTATTCAGACATTAGATATTATTAATAATCATTAAAACAATCAATTCTGCAAGATGAATTTTTACAAGCACAATTATGTCATGTATTTTTATTTTTTTTAATATAAAAAATATTTAAACTTTATTAAAGTACCTGCAAGATTTTTTTTTTTTAATTTCAAATTGTAGTGCAGGGAATGTACGAAAATCGGAGGAAACAGATATATAATAATTATTACATGTATACATATGTGAGATTTAAAACAGTCAACAGAATAAATGAAATATAAAATTTTTATTTAGAATAATTTATTAGTAGTATATTTTTAATTCCCTTCGTCAATCCTTCACTGTTTTTATTTATATTAAGTCGAAGGAAGGGATAAATTGGGTATTCAAAATAATTATTTTTTCTATTTTTAACATTTCAACGCCTGTAAATTTTTTAATTACGCACTTTTTACATAATGTTTTAAACTATACTGTAGAAAGTCGGGAGTGATTTTAGATTTTATTCAAATCCGAGTTCACGCAGTTTCAGAGTTTTAGAAAAAATCACTCCGCATACACTGATAAAAAAGTTGACTTGATTCAAGAGCGAAAATTTTAAACCAAGAATTCCATTTTGATAAAAAATGATTTTCTTGAGTCAAGAGAAAAAATTCTTGAACCAAGAGAAATTTACTTGACCCAAGAATAATTTATTGGCTCAAGAATTTTTTCTCTTGACTCAAGAAAATCATTTTCTTCAAAATGGAATTCTTGGTTCAAAATTTTCGCTCTTGAATCAAGTCAACTTTTTTATCAGTGTACGGAGTTACTTCGGAGTTTGTTTTTCCAGCAGAGTTATATCAAAGTTATCTGGATTTTATGTAAATCTGCATACACTCCGATTCACAGTTTTTATATTAAAATAAAGTTCTTTTAGGAAATAATTTCACTTCGAAGCGGGGGTTCAAAACTATAATAAACTTCTCTTCGGCGTTACAGTCATCCGCGTCGCATTAATTCTGGATTTAATCCTCGTTCACTCCGTAAATTTTTTACACACAGAAAAAAAGGATTTCTTCGTGTAAGAAATTTTTACTTGTCTGTAACAAATTTTTACTTGCCTCTAGAAATTTTTTTTCTGTGCAATGAACGCATTTATTTAATATTTTTAAATCATAGAAAATGCTGCCCAAAAATATTCCATTTTCCACTTTAAAAATTTAAAAAGACTGAAACTCAAAAAATGGCATCAAAAAAATTTTTTAATGCATTTATTTTAAATATAAATAAATAATTTTTTTTTTTTTAATATAACACTCACAAATAAAATAATGACTTCAAAAATTTTTTTTAGTTTTGACAGTAAAGTAAAATTTTTAGTTGCCCATTTTATCCCGTAATGTTTGTTTTGCAGCTCGTAAAATTTCCTAACAAAAAATCTTAAACTCATTTCGTCATTTTTCTCATTAATACAAACAAAAATTAACTTTATTATTATTAACTTTTGAGAAATAGGAAATAAATTGATTTATTCCATTTCGATAACCGATTTATCAAAATGTCTTGACGTTAATTTCAGTAAAGAAATAAAAAGCCTGAGGTAAGGAGTGATCTATCTAAATTTGAATCGTATTCAATAACAGATTTGCGAGTCAAATGTGCTTTGATTAATTGCCTTGAACAGTAGAATAGGTATCCAGTGACATTTGAATAGTGATAAAATATATCTACATACATACATATACTAATAAATAAATGAATAAAAAAATTAGTCAAAGGATAATAATAACGGGTAGATTCGAGCACCGTAAATCATAATAATTGATTTTATTTGGTATAACGTTACTACCGGCAACATTTTAAAAATAATTATAGTTAATTTATAGCAATGAAATCGAATGCTTGTTATCCATATAAATAATGTGTCTTGGCGAGAGCTTATAATTTCATTAAGTTGACCTACATTCAAGTACGAGATTTTGTGAATATGTTTGTACGTAGGAGCATCAAATGCTAAAATCGATAAGACTACCACGAGGATCCATCTGAGTTTTAGTGCTACGGAAATGGATATTGGTGACTGATTAATATCACTTGGCTACGACTGTATTTTTATAAAAATTCATCTCTTCTATCCTTGATGTTATTTTTGTTTTATTACATTTTTTTTTATAATTTTTCATCTACGCGCCAATTCGGCTACCGAACAAATTGTCATATCACGAAAAATTTTTTAATTAATTTTTTATTTTTATTTACTCACTATCTTTATATATTTTATGACATTAATCCAATAAATTTATTTATACTGGTTTTAACTATTTTTTAAAATTTCAAATAATTTGATGATTTTTTAAACCAACAGGGTAGATAAAGTTGTTTAAATGTTTACTATTCGTGACAATTAAAATTACAGTTAAGGTGAGTTTCGTAGTAGGTACAACATTTGAGGTTTTTGCGGCATTTAAAATGCCAAGAGTTTGCGCATTACATACATTAAGTTAATCGACAGAGAGGGAGTCGGTTGATGTGAGAATGCAAGAGTTGGTGGGTGATCAACCAGGAAGGGGTTGAAAGAGGGTGGAAAAGGCGCCACGGTGGTTGATACCACGTCCGTCTAGTAGTCCGCGTGTTACCTTTAAAGTACGTGGAGTACTGCATCGGTATCGTCTTTTTTTCCCTTAACGGTATTTTTTACGTGAGCATGCTATTATTTATAAATACATTTTTTTATTTTCACTATTAATTTTATTTTTTTTTATTGTCAATAAATTTTCCAATAAATTGTTTTTATTATTTTTTTTATTTAACTTTACTGAAGCTATTGTTTTAATTTCTTACAAGTTTAAATTTAGAATTGGATTTTATTTTCACATCGATTTTCTATTTAATGCACATGGTCTATAATTTTATACATGTATATTCATATATATGAAATTGTATTAGCATAAAAAAAATTTTTTAAAATTATTTTTTCGTTTTGAATAAAATTTAACTAAAATTGTAGACATAATTTTCAGGAAACGACAATTTTGTAATGCATAAAAATAAATAATATATTTTTAAAAAGCAATAACTATAAAAATGTGTAAAAAAAATTATGTTTGCAGACAGGAAGAGATGAATTGTGTTGAAACAAAGTTGTTATTGTAAACAAAGACGATATAACATTGTAATAATAACAATGGCTTAAAAAATAAAAGAGTGTAATTGAAGTATGTAGAAGGAAAACAGTAGAGAAATGAATTTAACATAAACAATAAAGTTTGTTGGTAACAAAGTAAAAGTTCCGTCTGTTGATTGACGTCACGAAGCTCAGATAACAATACTGCAAATGTGGCTCTGTGTACGGTGAGCCGGGATAACCGTGGCCGTAAGGCCCGGGGTGGAATAACACGAACCGGCGGAGCTAAAATATCTTTAAGTACACGCGCGTTGTGTGTTCCGGGACCAGTGGCGGGGCCGCACGGGCCTAGTGGCGGTGGTGGTGGTGGTGGAGGCAGTGCTGGTGGTAGTGCTGGTAGTGGTGGCCCTGGTGGGCCTGGTGGACATGTATCAACTCAACAATATCATCAACATCAACGAGATCATCTCACGACGCCGACTCATGGACAAAATACTGATGAAGCGAGCAATGCTGTCGATGAGCCCATGGTTCCTGTTGAAAGAGCTCAAAACACAGGAACCTGGATATGTTGCATGCCCTGTTACTGGGTTAAACAGAGCAAATCTGTTCATAAAGCCCTGCTAACTTTTGCTATGCTACTTGTTACAAGTTTACTTGTTACTAGTCCTGTTTTATTTTTGATTACCACTCTGCCAGATGCTGATCAACCACGAAATTGTGCTCCCTTGGTAAGTAATTAATTATACTGTGAGCATAAGTTATAATTAGTTGTTTACATAATTATGATTTTATTTTTTTTATTAAATTACTTTTTTTTTTTATGATCCTGAAGAAAACAGACAATCAGAAATTTTTTGATTTTTTTTTTCAACAAGTCAATTACAAAAAAAAACTAAAAACTAAAAATATGCACATGTAGAAAATTAAAAAAACTAGGTGCAATTTTTTAAAATATTTTTTTTTTGTGATTTGTCGTTTCTAACAAAATCTAAAAATTATATGACGTCGGCTAACTTCAGTATCGTTTTTTTGTCTGTTCCAAATAAATTTCCAATATGGTATTTTTAGTTTGTTTTATATGACATTTGGAAAATTGGCCAAATCCTATCTTTTTTTAAATAAATTAAAAATTTTTAGCCTGTTCAAGAAAAAAAAAAAAATTCAATAAATTATTAAATTGATTATGATTTGAAGTTTGAAAATAACTAGCAATTTTCGGATTTTATTTTTCAACAAATCAGTTACTAAAAAAATGCACATGTAGAAAATTTAAAAAGCTATAAGTGGAATTTTTTTTAATATTTTTTTTTTTTTATAATTTATCATTTCTAAAAAAATTCAAAAATTATAAGACGTCGGCTAACTTCAGGATTTTTTTTTATAATTTATCATTTCTAAAAAAATTCAAAAATTATTAGACGTCGGCTAACTTAAGGATCATAATTAATTACGGAATAAATAATAAAAATTTTAATAGCAGAATAAAACATTGAAGATCGATTATGTAATAAATAAATAAGTAAATATATATGAGAAATAAATTAATCAATTATTTAAAAAAATTTACTTTGTATTTACTCAGAATTTATTTTTTCGGTTTTAGGAATAATTAGATTAATTGTATAATGGATTTTGATTATAAGCTTTGTAAACTTATTTACACAGAAATTAAGTAAATTCTTCTTTGTATTTTTAGCTAAATGAAATTTGTATAAAAGCATTAAATTTAAACGGTAATTGACTTACAGAAGCTAGTTTCTCGGTGACTAAATTCAGAATACAATAAATAATAATTTATTAGTCAAAGCGCCGTACATATTTTATTACTAAATATGCAAGTCTTAGTGTTTGACTAATTAATCAGTATTTCAAACCGAGTTGCTGTGGAATTTCTCGTATTTACAAACTAGATATATATGAGAAAGAAATAATTTTCAATTGAATTGGTTTTTCAAATAACTATCAGCTTTAAAATTAATACTTTTTTAAATTAGTCTACTTGTGAACCATAAAAAAGCGATTATTAAAATAAAATAAAATTCATTGCGATTTTAATTTTCATAATATTGATTACTGGGTAATTCAAAATCATGTGAAAATAAAATATACCCAGAGAAAAAGAATTTCTTGGTGCAAGAAAAATTTTCGATTATGAAATGCAAACAAAAATTTTCTTAGGAATAGAAACAATTTCTTGGCGAAAGAAATTTTTTATGGTCCCAAGAATTTTATCTCGCTCCAAGAAAATTTTCATTTTTTAATTCATAATGCAAAAAACTTTTTAGAGCAAGTAAAAATTTTTTGCGCCAAGAAATCCTTTTTTTCTGTCTATAAATACGATAATTTATAATCAACACATTGTGGAAAACTTACGGAGTGAAGGCGAATTAAATCTGGAGTTGATTCGGAGTGAATACGGAGCAGACTGTATTTCTTAAATTTCCTTGGAATAAAATTCACTACGAAAGAGAGTTTATTTCAATATTGAAACTCTGGTTCAGAATGAATTCGGATTTCAATAAAATTTAGATCACTCAAAAATCACCCCGCAGGAAAAATAAACTCCCTATATTTGCTCAGAATGTGAAGTGATTTTTCTATGATTCTGAAACTCTGAGTCACGGAGTGAATTCGGATTTCAATAAAATCCGTAATCATTCCGAATTTACTCCTGATTTTTTAGTGTTACATTGCACACCTCAAGTGCGATAGCGCTGAGAATGCTTCATGATCAATCTATTATTTTCAACTCATTTACTCACATTAAATTATCTCTACATTCTTTTGATTACACTGAAATGGGTCAAATTGTATACTAATACAAAGACACTTTATTAAAGAATAATTTCGACCCAAAATCAAGTCGATTGAGTATTCAATTAATTAAAGGTAAATTATTTGAATCCAAAAAACACGAGTTGTTAATTGTCGAGTATGAAACTTGGTAAACACGATAGTTCTCGATAAATGCAATTAATCAGCCTAACTTCGTTTTTATTATCCCTAGCGACTATAATTTACCGTAATTCGGATTCACTATGGATCTTCGTATTTTTGATCACAAGAACCTTTTTGAAAATCACTATCTAATTCCTCTTAGTTTAATTGTAATCAATTGAAAACGTAAAACTTTTTGATCACAAGAACCTTTTTGAAAATCACTATCTAATTCCTCTTAGTTTAATTGTAATCAATTGAAAACGTAAAACTTATTATTCACGAAAAATTAAGCTACAATTTTTATTTTTACTATTATTTTTATTCTCTTCTTTTTTCCCTCTATCAACTACTGGCAGCAGTACTAGTGTAACAGTAAGATTTATATTGAAAAACAGAGCGAGATCTAAGAGAAAAAGGCGGGATATTTAAAAAAAAATTTAATAATTTAAAAGTTGGATAAAAATTTATATTAAAAAAAACTTTAAATTACTATAATAAAATAAAAATAAAATGAGCGATTGAGGTGTGCACTTTTGGGTTTTCCAACATTTATATATTTCTGTAGAATATTGTCATGACCGATTTTAATTTGTCTATAACCAAGTAATATGTTTTATATTTGAAGGAAAATTTCAAATAGCACAATATTCTAAATGACCATGGCGCTTGTATATATTTGATATACTTGTATCCATGTTATGTCATTTAATAATGACGTACTAATACTTGATGATAGTTTATTAATGTCAGAATAGTAGATTATTTATGTCGCATATAAATCAACAGTAAACAATTTTCGATATTTTGTTTCCATGAGCTACGTCAGTAAGTCAATTATTAATTATTTAGTCATTTCAGATATAAAAGGAAATTGCATTTAATTATTCGTAAGCGTTTACATCTACATTGTTTATTCCCGCATTTATTTTGTCGTCACAGTGTATGTATATATTCATATATTTGAAAAGAGAAATCGTTTTAAATTTAATGGACAAATTTTGAATTATACCATTAAATTTCGATGTGTGAGTTTGTATACTCAATTATTTATGCAAATGGATATAAAATTTATCAAGTACATTTAAATGGTACAATTATTCATAAAATGTTTGTTAATACAACTACTTTGTTAATTTAATGAAAAGAGGTTTAATATTGATACAAATAATGGTCACTTGAAATTTTTTAACGTCTGTAATTAAATTGTTGAATTTAAAAGCCAATTAGCGTAGATTCGCTATGCCGTTATTAAAACGTTATCGGCAGATTTTTTTTTTTTTTGTAATAAAATATAATGATTATTTGATTATTTACAGTTAACTGAATTTTACATAAAATTTAAAAAACGGAAAAATTTTAATTAAAAATAAAAAAGTGATGCAGATTGAAAAATGTCAGACGTAAATATATAAAGAGTATATAAATTGATAGTGATAAAAATATTTTTAGAAGAAAAATAAATTTTTATGAAAAAAAAACAATAGATATATATATAGTAGTTAAATATAGCAAATGATATTTAGAAGGATAGAATGTATATTTGTGTACAAAGGCGTATAAATAAAAATATGTATAAAAATAGTTTTTATAGGAGTATAAATATTGTTAAAATAGATATTTTTTTCACTTGTTGCATATGTGAGATATTTCAAGTAAACCAACTAACCGTTAATAATCAAACGCGATCTACAGTATACACTACACTACATCGCATATAACACATACAATATGACTTTGAACGGCCGTGATAAACCGATGGTCAAGCTCACAGAAGCGCACGTGGACTTGTGTGTATTGAAGCCATAAAAAACCGTTTAGATTTGAAGGCAAATGTCAGGATCGATGCTAAAATTCTCTGATTTCTGTTCTATGAATACATTATTCCTAAAGTTAGATTTTTTTATTTTTTACTAAACTTAAAATTCAAAAAAATGGTGATAAAAATTTTAAATAACTGAGGATTATTTTATTTCAATAAATAATCGAAGAGCAAATTAATAACGAGTTAAAGCTATAAGACAAATTCGTTTTAGAATTCAAATATTAACTAAATTGGTAATGAATATTTTAAAATAAATTCGTGGCTTTTAAAAAGTAAATAATTAAGAATGAAAAATGAAATAAAAAGTACGAAGGGAGTTAATATTTAAAAATATAAATAACAAATTTAGATATTAAATATTTTATTTACATGACGTCAATGTCTGATTTTGTATTTATCAGGACGAAGCGTGCATTAGAGAACGAGATGGACAGGATGAAATATGTGTTACGAAAGCATGCAATGAGGGTTCAAGAAAAATGTTGGCATCGATGAACAGAGATGTGGATCCATGCAACGATTTTTATCAATTCGCCTGCGGTAGTTTTCGTGACCGAGAATCATCTCCATCCAGCTCTAGCTTTACTATTCTTCAGAAGCAAATCGATCGTAAAATTCAAAGTAAGTATCAGCAGATGCTATTCTATTTTATTATTAATTAAATTTTTATTTTTATAACACATACTCAAATGTAAATTGATATTTTATAGCTAAACATTATCTTTAACAATAAAATATATTAATCCGAATTGCCGATGTTAGCAACTGCTTTAAATTAAATTTTACTTTATATGAAATTTTCAAACTTCATCAAGTTCCTCAGTTAATAAATTTCTACAAGTTTTTTTTTATAAATCAGCGTTTAAATCGAGTGGGGGGAGGGGTCAGATGAAGTAAGATAACGCAGGCGAAGTGGAAGTACCTAAAAATTGTGATATAAAAAATTTTTTCATTTAAGGCACTTGGAAATTTTTCTTATTCCATTAAATTATGAGTGATAAGTAAAAGATGTTTCATATTCATGATCGAAAAAATGAATTTTGTTTTTACATAAAAAAAAATTTCATCGATTCGTTACTTATAATTGAATAAAAAAAATTAAATTAAACAGTCATTTATTTCAGCTTTTTTTTTATATAAAAAAAAAAAAAACGAATCAATGCTACAGAAACTAAAAAGTTAATTTGACTTTAAATGAATAATTAAATAAATTGATTACAAAAAAACTCCAGCAGTGTTTCATATAAAAATTTCTTTTTGATGGTATATTTTTTACCCAATGTTATTTGACCATATAAATTTTAAATATTTATTTTATACGAAAAATTTTTGAGAGAAATCCAAATACAATGCATACAACGTTTTATGTTTGAGTTGTGGAACTGAATTTTAATTTAACGAGTTTCGCGTTGGTCAAAGTTCATATGAGCTGTTAATGTACCAAAAATAATGATAACAATTCATATGAAATTCGTAAAATATTTATGCTCAATGTTTACTTTAGTTAGTGATAATTTATATTAGTTATTTACTTGTTAACAAATAATATTCGCTTATGTAAACAACTATTAATTTTGTAGAGTAAATATTTTGAGTAAACCAAAGCTACGTATCGTTATTTTTATTGTATAAATATTTTAAGTTTAATCATAACAGATAACGTGTACGACGAGTTTACATTTTCAACCTCTCATATAATACTAATATAATATAACTTTTAAAACTGGGTCTTAAAGTTTTGTAGACACATGTTTCACGGTCAGGTTTTCTCATATTTCTTTGTCAGCGAATCGATAATATACAAATAAATCAACAATAATACTTTTGCATACTTTATTGTCCGTACATTCAAGTATGGAATATGATTCATTTGTTTCAATGCACGAGAATAAAAATGAATAAAATAAAATGTCTTTTCTTAAATTTTGTTTAAAAAATGTCAATTTTTTAAGTGAATATTTTATAACAATAAAGGATTAAATGCAAATAGAAAATCAGAACGAATGTACGAATTATGAATTCTTATATGCGCAAGTACTTGTGAATAAGTTAGAAACCCGTTGAGTACAACGGGTAATCGTTGGCACATTGCTAAGATCATAAATCATCAGAGAAACCTTAAACTATCGTGAATTTTACGTAAAAAATATATAACTTTGATAGTTTTGCTCAAGGAAACTTGATTAATCCACTGAGTATTTAGCCTATACTATAAATAGTTATTCATACTATTAATAGTTCATTTTCGGAATATTTATTACCTAAAAAATTAAAAACATGACGTTTTCTATCATTTTTTTTACTTAATAATCTCTTTGAAAATAAATAAGGTAATTATACATAAATACGGCTCTATCTATATTTGAGGATTGCAAATCGAAGAGTTGATACGTCTAATAACTCTTTTTTCAAATTAACCCTAATTAGTTAAACTTGGGTCGTTTACTCAGAAAATTAAGTAATTGTGTTTATAATGCTAAATTTTTGATTCCAATCATCTAGAATGATTAATAATAATTGATTCTAGATAACATAGATTGTAACAATTATCATAAATATGGTGAATATTACAATCTAGATGATTTATACAATCATCTAGATAATCTTTACTACTATCTGATTGATGGTAGAAATTTTTACCATAACTTGATAGTAACTCCTATTATTTAATTTTCTGAGTGTTTGTGTCCTAATATTCTACTGTAAACAGCCTACATGCCTCCGAATTTTGATGAAAATATATATTGAAAAAGGGATTTTCGGGGCTAGCAATAACTCTATCGTGTAATTAGAAGTTCAAAGAAGACCTACGAATTTATTCAGATTTTTCCTTACAGAATAGCATACACGCTGAAAAAAAAAGTGGTAATACTTGCCATCTTAACGAAGTAACTATTCCCATCTTTACATTTTAATGATTCTTCTTCTATTATATTAACTTTTCCTATCGAAGATGGTAACCATCCTTACCCGTGATGGTAATCATTACTATCTCAGAAGGCAAAATTCAAAAATTTTTCAGATATAAGAAATATTACTATCTAGATGGTAATTATTACTATCAGAGATGGTAACCATTCTTACCCGTGATGGTAATCATTACTATCTCAGAAGGAAAAATTCAAAAATTTTTCAGATATAAGAAATATTACTATCTGGATGGTAACTATTACTATCGGAGATGGTAACCATTCTTACCCGTGATGGTAGTCATTACTATCTCAGAAGGCAAAATTTAAAAATTTTTCAGGCATAAGAAAGATTACTATCTAGATGGTAACTATTACTATTGGCAACAGTAATTATTACTATACAAGAAACGAATAGTTAACATAAAAGCATGATAATGATTATCACATACAGATAGTAATCAATCCCCATTACGAGATGGTAATAGTTAGCATTTTTTTTTCAGCGTATAGTTAAATAAGCGGCGGCCTCTAATGACCCATGACGTTTACCGTTGCTGAGAACAGTGACACCGGATTAGGGTTGAAAAAAAATAAAAAATCATAAATAAGAATTTTTAAAAAACTTAGAGAAATTTTTAAAATCATCATATCTAAAATTTATTTTTTTATTAACTTGCTCAATTTTTCATGTATTTTGAAAAAAAAAATAAAATACTTAAAATGTAAAAAAAATCACAATATAAAAACTTTCAGGAAAAACCTTGGAAACTTTTTTTTTTTTAACATTCAACTGAAATAATATACCGTTATTTTTTATTTTTCATCGTCGTAACATTTTTTTTCATCAATCCGCCGTTAAATAGAACAATTTGAAAACAAAAAAATAACTAAAACTTATTCGTTTGATTTTTTATCCTCAAAAATAGGTGAAGCTGCACTTGTGCATAATTACCATAAATAAATAATAGTAATAATTATAGTTGTAGTCAATGTATTAATTGTCCACATGATACATCAATTAAAAATATAAACTTTCTAAAGAGTTTTACTACACATTGAATTTCACCTCTTAAATGAGTGATTAAATAATTAATTATAATTACGTATTCAAAATTTCTAGCTTGTATAAATGCCTACCAAGTTTGTTAAATCAATATGGAAGACTCAACAGTCAATTATTCAAACAACAGTATTAACTATTGATTCTCTACGTACTTGTGATTGTTCGTATATACTTAGACTGTTTACAACTGATACGTAAGAACATAATGAGTTTAAGATTACTCCAAACTACTTATGGGTACAGTAACTTCATTTATGAGTACACATACCTTGGTTACAAGTTTATAAATTTTATCTTATTATATTTAGTCTTGTAAAGTATTTTAAGTACAGTGTTTAAATATTTTCAAGGTATTTAACTCAGCATTGCAATCACTTTAGTGAAAAAATGTTTAGTATATAAATTTAAATATTTATTTTCTTTTTAAATCTGTACGAAAAAAATCTATAATTTTTTAAATCGTACCGCTATTGATAGTCTGGATGATATTTAAATTATTGGTCCTTTTTCATCATGTATGTTAAAAGCCTCGCAGCCATTGTTTACGGCTTAAAACTTTTCTAACACTAGTTTCTAGTATAAAAATGTTGATTCATCAATAACCCCTGGTATTTGTATTGGTATTTAAATACTTTACGGAAGTATTTTGTTACCAGTATACTAAATATAACACTTGTAATAAATTACCGACAGAATTTTTGCATACTTTTTTTTTTATTAGTGGTTAGTAAACTCGGTATTTTTATTTGTATTTAAATAATCGCTTCGCTCGTGCCGCCAAACTCATACTCGAGTATAATACCGATTCCACAAGATGTATAAGATGCTACTTAATCACGAGTGATATCTAAAGACTGTTGAATTTCCTTCTCATGTTCAGTAACTTGAGTTGTTTTTCTATACAAATTAAGTACTCAGTAAGTCTTTTTCTTTTCTGAAGCTAGAATATCTAGGTTCTAGCAAGGTTTTAAATTTTGACTTGGGTTAGAATGACGAGTAATCAGTGGTATTCATTTATTCTTTATACCGATATAAATATATGATGTATTTTATTCAGTGAGTGAAGATTTATTAAAAGTTGAAGTTCAATCATTAAAGCACTACTGAAATAAATTTTAACTGATTTTTAAATACTACAATTTTAATAACTTCTTTTAGGTCAACTGAAACAAACCCTTACAATTTCCAAATAGATTTTTTTTTCATTAAATGAAGTATTTTTATAAATTACTCGAAAAAAACTTTAAGCTTCACAATAATTAAATTTAGTGTAAGTCACCTTGTATATATATTTGCATATATTATCATAATTATAAATTTATCAAATTAATGGGACTTGAAAAATATGAACTAGCGGTGAAACAATTTATATTGTGTGTATTTATTTAGCATTTATTTAAGTTAAATTATAACTTTGAGAACATTACATTACCATCGATACACAAAACTGGTTGTTTGAGTCGCAAAGTTTGTTCGAAACACGGTTCACCTCACATATACATTATGAAAACTACCATTCAAGTTAAGATAACAGTATATAATCCTTTTTGAATTGCTGCGCATAAGTCAATAAATTTATATCAATGTCAAGCCATTAATGCAATAAAAATCTATGGGAAATTGTTACAATATTTATAACTTTCAAAAGTCTACACAATATACAGTAACTATATGTACAATAAATAATTCAAAAAAATTTATTTGAATTTCCAAACATTTGAATTTTTTAAATTTTTATTTGCTTTAAAATATCTATCAAAAATTTATAATTACTAATTTTGATATGTTTTATTTTTTTTGTTATATTTAAATTTAATGAGAAATATAATTGTCGACATACATGACGTAAGTTTAGAGAAAAATAAATTTTTGATATCATTCTCGTTACCTCCTGAAATAGAGCATTCGATCGAGTAATTTTATATGCAGTGAACTCTGTATATGTATACAGTTATATAAATATGGATAAAGAGATGACGGAAAAAGAATAGTAGAGTAGTGTGAATTTGAAAGGTGAAATAATATTCATATATTCTTTTTGATATGTATACACTTATATATGTATGTATAATTTTATATTTTACGACATGATTTTAATTTAATACTAAAGCAAAATGTTAACTTCGGATAAAGATAGTAAAGATAATTAGAAATTTTGCTGACTTTTCTCTAAGTAATAGACAGTGACATTGCAGGAGGGTAGAAATTCACGTTAAGTCACGTAAGATCAGAACTATGTAGACTTTTATACTTTTTTGATAAAGTAAATATAATTTAATAGGCAAATACTCATTCGAAATGAAAGATGTGATACATAAAAAAACATATATATTTAAAAATAGATATTTGAGAGATTCCGTAGAAATGAATTCGGATTGGTTGAAGTATGAATAAAACATTATTAATAATTTTTTATTGCTTAAAATATAATTCAGTCTTGTAAAAGAGACGATAATATTGAGTCAGTTATAGATTATTAGAATTTTAGATGTTAGATTATTTTTTATTGCATTCGTGTTAAGTTTCATGTGTTGAAAATATTTTATGAATTTTTAAAGCTGATTTGATGTAAATAACCGGAGATGTGTCCATCGATCAGCCCGATAGAAACTGAAGAGCACTTGAGTTACTGAAAACTTTAAATCCGTTTTTCTGAAACTGTTTTCAAAGTCAGTGATCGCTTTTCCTCAGAAGACTCACAGTTTATAAATATATATAAAATATTTCAGTACTGCAAGGACATCTAGGAAATATCTAAACTATTTTCGTATCAATAACTTTACTAAATTATTTTTTTTTTACAAGCCCTAAAAAAAAAGTATTTAAAAGGCTAAGTTACGTCTAAATCGTAGTGTTCATTTTCGTTCATTCTATTTTTAAAATTATTGATTTTGGTGTTTGAAAATGTGAGAGCGTGTTCTGAGTTACAATTTGATAATATCTCACAACCAAATAGATAGATAATAGATTCAAGTGTTTTCTTTCTAACTTCACAATTGGTTTCCAAGTTTTTTTTAATTTAGTTTATAAAGAAGTTGAAAGTTTTTTTTATAAATTTCAAATCAGATTGAATTTAAGTCGTTTTAAGTTATAACAATAAAATAATTTTTTTTTCTTTTAATTGAATCATTAACTACATATTAATAATACACAATAAAAAATAATCCTATGAAAAAAAAAAATGATTATTTATTCATATTATATGTACCTGAAGATCGGAATGTTTTGCACGGAATGAAAATAAAAAAACGAAATGAAAAGTGGAAAATCTACTGGATCTAGATTTCTGAAATGTTTTGCACAGGCGCTTGTATGTCAGCCGAAAATTGCAGACCACCCCAAACTACCCCCTAGATTAGCCTGAAGCAGTCAAATTACATGAATTTTTTTCATTTTTGTTACGAGAAAAACATTCCGATCTTCAGATAGCAGAGAGGGGGAAAAGTGGGCCCTTAAGGAAAATAATTGATATCAGTAATTTTTTTTACGCGTTTACTTCTTTTTAGACCCTTGATACTTATTTTCACTTCATTATGCTGCGTCCATTAAAATTGAAAAATCGAAAATTAGGAACAAAGTGGGCCTTTGAAAAAATTTCGGATTTGATATTTTTTATTTATTACACGTGTGATATTTGTAAATAAATATAAAACAATTGTATTTTAATAATATACAAAATCATTTTAATAGTCTGCTGCGATATAACTTTAAAACATAATTTTATTATCTTTCTTAATAAATTATATTTAATGAACGGTTTTAATGGTCTATTTAAGACCTCATTATATAAGAAATTTCGATAAGCTTATTATCCGTCCGAATTTATTGACGTATAAAAAATTTTGAGGGGTCCACTTTGCCCTCATATTTTTTGAAGTTTTGAAAATTTTAAGGGGCCCAATCTTATCACTTTTACCTCTTCTCCCCTACATCATATTATCTGTTTCAATCGTTATCTCAAATTTTAGGATTACTGTTTTACTGTATTATTTTTTGCCTTCATAACTTCGAAAAAGTTTGCTGTGTTGAAAAGTTCTGAAAATTGTATAGATACAAGCTTTTTTTTTTTTTTTAGATCATCTTTTCGTGGCATGAAAAATGCATTTATTTTTTTTTTAGTTTTCCAGCTGAGAAAACTGTAAGTAAAATAAAAAGTCCACAAAAAAAAAAAGTAAGTTCGTAGTATTTCCAGGGATTCAAACGGAATGAGAAATTATATAAATTTATAATTCTCAAAAATAGATCGAAATTGAAAGAGTTCCGAATCAAAGGAAAAAATGCTTGATTGCGGCGATAGCAAAATTATCAATCGATGGCATTATTAATTTTTTCACATAAAACTATTGAAGATTATTATTATGCATTCAAGTCATTTTTTAAACGACCCAGACATCTATTTTTTTTTAATGAGCTAACAAAAACCCGTTAAAGGTTTTTGATAAAATATTAACTTTTAATTTGAATGCAATAATGATTCAGTTGCTCACGATAAACTTAAATAAATTATCATTGAATGTAAGTAGTACGGAAAAGCAGGTGATAAAAATAATAGAATAAAAAATATTTTAGAAAAGTTTAAATGAAGTGGCTGATATAATGTGATACGTTTACGAAGTTGCTTCATGCAAAATAAATGATGAATATTTAATATGATGAATATCCAAATGATTCTACTTAATGCATAAAATTACAATAATTGAACCATTATATATATATATATATATATTTATATATATTCATATATATATGAGTAATAGTAGATACAATAATAATAAAAAAATTTTTCTTATCGTTATTGTTTCAGCATTATTGGCTAATGAAACAGGAAAGATGGTCGGTGTTTTCGAGAAGATGGGATTTTTTTATTCAAACTGTGTTGCCCAAGCTGAAAAAGCAGTTAACTTCACACCAGGTAAAAAAATAATTAATTATGTATATATGTATGATAGAAGTCTCGTTTAATTGACTACAATTGAACGGTATATTAATGATAATATTATTGTCAACGTGGCAAAAAAAAGTCGTAGGAATTCTGTATTACATATAATATTTTCTACATACTTCCTATAAAGTTTCGCCTAACTTTCTATATACTGAACCGAAAGTTGTATAAGCTGGTACCAATTCAAGATAACTCTTTTCCGTAAAAAACAGTTACAAATGGAGTCCTAGTTAGTTTAATTACAGTTAAGTGAGAGTCACCCACTGCGATTTTTTAAATCCGAGTTCTTATCAGTTGTCGGCTTTTGAGGTCTTAGTAAACGTTTCTAATTATTTTTACAATGATTTTCAAGTACATTTATATATATATATAATAAATTAAGTTATTTGAAGAATTGAACTAATTCAGTGGATTTATTTAAAAGATCTTGTCATCTAATGTTTAAAAAATGATTTTTACCTGATTTTGATTTTGTACATTCTATAATTACTACATAAGAAAGTAATAGTTTTGGAATGGAAGATTTGAAAAAAAAAAAATTATATATTCTTCAGCTCCTGAAGAGAAACAGATATTTCAGAGTTTGCCCACAAAGTTAACCGTTTTCCAGATTTTGTTATTGAAGCGGTGAAGTATAAGTAAATAATGCCATTGAAATAAGTAGGAGAGCCTGGGGCACAAAGGCCCCCCTCAAAAATTAGGTAAAAATTATATTTTTTATTTTCCGTCAAGTTAATTTTTTCGTTACAATCTTTTTATTTTATTTTTTAAAAACATTATAAAGGTCATAACTTGACGGAAAATGAAAAAAAAAATAATTTTTTCGTTACAATTTTTTTTTTTCGAGTGGTCCATTTTACCCCACATATCACATATTGGTCTAAAATATGATGCAAACTTTATAGAGGTCATAACTTGACGGAAAATAAAAAAAAAATTTTTTTTTTATAATTTTTTGGGGAGGGGTCCTTCGTACCTCAGAAAAAAAAAAATTTTTTTTGATTTTTTGCTAAATTTCGACTGATTCTTCCGAAATAGACGGAAAATAAACGAATTTGGTGGTTAAAAGCCACAAAAAGAAAAAACCGGCTTAAGGGGGCCTTCGTGCCCCAGACTCCCCTACTGTATGTTGTTGTTATTTAATTAATTATTATGCAGTTTAGGCAAACATAAAATATGTATCAATTATTACTAAGTTAGTGCACTGATTATAACTCAAATCTTGGCGGTTACAACACATGTATAATATATAATTTATTCGGACTAATAATTTATTCGACTACATATTTACTGGAAATATACTGCAATTATAATCTATAATTGTCAGATTATATCCTGTCCTAAATGTATCTATAAATCAGATTATCGTGACATTGAAATAAATCTATGTACCACAAATCATGATAAGGAAAAATATACTAGATTTATTTATTTATTTTTTTTTTTTGTTATATTTACAGAATAAGATAGAATGCTAAAAAACAAGGGTGTTAAAAAAAATTGAATCAATACTTTTTTTTTCATCATTTTTAGTATATAAATTTATCTATGAATAAAACAAAACTCATAAATATTTATGTATCTTCTCAAAGAAAAAAAAAAATACTGTAAATATCACTCTCGACAAAAATAATATACTCAATACTCTCGATAGAAATTTAGATACAATGGTATATTTTAAAATTAAATTGTTAATATATGTATAGAAAAAAAAGATATTTAAAGTTGACTAGATTTAATTTTTCAAAATTTTAAATCAATGTAGATCTCAAGTGTCATTTGAATCTGGAAAAAGTGGTGTATTAAATTCGAATTAGCTCATAAAATTTTTGGTTCATTATAAGAAGTTGGGCGCCGTTATTTAGAAAAAAATTTATTATGATATGAAATTCGCGTCATTGTTTTTCTATATAAATTCACTCATATAGATGTCGATCTTTAATCAGAACTTTTCTTTCATCACTTTTCAAAATCGAAATTAGTCACTTTTGTAATTTGATATTTTTTTAAGCTTTGATCTATAGAGGGTCACATAGATCTTGATAATTACAAAATTAGATCTATGTAGATCTTAGTACAATTCAAGATTCAGATTTTCGTCGATCACAATTTTTTTTTTTTTTGTTAGTATAATTATTGAACCTTTTGTTTCATTACTTTTGGATTAAATATAATATTTATATTTAGAATTTAATCTTTCGGTAGACATATAATATTATAGCTCATGATATTTATGCATTATATTTAAAACAATGCCAGTATAATCCGTATTCTGGACGCAGATGATAAAATATTGTTTACTTTTTTTAATGCATTGAATAAATTATACTTTTTATTATTTGATGAATCATTTGAATGTTAAATTCTGTTTCTGATTTTTCTCATAATTTTTTAACTTAAATAATTAATATGCAATGAGGATTGAAATATAAATATAGAAATATGTTCTGTATTGAAATTAATAATTTTGATCAATAAGATTAACTTTGCTGACGTTAATTCTTTTTCCTATTGCATGGCGATATTGTTTTTTTGTTTTAACTTGACATATATGTCATTGTTGTAACGGGTAAAAAGAAAAATACAATCCAATGTCAATTGTTAAAAGTGATCAAAAGAATTGTATTGTTGGAATTTACAAGTTACTGATAAAACAAAAAACTTGTGTCAATATTATAAAAAGTATAACACAAAATGGATAAGCTGAACTCAATATTTTTTAAAGTAACCTCAATATTTAATGCATTTGATTGATTTCACTACGTTCAATTTTTTTTCTATTTATTTTTACTGTTTCCTTTTTATAATTTTTTATTGACGGATTTGAATATAGCGTTTGTGCAATAACGTCGAATCACGCAGGAAAATATCGATACGAGGTAGAAAAAGAGATGTTCTGTGGATAAAAACGTTCCGCAGATATATCAAGTTGGATAAATTCAAGAGAATTGCATCAAGAAAGAATAGACTACGATAGAAAAAAAATTGTACTTTTGGTGGATGCAAAACAATATATTAATACTGCCAATATTATTCTCGTTGTTACTTATTTATACTCTTCTCTGTGAGATTTATTTGGTTTGTAAGTTTTGCTGAAACCTGAATTTAAAAAAAAAGTAAAATGACATTTTGATAAATTGATTTTTTTTTAATTTTTTTGATGGCTGATTTTTTGTGATAAAATTGCATACGCTTTTGTTGGATTTTTTTTATTTACAATGTTAATCTATGTGGTCGTTATTAATCAATAGTAAATATGTATAGCAATAAATATACAATTTTTTATTGGAAAAATATTTCGGTGACTGAATTCATAAATTTAAAATTTGTAGACAAATATATCAGTGCAATATTGTCTAGAATGGTTATAACTGCCGAACGAAAATCACTTGAGTTTGTTATTGATGTTTTTGGAAAATATTTTAAATCAAATTTTATATAGAAATATAGGGCGGGGGGGGGGGCACAACAAATACCCCCTAAATTTTATAATAAAATTTTTTTTTTAAATGTTTTTTGAACATTCCAAAATCATTTTTATAAAAATAATTAAGCATCATTTTTAACTTTTGTTGTTAAACTTTTTAAAAAATCGAGTGTCAGTCGAAAAATATTAATGACGTGTAAATTACTTATAAAAAAAATTTAATTTAATCAAATTTATTCAACATTTAGAAATTATTTTTTTTTCACCTTTTTTAGGGGATGCCCCATTTTGCCCACAAAAATGACTTTTTTTTTTAACAGCAACTAAAAATTTTTTCTATTTACTTTCAAGACCGTTAAAAAAAAAGGTTTAGCGTATTTGAGTCTTTAAAAGCTTATTATTTCCTTAAATACCCCCCCCCCCCCCCCCCCCTCCACTACGTAATCGTGTTTGATTAAGAAAATTTTTAGAACATTTATGGCAATGAATATTTTTTTTTTTTTTTATTTACTAGTCAAAAGTGTAATTTTTGCTTTTATGGCTGATAACTTGGCAAAATACTATCGTACAATTTAACTGGCTAATCAAATTAAAGAGGAAGAACCACTTTAAAGTTTTTAGAGTAAAAATTAGTTTAGAAAATGTGTTTAAGACGATGAACTTCCGGGAAATAAAAATAAAAAATTTCGATAACTTAGTGCTTGCTACTTTTCATCTAATTTCTTAACAAAACTAAACCTGAAAAGTTTTTGAACCCAAAAATTAAAAATTACAAATTTTGATAAATATCTAATAATTTTTTTCATGAGTTCGACCTTTTAAAATCATTGAAAATTTTAATGAAAAAAGCTATAAAATATTATAACACGTACTTTGTTTTCTTACCTATATAAATAACTAAAATTCATTAAGCATTGATGAAAGCTTTGAAATTACTGACCGTTAACTAAAAAAAATTTGATACATAAAAAATATAATACCTTAGTTTTTATTACTCATAAAAAAATAGGTATTCTTACTTTTTGCATTGTGTAGCCGGCAAATGAAATATTATGTCTTAATCAGTTTATTATTTTATGCTAATAACAATATTACAGCAGTTTCATTTTAATGAGCTTGCGGTCGTCAATAACAGGTACGCAAGTACATTTGCAATAAACTGCTTCCACAGTATGACAGGAACACAAACTATGGTTTGTTAATCATCATATAGCAGTACATCCGATATGTGAAGAGGTCAAATTACTTAATTAATCACAAAATATATTTCTATTAAACTAATGATTATTAAATTACACGTTAACTATTGATACATAATTTATAATTATCATTGAGCTTATTGATATGTAACTATATGAAACACAACACAATATGGATGAATTCCGCAACATGAATAAAAAATTTTTCCATCATAGCCCTGCGATAATTTTTCTCCGTTTGATGATTTTTAATTTTAATTTTAATAACATCTATAGCATTATATATAATTAAATAGTTTTTTAAATTTATTGTTGGAGAGTATAAATATTTTTGTATTGTTCGATGTTCCGATATCAAAGAGACATAATATAACTAATTTATACATTGCATAATGAGTGTTTATACATAAATTATCATTTTAATTATTTATTTTACTTCCATATTATTTTATCTGTTCATATCTAAATGTACTGTTAGATAATCTACGAACTATACTTTGCATATTATAATATCCCACTATACAAGTAATCTATGTCGCCCGTATTTGTAAAGCAGTATTGACAAATTCATATATATTGCGAGTAAATTCTTAGTCTTGTGACAGAAATAATATGTCTTAATAATTAATAAAAAATCGGGAATGAATTTGGAATGATTACGGATTTTATTTAAATCTGAATTGACTTCGTCACTCGGAGTTTTGGAGTTTTTAATAAAATAACTCCGTATAAGGAGTAAATAGGGAGTTTGTCTTCCGGCGGAGTGATTTCGGAGGGATTTGGCTTTTATTTAAATCTACATTCACTCCGATTAAGAGTTTTAATATTAAAATAAACTCCCCTTTGGAGTTGAATTCCGAGGGAATTAAATAAATAAACAGTCATCCGTTTCGCAACCACCCCGCATTCACTCTGGATTTAATCCAAGTTCACTCCTCAAACTTTTTACAATGTAGTAAAAACTTAAAAATTTGGTAAAATTTATATATTTTTCTTTGTATATGAATTCATATGAAGAATAGGAAAGTTTTTGGTAAAAATAGTCGACAATTCAGTTTATAATTGTTTTTTGTATGTAGTGAGTTTTTATTTTTACATGCGGATTGAATCCAAAATGAATGCGCAGTGGGTGACTGTTTATCTATTTAATCCCCTCGGAGTGAAATTTACTCCAAAGGGGGTTTTATTTGAATATTAAAACTTCGAATCGAAGTGAATGCGGATTGAAATAAAATCCAGACCACTCCGAAATCACTTCGCAGAAAATACAAACTCCCTATTTACTCTTATGCACTCTAAAACCAAGTGTGTTACAAGTGTATTTTTTCAACACACATTAAATGTGTTCCATGTTTAAGGCCAAGAGTAAAACTATAATTTTTTATAGTCACTTAAAACACGTTTCACGGTGTGTTAAATATCTATAGATTGTTTAATTATGGCATTTCAATGTTATTTGGCAAGTGTGTTAATTTTGACTACCCGGGAAAAAAAATTTAGATCTATTCAAATCAAATTAGATCTGATGTATTAGATCTGAACAGATCTGCATTTTGGCCAGATCTGTTTAGATCAAATTAGATCTACTCTGATCAGAATAGATCTGCTTGGATCTGAACAGATCAAGGTAAATAAAAAACACTCTTAGATCTGCTCAGATCAAATTTGTCAAAATTCAGCTAGTTAATCTTATAATTATAATATAATGTGAAGAAATATTTCTTTATAATCTGTACAGATCTAATCTGATTAGGGAAGATCTGGACTTTTTTTCCGAGAAAAAGTTATATCAGCTCAGATCTGGTTTGATCCGTACAGATCCAATTAGATCTATTTATATTTACTTCATAAATTCATCGTTTAATCAATGTTGATCTATTTTAATCTGACTAGATCTAGGTTGATCTAACTTGATCTAGGTTGATCTGACTTGATTAGATTTGATCAGGATAGATCTGGACTATTTTTCCCCAAAGAAAAATGCCATATCTGATCAGATCTAGTTTGATCTGAACAGATCTAAATTTTTTTTCCCGGGTACACACTTGATTTTAGAGTGTGCGAAGTCATTTTCCCAAAAGACTCCTAGACTTCGAAGACGGAGTGGATTTGGATTTATATAAAATCCGAATGTACTCCCAAATTTTTACACTGTATAAGATATAAGGCCCATATATTGACATACTAGTTATTAATGATTAATTTTAATTAATTTTTTCTCAATTTCTTTAAGCGTTTGTTACTCGCGCTTATATATTCTTCTAGCATCTCATCTACTCTCAAGTACTCGTCATAAGTTGTAGTCAGGGTGGCGTCACGCTCATAGCGCGGGTAACGAAAGGTGTGAAATTATTATTATAAATATAAATTTTTGATTATATAGAACGCTGAAAATCCACTTATACTTTAAAATACAAATATTAGACAAAAAAAAAAAAAAAATATCGTGACGTTTTTGAAAACTACGCTTTCATAGAGATTGTATGACATGCAAATAATTGTAATATTTGAGTGATCATATAAAATGATCTATATTTAGTAATAAAATGTTATTTATGAATAGTCAGAAGGGTTGATTAAAATAAAATCATCAAATAAGAAAATACGTTAACAAATATATTTACTCTGTAAAAACGAATTAGTGAAAATCACGTGACAATCACTATTTGGCAGTGAATAGTTACTTATTGCTAGTGAAAAATATACCACTATTTGAATTAGTGACATACTTTTCACTGGTAAACAGTAAATAGTCACTATTTTCACTCTTTTAAATTTAAAAGAGTAATAATAATATATAAATTATAATATCCAATATTCTTCTTATAATGTCAATAATAATAATTGTTTTGTCGCATTTACGAAGTAAACATGGCACATTTGACTTACAGTTCCAATGAAATAATCATTTGTGAACAAGAGATCAGAAAAACCAAAATAAATTTCAACCTTTTATTTACTCCCTGTACATAAAAATTTCTAAATAGCATTTATATAGTTTGATAATTTAAGATAATATAAAATTAAAATAATTTTTGTATAAACACTGAAATATTTTATTTCCAAATAACGAATCAAAATAGATAGAAAAAAAGTATTTTCAGACGGTTAACTAAATATTGACAACTAGTTAGCGTTAATCCTTAATTCGTTAGCTTATAAATATTTACTCGCAACGAAAAAAAAAAATGTATTATATATATATATATATATATATATATATATATATATATATATATATATATATATATATATTTATGTCAAATTCAATGGGTTCGTTTTTTAGAACTGTGTGCAATTATTTGAAAAAAAAGTGACAGGAAAAAACTAAGACATTTATAAGTCTAGAATCTAAACGTCTTTTTGCCCTCCCACATATACAAT